>CM064493.1:18634200-18810718 GCA_032716605.1 Paralithodes platypus | reverse complement strand
ATCATACTGTCCATGCAGTGCACACACATACAGTATGCATACAGTTTTGTATTTTTTTCATTTCACCCCCAGCCCTCTGCAGATAGAGTCACAGCCTTCCCTTGAAAGCTGTTTATTTGTGGTCGCTCTCCACCACGTCCTCTCGCTGGTATTTATTCCACTCTCTGTCGCCACACTTTAGGTGAAGAACTCTTTGTTGACATCTATCGAGAAAGCGAGAGAGAGAGAGAGAGCGAGAAGAGAGAGAGAGAGAGAGAGAGAGAGAGATAGAGAGAGAGAGGAAGAGAGAGAGAGAAGAGTGGAGAGGAGAGAGAGAGAGAGAGAGAGAGAGAGAGAGAGAGAGAGAGAGAGAGAGAGAGAGAGAGAGAGAGAGAGAGAGAGAGAGTATGATGATAAAGCCTTCTATTCCTTGTGTATCAAAAAATAATAATAACAATGTCTGTGTCTGTCTGTCCGTGCATATTTCAACCATAACTTGGATATGGTAACGAATGACTATCTGGTATTTTATGAACTTCTTACATGAATTTTATGATTGTAGAATTAGTATAGCGTATAGAGGTGTTCTCTTCTGATGGTGTATGTATAGGCATTGCTGTGGTTCAAACGATGTACACCTTATATTACTGCGTTACCTTGCCAAAATGTTGACATGGGCATTTAGCAAAAACTATAAGCTGAATATACTTTTCGAATATTATAGTCAAGACATTTCTCATCCATTCCAAACTCATATTATTTGTTTGTATTTTTTTGTTTTAATATCAATGCTACATAGGCCTATTACGTTTCCTTGCAACCTCAAACTCGAAAATGGGTAATTAAAGATCATGGAAGATGGAAAAGGAGAGATATACTTATCTCGTAGGAACTAAGTGATAAACTGAAATTTCTAAGATGGCTGACATACTGTTATTGTTTCGGTTTTAAGATAATGCACACAACAAACTTAGATTTAGGGTCTATATTTGCAGAGATATATACTGTATATATATATATATATATATATATATATATATATATTGAGAATATATCACAAATACACGTGAGCCACTAAATGTTTTCTAGTCTCTCAGTGGGGATCGAACCATCGACCATCAGGATGATAGCCGACGCTTTAGACTGCCGTGGTGTAATTGATTAAAGCGTCGGCTATCATCCTGATGGTCGATGGTTCGATCCCCACTGAGAGACTAGAAACATATATATATATATATATATATATATATATATATATATATATATATATATATATACATTATATACTGTATATCCAGTATATATATGGCCATCCTGTATTTTACCACAAACAATTTTTTTTATAACACTTTCATTATAAATAATGCTACTTAAATATTTGTGAAAATTAAACAAATTTTCTACTTCCAATGGACTAACCAGAAAAAGTGCATATTTTCAAAATACATGTTGGTATTTACTAAGACAAAAATATATCGTTATAATAAAGAGCCTCCCCCGACACCCTTTCGAAAACCATACATAGATTAATACCAAACCAACTAAATGCCTGATATTTTACACATATGCAGTACATTCATCCCAAAGTGGTTCATATTATATTTACACATTACGGATTCAGCAAGGCGTTGGGGTGAAATAGACTCTAGATCCTGATATAGGATTATAATTACACACATATACAGTATATTAAGGTTTTTTGTTCTGGACCCCCTTCCCCGTAAGATGTTCACCCCATTATGTTGTTTATTTGAAGACCTTTCGTTTTGTTTTTGTTTGTTTTGTTTTTTCAAAACCTTATGCGGCATTTTTTTCCCGGCGACCGATAGTTAGCCTTCAACTTAGGAGGAACTGGCCTTTGGCCGGGGCTTTTTTTTTCTTCTACCGAATAATGCACACAATTATCTGGAAGGGAACTCCTGGGGGTATTATTTAAGCTTTATGAAGGTCTAGGGAGGAAACTAAAGACAAATAATAATAATAAATAAATAAATAAACAATTCTCCTCTTAATCTGACGGTAAATTGCCTACTTTCGAGTTTCGTGCTATATAGAAAGTTCGAGTTGTAAACATCGATACTTATCAGAAGAACGCACATTATGCAAGTTTGTGGTGAATAGAAAGTTTACTGAATTTCTATCCGTCTCTCTATCCCCGAGGCCAATTGGCCATGGGGTGGCCATAAATGATCGCCTCCATTTATTTCAATATTCCGAGGCAATTCGCTGGCTTATCTAGCTTGCTACCTTGTTCCTCTAACGAGAAAGGGTCGCAAGCCCAACCGCCCATAAACTGCTGTATTTTATTTTAAATATTTAATATAGTATTACGTACTACAACCATATAGCTGGTAATTCTGTTAAATACCGATGTTTATAACTTCAGCTTCCTTTTGACCAAAACTGTGCAATAGTGATCAATTTCAATGTTCACCACCACTAAATGCTTTCCTCTGCTTCCACTGACCAACCTGGTGAACACGCCTACATCTTTTCCACCTTAAACGACCTAGAGCAGTTAGTCCAGCAACCCACCCGTATCCCGGATCGCTTCGGAGATTGGCCCAACATTTTTGACTTATTTCTAACCTCTAACCCTTCTGCTTATACTGTAAGTATGTTCTCTTCTTTGGGCTCCTCCGACCATAAACTAATTTCTGTCACCTGTCCTATCTCACTGGTACGGCCACCCGATCCTCCCAACCAGAGGTACTTGTGGCACTTTGGCGCTGCTGACTGGGAGGCTTTTCGGCAGTACTTCTTTGATTTCCCATGGATTGACTTTTGCTTACGTGGCCAGGGACCCTCGGAGAGTGCTGAACGCATTACCGAGGTAATCCTCTTGGGCATGGAAGCATACATTCCATTTTCTTTCTCTCAGTCTAATGCAAAAATATCTTGGTTTACTCACGCTTGTTCTACTGCTGTCCGCAACAAGAAGGAAGCATTCAAACGCTACCGACACATAAGACTCAAGAATCTCATTCTACCTATGTTTCTGCATGGAATCAAGCTAAATCTGTTCTTTGACTTGCCAAACACTCTTTCATCAATAATAAATGCACTGAACTATCCAACTCTAGCTCTTCCCAAGCTTTCTGACATCTAGCCAAAATCCTCTCCAACAATTTTTCTTCCTCGTTTTTCCCTCCCCTTTTCCACTCGATGACAAAGCTGAACTCTTCACTTAAACTTTCGCTAGAAACTCCACCTTGGATGATTCCGGTGCTATTCCTCCCTCTCTACCCCCCTCTCTCCTACTTATGCCTAATATCCTAATCTCTTCTAAAGACGTAATTTCTACCCTCTCTGGGCTTAATACTAAGAAGGTGTACGGTCCGGACGGTGTTCCTTCTGTTGTACTAAAAAACTGTGCTTCCATGCTGACCCCCTGCCCAGGCAAACTCTTTCGTCTCTGTCTCTCCTTTAATGTCTTCCCTTCTTGCTGGAAGTTTGCTCTCATTCAACCTGTCCCAAAGAAGGGTGACCGCTCTCAACCCTCCAACTATCATCCAATTGCTCTCATCTCTTGTATCTCTTTAGGGGACAGTGGCTGTTTGTTTGGTCTATTAATTCATTTATTCCTATATTTTTTTAGTTTCCTCCCTAGACGTCCATCAAGCTTAGAAAAACACCCCCTAGACCACCCCTTCAAGATAGATTTGTAAAAATTTTGGTAGAAAAATGTCCCGGCCAAAGGCTGATTCCTCCTAAAATTAGAGGCTCGCTTTCGCTCGCCAGGAAAAAAATCGACACCTAAATGGCATGAAGGGTCCTAATATTGACAAAGAAATGGGGTGAAAGGTCATAAAATCCCCAAACTAATGGAACCAACGTCTTAAAATCTCAAAACTAGTGGGGCTAAGCATTAGGGAGAAGGGGGTCCAGAAAACCGGTCTGTCTCCCCTTAAGTTTTTGAAACTATTCTTGCTTCCAAATTTCTTAAGCATTTCTCTTCTCATAATCTACTCTCATATCGCCAGTATGGCTTCCTTAAGAGTCGCTCTACTGGTGATCTTCTTTCATATCTTCCTAACTCTTGGTCATCCTCCTTTCGGGACTTCAGTGAGACATTTTCTATTGCACTAGACATATCGAAGGCCTCCGATAGAGTCTGGCACAAATTTTTAATTTTTAAACTACCCTCCTTCGGTTTCTATGCCTCCATCTGTGTCTTTGTCTCTAATGTTCTTTGCGGCCGTTCCATAGCTGCAGTTGTGAATGGCCATCGTTCACTTCCTCATCCTATCAACTCTGGTGTTCCTCAGCGCTCTGTCCTATCTCCCATTCTCTTTCTAATTTTCAGAAATTATCTTCTCAACTGTACCTCCGGCCCCATCCATTCATATACAGACGACTCTACCTTACACTACTCATTAAGTTTTCCTGAACGCTACAAGCCAGCAATCCAAACAAACGTAATGAAGCCATGCAACACTTATCTTCTGATCTAACTACTATTTCCAATTGGGGCAGAGAAAACTTTGTTGCCTTTAATGCTTCCAAAACCCAATTTCTTCATCTTACTACCCGTCTGGAACTCCCAGAGGACTATCCCTTACACTTCAATAATACAAAAATCAACCCTACATCTTCTCTCAATATTCTCGGTGTCTCTTTTTCTTCTGCTCTCTTTTGGAAGGACCATATTACCAGTCTTGCTAAGGCGGCCTCCCAGAAGCTGTCAGTGCTCAACTGCCTCAAGGGGTTCTTTACCC
Organism: Paralithodes platypus; assembly: GCA_032716605.1. Classification (NCBI taxonomy): domain Eukaryota; kingdom Metazoa; phylum Arthropoda; class Malacostraca; order Decapoda; family Lithodidae; genus Paralithodes; species Paralithodes platypus. The sequence goes on along the minus strand of CM064493.1, from coordinate 18,806,021 downwards.
CTGCACAGCTTCTTGCTCTGTACAGGGGCACAGTGTGTCCTTGTATTGAGTATTGTTCACATGTGTGGGGAGGATCGTCTCACATCGCACTCCTAGACAAAGTAGAAAGGAAAGCCTTTCGTATCATTAACTCCCGTCCACTCACCAACTCTCTGCAATCTCTCTCTCTTCGCCGCAATGTAGCATCTCTCTTGCTATTCTATTGCTACTATAATAATCAATGTTCGTCAGAGCTTTCTCAGTGTACACCACCTCCTCTAGGTAGGGTACGTAGTACCCGTCTTGCAACACAATCCCACCCCTACTTTGTGCAACTCTCCAACCCAAGAGTGAAACGTTATTCTCAGTCTTTCTTCTATTCAACTTCTGAGCTCTGGAACTCTCTCCCAGAATCATTTTTTCCCTCTTCCTATGACTTAAATTGCTTCAAACTATGTGTGTCCAGACATTTTGGCTTGAACGTCCCTTGATTTTGGCCCTGTCACTCTTTCAACTCTGGGGGAGTCACTCGACACTGACATGTGTTCTTGGCAAAATAACACGTAAGAAACCATCACTCATGCACAACCTCATATGTTTATATCATCAAGCAAAATTAGAAAACTGTGTTTGACCTATTGATGCAAACAAAATTAAATATATATAATTGAAATTAAAAGGTGGTAAATATGAATACGAATATACGGTAAACACATATTTACATACTTTGTTTTGTACATGTGCATGAAGGAGACTAAAGGCAAAGGTGCCCCTAACAAGTGCTCCCCCCTCCCCCCCCCCCCCCTCCCAAATTGAAAGGGTGACCGAGCCAAATTCAAGGTACGTTAGAGGTAATTTAGGTTCGATGTGTTGGAAAGACCTGTGGTGTGCTTGTTAAGTGTAGTGAACATAATAGGAGGAGGAGGAGAGTGTTTGTGGGAGTTAGTTCGATTACTCTGTGTGTGGATGAGGCTCAATTAGAAACAGGGGGGAAAGCCAGGCAAATTAAACTGGAGTTTTATCAACTCTTTATCATATGCCTATGTGGCTTCCCCTGGGTACTGTCCTGCTCGATTGGTACCTACAATCTCCTCATAGATGTACATAAAGTACATATGCATATCTACAGTATACTCGCAAGCCTTATGTATATAAACCATCTGGGAGAGACTCGCTCATCGGCGTCGGTAGAGGAGACAGAATCGACCGCATGTAAACACTAATTTCCATACATACATACATACCTACATACATACATACATAATTTTGTATGCACATATAGAAACATAGATGACTAAGGAAAACGTAACATTGCACACCATATGTAGAAGATACCTACACGTTTGTAAGAAGGAAATGATAGAGATAATTAATAACACTGGTTAGATTGACGGTGATTTACCTCTTTCTATTCTGATAGAAGATGGGATTTTACCACTATAGGTAGCGCCAACGAACTTGACAATTATCTCGATCCCTGACCTCTTCGTAACTCAAAAGGAACTTGAGCAAACTCGCTATAAATTTCCACACCTTTTTCCTGGTGGATTCTTCCCAACTGATAGAAATGTCAGCCCGATTGCTTTCATTAATTTTGAGTTATAAGAAGTTAAGGGGTTCAGATTATTGTCAAGTTCGTTGGCGCTACCTATAGTATACCTTTAAATGGGTAGACTGTTTTGGACACTTTAATTAATCTTTTCATACCCATAATATTTTAAGAATGTATATATTAATATACATGAAACTATACAAAAATCAATATATACTGTACATCAATAATAATAATAATAATAATAATAATAATAAATATATATTTTTACTATGTTTTTAGTTTCCTTCGTAGACCTCCATCAAGCTTATAAAACACCCGCCCAAGACCCTCCTTCAAGATAAGTTTGTACATTTTTTGATGGCAAAATATCCTGGCCGAAGGCCGGATCCTCTTAAATTACAGGCTTGCTATCGCTCGCCAAGACAAGTCTTAATATTGACATAGAAAAGGGACGAAAGGTCTTAAAATCGTCAAACTAATGGGTCGAACGTCTCAAAATCTAAAACAAACTAATGGGGCTAAACATGAGGAAGAAGGGGGACAAGAAAAATGCCCCATCAGTCCTTAAGATTGGATAAATCAGTTGCACAAGGATTCATCGTCTCTCTCTCTCTCTCTCTCTCTCTCTCTCTCTCTCTCTCTCTCTCTCTCTCTCTCTCTCTCTCTCTCTCTCTCTCTCTCTCTAAGCTTACCAGGGGGTGTGGGTATATTTTTAGCGTCAGGCAAAGCTTGACAGTAATTTCAGCTGGGCTTCTTCTTACTGCCGTGATGTTAAAGGGGGAGGTGATTTGTTTTTCTGGACCCCCTTCTCCCTCGTGTTTAGCATATTAGTTTTGAGATTTCAAGACGTTCGTTCCATCAGTTTGGCGATTTTTGAGACCTTTCGGCCCACTGCTTTGTCAATATTAAGACTTTTCGTGACATTTAGCTGTCAATGTTTTCCTGGCGAGCGCGAGCCTGTAATTTTAGAAGGATCGGCCGGGACATTTGTCTACCGAAAAGTTTACAAATATATTTTGAAAAGGGGGTATAGGATTTTATGTTTATTTTTTGTTTTTAGCTTGATGGAGGTCAATCGAGGAAACACAAAACTAAATAAATAGATAATTATATAGACCCAAAAACCAGCACTACCCCCTTTAATAGCGGTGACCTATACAACTTTACTCCCAGGTAACTCTCCACCTGTGCCTTTACCTGTCCAGTGTCCAACCTTAATTAGCCTCTCTGAGACTCTATAATGCATGTGTCAGCTCTGTCTAGACGTGCAAGGGTCGAATTATTTGTGAGTGTGTGTGAGTGTGTGTGTGTGTGTGTGTGTGTGTGGGGAGGGAGGGAGAGAGAGCATCCGCAAATTAGGAGCCATCGCCTTCGGAAAAATACCTAATTTGATATTTTCGTTTTATCTTTTTATTTGAGCGAACCTTGTTGTGATATTTACTCTTTCAAGATCGGATACGCACTTCTTTTCTAATTTACCTCTCTCGAACTTGCTACTGTACTTTACACGTCTGTCAGCTTCAACTCTCTCTCTCTCTCCAGGATATACAAATGCACAAATTTAGCTTGGAAGAGGTATTTCGGAGGGGGGGGGGGGTCTTTTACCCTGGCGGGGGCCCGAGTGTATTGTTAACCCTTTCAGTACCAGCGCCGTCCCTTTAACTTGGTTGTGGCTACTTTTAGATAATATGTCAGGTTTAAATTATCTGCCAGCAATTAACAGGTATCGAGCTATCTTAATTAACTCTTTTTACTACCACAGATCCTTCTTAAACGGCACAAAATAGTCTAAATATATCTAACTCTGCGTCTCTCTAACAAATGTAAGCTTAATTTCTTCAACCTTTCTTCATATGGTAGATTTATAATATGGATATTTTTGTTCATTCTTCGCTACACTCTCTGCAAGGAATCTATGTCAATTCTGTAATAGGGACACCAACATTTGACAGCGTAATCCATATGTGGTCTTACTAACGCTAGATACAGTTTCAAGATTACGTCTGCTATTCTATACTCGCACTTCTAGATATAGATCCGAGAACTCTATTTGCCTTATTTCTAGCACTAATGCATTGATTTCTAGGTTTCAAATCATGGTTGACGATGACTCACAAATCTTTTTAATTATCTGAGTTTCTTATATCCACGTTGTCTAATCTATATCCTTCATTTTCTATTGATTTCCCAAATTTGACTACACTGCATTTATCTAGATTGAACTTCATCTGCCAATGTACTGACCATTCGTGTAGTGTGTCTAGATCTCTTTGGAGAGCCTGAATATCATGATCAGAATTTATCACTTCTTATTTTAGTGTCCTCTGCAAATGTACTGATTTTACTAGTTATTCCTATATCAAGGTCGTTAATATAAATTATGAACAGCAGAGGGCCGAAAACAGATCCTTGTGGGAATGCACTCTTAACTATACCCCAGTCTGATAGTATACCATTTATACCTTTGCTTCCTACCAATTAACCATGACCTAATCCATCTAATTAGAGTTCCCCCTATGCCATGCGCTAAAGTTCTCCATATTCCATGAGCATTGGTGATGGTGATGGTGTTGCAGTAGTGGTGATGGTGTAGTGTTGGTAGTGATGTTGGTGGTGATGAGTTAGTCCACAGGCTGCCATCCCACCTGCATCATCACCACCAGGTAGTGTTGTGGTGGTGGTGGTGATGGTGCTGCAGTAGTAATGGTGGTGATGGTGTAGTGGTGGTGGTGATGGTGGTGGTGGTGATGAGTTAGTCCACAGGTTGCCATCCCACCTGCATCATCACCACCAGGTAGTGTTGTGGTGGTGTCGCTGTAGTGGTGGTGGTGATGGTGGTGGTGGTGATGAGTTAGTCCACAGGTTGCCATCCCACCTGCATCATCACCACCAGGTAGTGTTGTGGTGGTGGTGGTGTCGCTGTAGTGGTGGTGGTGATGGTGGTGGTGGTGATGAGTTAGTCCACAGGTTGCCATCCCACCTGCATCATCACCACCAGGTAGTGTTGTGGTGGTGGTGGTGTCGCTGTAGTGGTGGTGGTGGTGGTGATGGTGGTGGTGGTGATGAGTTAGTCCACAGGTTGCCATCCCACCTGCATCATCACCACCAGGTAGTGTGTGGTGGTGTGTGGTGGTGGTGGTGGTGGTGATGGTGGTGGTGATGAGTTAGTCCACAGGTTGCCATCCCACCTGCATCATCACCACCAGGTAGTGTTGTGGTGGTGGTGGTGTCGCTGTAGTGGTGGTGGTGATGAGTTAGTCGACAGGTTGCCATCCCACCTGCATCATCACCACCAGGTAGTGTTGTGGTGGTGTCGCTGTAGTGGTAGTGGTGATGGTGGTGGGGGTGATGAGTTAGCCCACAGTTTGCCATCCCACCTGCATCATCACCACCAGGAAGTGTTGTGGTGGTGGTGGTGTCGCTGTAGTGGTAGTGGTGATGAGTTAGCCCACAGTTTGCCATCCCACCTGCATCATCACCACCAGGTAGGTCACCACAAGGCTACACACCTGGGCACCATACACAACACATTAGCTTATACTACAACTATACCCTTATACTACAACTATACCCTTATACTACAACTATACCCTTATACTACAACTATACCCTTATACTACAACTATACCCTTATACTACAACTATACCCTTATACTACAACTATACCCTCTTCCAAATAGGTAGGCTACAAATAGTGAACTAAAACCTCCGTAATGATAATGATAAATAATGATAGCCAGAATAAACTATCCCAATATGTCATAATCTTCAAAAGGTTAATCTCAGTGGCGTTGGGATAGACAGACAGACAGATAGATAGATAGATAGATAGGTAGGTACATGAATGAATAAATGCATGGAAAGAGAGAGAGAGAGAGAGAGAGAGAGAGAGAGAGAGTGTGTATGTGTGAGAGAGACCTGCACTTACCGAAACAAAAGTAGAGTTGCCAAGCGAGTACCACCCCCCCATATTAACTCTCCCGATACTCTCCAGGTGATGAATCAACCGGTACGTCTGAAGAAAATGTAATGCCAACCGTACATTAGTCGATTAGCCAGCTCCGGTAATTGACCACTTGCGAGTTTTAGGCTATAAGGAAGTTAGCACCATACACATCCATTTTTAGCAGCAATAGGCTCACATAGGGGAAAACCCCGTTATGTTATGGGTGTGAGAGGGATCTGCCTATTTTTTGCCAATCGGCTTTCTGCAGACTCGCATTTTCATATGTTCTTATGTTCTGGATAGAAATTTAGATTAATATATTTGCTTTGTATATATACATATATATATATATATATATATATATATATATATATATATATATATATATATATATATATATATATATATATATATATGCTATCTACAGTATTTATCTATCTCAGGCCCATTCCCCATTTAATTTTTTATTTTTTTGTTATGCAATGCAACCATATTATAGCTCTCAATTCTGTTAAATATCGACAGAAAAAAATCCAACTTCCTTATATCCTGAAACTCGCAAGTGGTCAATCCCACAAGTTTACACCATTCAAGGGAGGTCAGGCTTACAGCATATTCTCCCAATAAACGGTTAACCCTTTCCAGATCCGAGTACGCATTTCTTTTCTGTATTATGGCTATTATTAGACGATTTTATTCGGATTAGGAAGGGCAGAGGGTTGGTAGAGATGGTCTTTACCCTTGTAATTCCCACAGTCCCTTCCTAACCTGTTTAAAATCGTCTAATGATAGCCAGAAACTGTCATAATGCGTCATAATCTTCAAAGGGTTAATAAGTGGTATGGAATCTCATTGACCAAGCTCATTATGATAAAATAACTCCTATAGAATAACTAACATAGGATAACTCACATAGAATAACTAACATAGGATAACTCACATAGAATAACTCACATAGAATAACTCACATAGAATAACTCACATAGAATAACGCACATAGAATAACTCACATAGAATAACTCACATAGAATAACTCACATAGAATAACTCACATAGAATAACTCACATAGAATAACTCACATAGAATAACTCACATAGAATAACTCACATAGAATAACTCACATAGAATAACTCACATAGAATAACGCACATAGAATAACTCACATAGAATAACTCACATAGAATAACGCACATAGCACAACTCACATAGAATAACTCACATAGAATAACTCATATAGAATAACGCACATAGAAAAACTCACATAGAATAACTCACATAGAATAACTCACATAGAATAACTCACATAGAATAACTCACATAGAATAACGCACATAGAATAACTCACATAGAATAATTCACATAGAATAACTCACATAGAATAATGCACATAGAATAACGCACATAGAATAACTCACATAGAATAACTCACATAGAATAACGCACATATAATAACGCACATAGAATAACTCACATAGAATAACTCACATAGAATAACTCACATAGAATAACGCACATTGAATAACGCACATAGAATAACGCACATAGAATAACGCACATAGAATAACTCACATAGAATAACGCACATAGAATAACTCATAGAATAACTCACATAGAATAACTCACATAGAATAACTCACATAGAATAACTCATAGAATAACGCACATAGAATAACGCACATAGAATAACTCCCATAGAATAACTCACATAGCATAACTCACATAGAATAACTCACATAGAATAACTCACATAGTATAACTCACATAGAATAACTCACATACTAACCTGACCCTTGACCTGATACTGACCTGACCCTTGACCTGTGACCTGACCCTTGACCTGTGACCTGACCCTTGACCTGACACTGACCTGACCCTTGACCTTCGTATCAGCTGTCCTGGCACAGGTCTCCCTCAGGCACCTCACAGCCTCCATCACCTGAAAACAAAACCAGAAATGTTGAATTCAGTTTTAAGTTAAGGGGAGATTGGTCTTTTTTTGGGGTCCCCCCTCTCCCTCGTGTTTAGCCCCATTAGTTATCAGATTATAAGACATTCGGCCCATTAGTTTGGTGATTTTAAGGACCTTCCGTCCCATTTCTTTGTCAATATTTAGATTTTTCGTGTCATTTAGGTTTCGATTATTTTTCCTGGCGAGCGATAGCGAGCCTGTAATTAAAGAGGAACCGGCCTTCGGCTGGGACATTTTTCTTTTGAAAAGTTTACAAATTTATCTTGAAGACGGATCTTGGGCGGGTGTTTTTATAAGCTTGATGGAGGTTTAGGGAGAAAACTAAACAAATAGTAAAACGATACATAAATGCGCAAATAAATACGCCTATCCCCCCTTAATACGCCTATCCTCCCTTAAGCAGATTACAAACCAACAAATTTGGTATGAAATTGACCACATGCGAGTTTCAGGTTATAAGAAATTGAAGTTGTAAATGTCAATATTTAACAGAGAGAGAAACAAAAATGTATATGGTTTTGTGATGTACATAATATACATTGAATTTTGCTTTATGTACACTCTAAGACATTACACAAGAACGACTGGCCCAGACACGGTAGATCCCTTTCACACCCAACTTAAATGGCACAAAAGGTCGCAACATTGACAAAGAAGTGGGGTGAAGGGTCTTGAAATCGCCAAACTAATGGGGCGAACATCTTAAAATCTGAAATCTAATGGGGCTGAACATGAGGGAGAAGGGGGACCAGAAAAACGACCCATCCCCCCCTTAAGTGAGGCGTTAGTGCAGCTGGTTAGCATAGAGTTGTGAGCTGGAGCAGATGTAGGAGAGGTTGATGGCATTTTTTTCTGGACCCCATTCCCCTTCATGCTTAGCCAAATTAATTTTGAGATTTTTATATTTTCGCCCCATTAGTTTGGCGATTTTAAGACCTTTTGCCGAAATTCTTTGTCAATTTTAAGACCTTTTGTGCTATTTAGGTACCCATTTTTCCTGGCGAGCGATACTGAGCCTGCAATTTAGAATGCCCCTACCATCAGCCGGGCCATTGTTCTACCAAAAAAGTGACAAATTTATCTCGAAGAGGGTCTTGGGGGTATTTGTATAAGCTTGATGGAGGTCTAGGGAGGAAACTAAGAAGAAGTAAAAGTGACTGTAAGATAGCAATAATAAGCCATGTCTCAGCTGTCATTACGTTTGGTCGACTCTCTGCTGTATCAATGTCTGTCAGATGTTAAATAAGGTGGGTAAGTGTAAGAACATGTTTGTATATCTTACTCGAAATGAAGAAATACAGTTTAGATATGGCTGATGCCAATTATTTATCAAAATATACTTGGTGCCGAGACATGACTTATGAGGCCGACGGTACCTGGTTGGCGTAAAGTTGTGAGCTGGCACACATGTAGTAGAGACTGGAAAAGCTGTGGAGAGCCATTGTATAGTATATTGACAACCCCGGGATGCGGATCATGAAGTACAGGCTGGAAGTGACGATGATGGCGGTGGAGATGATGGAGAGGCTCAGCTGGACTCCGAAGCGGCCAGAGAGAGTGCTCAACACATCTTCCACCTTCCGAAAGAGACACCAACTTGAAACCAATAATAACCTAAACAGCACGAAAGCTCTTGAAATCGTTAAACTAATGAGGCAAGTGTTGCAAAATCTCAAAACTAAAGAGCCTAAACAATTTGGGAATTGTTTGCATTGTTATCATAAACTAGAAAGAAGTTCGATCATTCTAAGCGGCTGAATTATCATGAAAAAAATAATTTGAAGCTGCCATACCAGAATTGCTTAAACAAAATTGACGGAGAAAGCGTTCGTGTGAGATCGCCTTAATACTTACTTTCAAAAGCTGTGTCTCCAAGCTGATCAACTTGGACATCGTGGTAGTCCTCCGATGTCCAGTATGTGACCTGATGTCCTGTTCTGTCCAGCCGTGTGAGGTAATGTCCTGTTCTGTCCGGTTGTGTGAGCTGATGGCCTGTTCTGTTTGGCCATATGAGATAATGCCTGGTTCTCTCTGACCACAAGAGATAAACACCTGTTCTGTATGGCTGTCCGTCGCTTCCCGCACTGCCCATTCTGTGCTCAACCGTATGTGGTCACCGAGTAACTTCAAACATTCATTATAGATGAAAACAGAGACCAAATATTCACCTGTGACAATAACAGAATAACACATGTAAAAGGTTTTATCTATGGCATAGCTAATCTGATAAACACCTGATAAGGCTACCCACACATACAATGATGTGGAGAAGCCAGACATACCTATCATTGCTAGGTTCAGGTTGTCAAAAAACTTGTTCAGCCTAATGGGCGTCTCATTTATCTTCATCTCTGAGGTATGGGAGAACATTGTTCCAAAGATGTTGATCAGATGTACTAGCTTGGGATTGGTATACAGATTAATGAAGGGACTTATGCTGGTACTAAAGAGAAGAGCAATGAAGGCAACTTGTGAAATAAGCATACCAACATTCACAGAGGAAGATAAGTCAAACTTTGAGCAGATGACAAGGAAGCTGATGATAGAGCAGCGAGTGAAGAGAGACCAAAGAAACAACGCCACGCTGAACTCCAGGTTAATGGCGTGACCTGATCTGCCCCAGCGGTAGGGAAAGGAACCGAACACCTGCAGCACTTTCACCAGCCTCCACAAGCTCTTCAGGGGGTGCTGATCCTGCATGGCTAATTTTAACCCCTTCTCTACCGGTGACGTATTTTAAAATTTTATTCTAGCTATATTTAGACGATTATGTGCAGCTTAAGAAGGTTCGGTGGTAGTAAGAAGGGTAGTTCGAAGCCTTTGAATTTCAGGGGCCCTTCTTAAACTGAATCAAATCGTCTAGTAGTAGCCAGCATAAAATGAAAAGGACGGAACTGGTACTGAAAGGGTTAAGATGTATTCGGTTAAAACGCGTTCTGGACGTTATTAGCACGAGAATTGCGATGCCAAATGTCAACTCCCAAGATGCAACAGCTGTAGGGAGAGGTGTGAAGTTGTAAATGTCTTGAGTATCCTTGTCCAGATCTACAACAGAAGGCGGAGTTAGAAAGTCTGATTGATCTCGGGAGGCGGTGGTTGAAACCTACGATTAATCCCGGAAGGAGGTGGTTGAAACTCCGATTGATCCCGGAAGGAGGTGGTTGAAAGTCTAGTTGATCCCGGAAGGTGGTGATTGAAAGTCCAATTGATCCCGGAAGGTGGTGGTTGAAAGTCCAATTGAAACCGGAAGGTGGTGGTTGAAAGTCCAATTGATCCCGGAAGGTGGTGGTTGAAAGTCCAATTGATCCCGGAAGGCGGTGGTTGAAAGTATTGATCCCGGTCTTTGGGGTCAAAAGTACCCCACTTTCACCTTTACGTCCACTGTAGCTTCTTCTTACTTCCTGAGGCCAAGAGAAAAAAGGAAACATAAGAACAAGAACATAAGAAAACGGGAGTCTGCAGAGAGCCGATTGACCCACATATGGCAGATCCCTTTCACACTCAACCCATCTCGTCCATAATATTATCTGTTCATTACTCCATAAAGATGAACTGTAAGATGCACCATGGGGAACTTATGGTATTGTGGAACTGTTTGTGAATAAATATAGCCTACACTTAAGTTTTTTTGTTTTTTTTTAGTTTGGTCCCTAGACCTTTATCAAACTTAAAAAACACCCCCAAGACCCCCCTTAGAGATAAATTTGTAAATTTTTCATTAGAAAAAAGTCCTGGCCAAAGGCCGGTTCCTCCTAATATACAGGCTCGCTATCGCTCGCTAGGAAAAATAATGACACCTAAGTGGCACGCAAGGTCAAATTATTGAAAAATAAATTAGGTGAAAGGTCTTACAATATCAAAACTAATGGGGCGAAGCATGAGGGAGAAGGGGGTACACAACAAAAACAAACAAAAAAACCTCCCCTTAAGATCTTTGAATTAATATTACGTAATGTGAGTGCAATTAAATCTGATTATATGGAGACCTATCGCTTAAGAGGAGTATTTTTCTGTACCTCCTTCTCCCTCATGTTTAGCCCCATTAATTTTAATATTTAAAGACGTTCGTCTCATTATTTTGGCAATTTTGAGACCTATCACCCCATTTTTTTGCCAATATTAAGACCTGTCGTGCCATTTTGGTGGGGGTTTTTTCCTAGCGAGGGATAGCGAGCCTGTATTTTAGGAGGAAATGGCCTGACAAAATTACAAATGGGAACAAACCAATGTCTCGCCAGCTTAAAAAGAACAGCCTATACAGACTAAAAACACACATAACAAAGCCACTCCAACAGCTTCCTCTCTCTCCAACACCCCTTCTCCCCTCTCTACACTCTTCAGAAAAATAGGAAAAGTAGAATGTAGATATGAGGTGCCGTTGTAAAGGCTTATCCCTCAATACCTTCACCTGACCTATAGTTTCTCAGTCTAAGAAGAATGACCCATCGCCTTGCTCTCTCCCTCCTAGAATAACAGTAGCCACACCCGTTCTTTACCCCGTCACTCGTCTGCTGCCACCACTCTGTTTACTAATAACAGTAGCCACACCCGTTCTTTACCCCGTCACTCGTCTGCTGTCACCACTCTGTTTACTAATAACAGTAGCCACACCCGTTCTTTACCCCATCACTCATCTGCTGTCACCACTCTGTTTACTAATAACAGTAGCCACACCCGTTCTTTACCCCGTCACTCATCTGCTGTCACCACTCTGTTTACTAATAACAGTAGCCACACCCGTTCTTTACCCCGTCACTCGTCTGCTGTCACCACTCTGTTTACTAATAACAGTAGCCACACCCGTTCTTTACCCCGTCACTCGTCTGCTGTCACCACTCTGTTTACTAATAACAGTAGCCACACCCGTTCTTTACCCCATCACTCGTCTGCTGTCACCACTCTGTTTACTAATAACAGTAGCCACACCCGTTCTTTACCCCGTCACTCGTCTGCTGTCACCACTCTGTTTACTAATAACAGTAGCCACACCCGTTCTTTACCCCGTCACTCGTCTGCTGTCACCACTCTGTTTACTAATAACAGTAGCCACACCCGTTCTTTACCCTGTCACTCGTCTGCTGTCACCACTCTGTTTACTAATAACAGTAGCCACACCCGTTCTTTACCCCGTCACTCGTCTGCTGCCACCACTCTGTTTACTAATAACAGTAGCCACACCCGTTCTTTACCCCGTCACTCGTCTGCTGCCACCACTTTGTTTACTAATTCTTGCAGTCTGGAACTATGCCTGATCAGTGGAAGATAGCCAACGTAACACCGATATTCAAAAAAGGCAGCAAATCCCTACCAAGTAACTGTCGTCCAATTAGCTTAACCTCAGTTGTATGTAAAATGCTAGAAACGGTCATAAGAGACAGACTCGTAAATCACTTAGAGGAAAATAACATACTTAAAGATACTCAACACAGCTTTCGTAAAAAACGTTCCTGTTTAACAAACCTCTTAGACTTCTTCCACGATATCCTCAACCTCTACGATGAGAGTAAAGCTGTAGATATTATATACCTTGATTTTCAAAAGGCCTTTGACAAAGTTCCCCACAAACGTTTACTGCTAAAACTAAAAGCGCATGGAATACAAGACGGTGTGTTGAAATGGATAGAAAATTGGCTCAGCGACAGAAAGCAAAGAGTAGTCATAAACGGTAAGGCATCTAAATGGACCAATGTAAGTAGCGGGGTACCCCAGGGATCGGTACTAGGACCAATTATCTTTCTAATTTACATCTACGACATAGATGAGGGTCTCGCCTGTACAATCTCAAAATTTGCTGACGATACAAAAATTGCAAATAGCGTACTCTCAAAAGAACAAGTTGACGATATGCAACACAATCTAGATAAATTGTCACATTGGGCCCAAATTTGGCAAATGAGTTTCAATGCGGATAAATGTAAAGTACTACATATCGGATACCTAAATGAGAAAGCAAACTATTCGATGAATGGCACTCAGCTTAAGAATGTAAACAGAGAAACCGATCTGGGAGTAACAATATCGAGTAACCTAAAACCGAGTCAACAATGTTCAGAAGTTGTTAAGAAGGCAAACAAAATAATTGGCTTTATAGGCAGGTCATTTGAGCATAAATCCAAAGACGTTATCCTAACCCTTTACAATTCCTTAGTCCGCCCTTTTTTTGGAATACTGCGTTTAATGCTGGTGCCCTTATTACCAAAAAGACATAAACAAGCTAGAACGAGTTCAACGTAGAGTTACCAAAATGATACCTAGCCTAAAGAACAAACCATACGAAGAGCGTCTTAGAGAATTAAATCTATTTCCTTTAACCCAGCGCAGATTAAGAGGTGACTTAATTCAAGTGTTCAAAATCATCAAAGGCATCGACAATATGAACTGTAGTAAGTACTTCACTATCGACCAATCTAATTACACGCGGGGAAACGGTTGCAAAATTATTTGTAAATCTTTTAACTCACACGAATCTAAGAATTTCTTCTTCAATCGAGTTGTCAACTTGTGGAATGGGCTTCCCAGAGACGTTATAGACTACAGCACCGTTGATTCATTTAAACTCCGCCTAGACAAATATCTCGCATCAAACCCGCAACTGACTGCGTTTGTAAATTAATAACTTTATTTTATCCTCCCCTCAGTTACTAACCCCTATGTCCCCTACTAACTTCCTAGTCCTGCCACGGACATTAGTTCCAGGGCAGTAGTTCCCTTTCCAATGTTCCCTTACCCACTCTAAACCACTGTTTGGACACTTGATCCTCAGTGTTTTGGAGGACAAGCAGCCTAGAAGGGTCACTAGACCTGTTGTTGCTTGATTTCCTTTGTACTTTGTACTAATAACAGTAGCCACACCCGTTCTTTACCCCGTCACTCGTCTGCTGTCACCACTCTGTTTACTAATAACAGTAGCCACACCCGTTCTTTACCCCGTCACTCGTCTGCTGCCACCAATCTGTTTACTAATAACAGTAGCCACACCCTTTCTTTACCCCATCACTCGTCTGCTGTCACCACTCTGTTTACTAATAACAGTAGCCACACCCGTTCTTTACCCCGTCAGTCACTCGTCTGCTGCCACCACTCTGTTTACTAATAACAGTAGCCACACCCGTTCTTTACCCCGTCACTCGTCTGCTGTCACCACTCTGTTTACTAATAACAGTAGCCACACCCGTTCTTTACCCCGTCACTCGTCTGCTGTCACCACTCTGTTTACTAATAACAGTAGCCACACCCGTTCTTTACCCCGTCACTCGTCTGCTGTCACCACTCTGTTTACTAAACAGTAGCCACACCCGTTCTTTACCCCGTCACTCGTCTGCTGTCACCACTCTGTTTACTAATAACAGTAGCCCCACCCGTTCTTTACCCCGTCACTCGTCTGCTGTCACCACTCTGTTTACTAATAACAGTAGCCACACCCGTTCTTTACCCGGTCAGTCACTCGTCTGCTGCCACCACTCTGTTTACTAATAACAGTAGCCCCACCCGTTCTTTACCCCGTCACTCGTCTGCTGTCACCACTCCGTTTACTAATAACAGTAGCCCCACCCGTTCTTTACCCCGTCACTCGTCTGCTGTCACCACTCTGTTTACTAATAACAGTAGCCACACCCGTTCTTTACCCCGTCACTCGTCTGCTGCCACCACTCTGTTTACTAATAACAGTAGCCCCACCCGTTCTTTACCCCGTCACTCGTCGGCTGCCACCACTCTGTTTACCAATCAACTAACCTGTTTATTCGCACTCCGGTTAGTTTGTTTGTTAGTTTATTGGCACTTCGATTAACCCCTTCAGACTCATATGCCGCAGAGGTTGCCAGATTAGCAATAAGAAATAGAGTTATCTCACTCTTATAATGACCTCTCCAAAATTAGTTTTCTGCTCACAGCTAACTCAAAGACAACTGCAGAGGTTGAAGTAACTAAACTAAAGGTTTCTAAATACCCCTGATGGTAACAAAGGCTTTAAAGTATCCCTAATAGGCTCAAAATCGCGTCATATGTCGGAGAGGGTTAAGGGGAGGTTTTTAGATTGTTCCTTAGACCTCAACACACCCCCTAGACCCCATTTCACGGTAAATTTGTACATTTTTTCGGTAGAAAAATGTCCCGGACGAAGGCCGATTCTTCTTAAATTACAGACTCGCTATCACTCATCAGGAAAAAATCGACACCTAAATGGTATGAAAGGTCTTAAAATTGACAGAAACGGGGCGAATGTTCTTAAAATCGCCAAACTAATGGGGCGAACGTCTTAAATTTTAAAAAACAATGGGGATAAAGATGAGGGAGAAAGGGATCCAGAAAACAAATTCCTCAAGTGGAAATCTCCCTTTAATGTGTTCCGGACCTCCCAGTAAGTGGTGGCTACCGATCGAAACTACTTACGTCACGAGGGTTGTCAATACTACAGGGTCAAGGCTATGTAATAATAATAATAATAATAATAATGAAAATATTAATAATAATAATAATAATAATAACAATAATGTAAATAATAATAATAATAATAACTATAATACTAATACTAATAATAAAATAATAATAATAATAATAATAATTAAAGTTGCAAGCAACATTGTGCGGGGTTCGAGCGGGGTTGCACGCAGGGTATTGTGTTGGATACAAGGGCTGTGTCACATATATCAAAATATCATGTATCTTATCAGGCATGGAGAAAGTACAGAAGGAATATAGTGTAGCCATTTTGGCTATGGCCACTTAGACCATTAAGGAGTGTGACCATTTTGGTTAAAGCTATTAATCCTGTACGAGTTGTTGTTGTTGTTGTTGTTCCCTAAGCTGCCTGGCCGAACAGCCCCGAGTCCCTGAGGAAGGCCATGGCCACGATCGGGCTTTCCCACAGAGCTCTCATTGAGTGTAGATTGTGTTGTTGGCGTAAGTGGTTGTGTGAAATGCAGTCTTCTATGATGTGTTTAATGGTATGGGGTGCTGTGTTACATCCCGGGCAGGCGTCGACAACGGAGTCATCCAGTCTCTTCTGATAGCTCAGGAGAGCTGGATGGTGTCCGCATCTCAGCCTGGCCAGGTGGACTCTGTCCTCGCGAGGAAGGGAGGATTCGGAAGGATAGATTTCGGGAGGTCGTGCTTGCAGCTGCGTGTTGTCTGTGAGTGAGTGGATGGATCGGCGAGAGATATGAGTATGGATGTGCTTCTGGAAGTTGGTTCGGGGTGGGCAGGGAGGGAGAGAGGACAGTAATTGTGTGTGATACCGTGTGCTGGGTGTTGTTTTGATATTTCTTGGTGTCTGTGGGTGTGTTGCCATGTAGTTTAGTGGGTGGTCTTGGTTCGTGGAGGCTGCTGCTAGGAATTGAGTGCCTCTCATGTCCAGATGGTCTTTGACTTTGAGGATTTTGGTTTCTTGATGTAGGTGATCTGTGAGTGCAGTAGCTGTGCAGCCTGTAATGATCTTCAGGGCTTTGTTTTGAATAGTCTGTAAGGTCTTATGATGTGTTTCAGCTAGGTTAGAAGCCCAGGCTGGGCTTGCGTATTCCATCACTGATCTTATGTATTGTTTATATACTGTGGTGGTAGTTTCTTTGTTGTGTCCAAATTTTGTGTGAGCAAGTGACCTGAGGGCGTTAAGTCTGGGTGTCAGTTTCTTTTTAATGTTTGTGGTGTGCTGTTTGAATGTCATATGAGTATCATATGTTACTCCTAGGATTTTGGGTGTGTGTGTATGTGTTAGGGGTGTGTTGTTTATGGTGAGTTGAGGGATGTATTCGTGTTCTCCTGTCCAGCTTGTGAGCAGGGTTGCGGTGGATTTGGCTGGGGGTAGATTAAGTCTGTTTGTAGTGCACCAGCCATGTAGTGTGTTGAGATAGGGTTGAAGGAGATCTGTTGTTCTTTTGGGGTCATGGTGTGTGCATGTGAGTGTTATGTCATCTGCATAGGAGGCTAAGTTTATTTGGGGCATATTGGGTGTAGTTATATCGTGCATGTACAGATTGAAGAGTGCGGGCGATAGGACGGATCCTTGTGGGACTCCGTTTGGAAAGTTTCTGATTTTAGATGACTGACCGGCAAAAGATACGTGTGCACATCTGCCTGCTAGGAAGTTGGCCAGCCACCTTTTTGTGTTGTTGTGCATGTTTGTGTTGTAGATTTTGTTTGTTAGGTTGTGGCGGGGGATGGCATCGAAGGCTTTACTAATGTCGAGTGTGGCTAATAGTGATCTGTGTGGTGGTCTAGCTGAGTTGATGCCGTCAAAAGCTCTTTGTGTAAGGTCTGTGAGAAGAGTGTTTGTGGAGTGCAGTGGCCTAAAGCCATGTTGTGTTGGAGCTAGGGGTAGGTCGGGTGTAATTAGTTGTAATACTAGGCGTTCCATGACTTTGGAGGGGGAGCAAAGGAGTGTGATGGGGCGGTGCGAGGAGGGTAGCGTGGGGTCTTTGTTGGGTTTGGGGAATGTGGTGATGAGACCATGCTTCCAAATGTCTGGTATTGTGTTGTGTGAATAACTGTAGTTTGATATGTTAGTGAGTGCTTGTATGCCTTGTGGTCCCAGGTGTCTGAGGTGTATGTTGCTTATGTTGTCTAGGCCACAAGCGGGTGAGTGCTTGAGATTGTAGATGATATGCTTTGTCTGGTGATTGGTGAAGGGTGTATAGTCAGGGTCTGTTGGGAATTGTCTCTTACGTCGGATGACACGTCGGTCGTCTTTGTGAGGTTTTAGGTGGCTGACATGTGAGAAGTGATTGATGAGAGTGTTTGCTTGTTGTTTACATGAAGGAGTAGAGTCTGTTGTTGTGATTGCAGCATGTGATTGTGTTGTGTTGCTGTTGGAAAGTGTGATGCTGTTTAGTGTTTTGTACAGTTTTTTGAGGTTTGTTTTGTGATCAAGTGTTTGTAGGAAGTTATTCCAATTTAGTTTTTGTTGTTCTTGTATTTTGTTGTTAGTTTGGGTGTTGAGTGCTTGGATTTGTTGTGTGATGTCTTGTGTGTGGGGTGCTGGGGAGTGTTTCAGTATGTCGCGTTGTCTGATGAGGTTTTGAATTTCTGGTGTGAAGTTGGGATTGTGTCTTTTTCTGTTACCTCTTGGAATGTGTTTCTTGTCAGCGTTTTGGATAGTTTTATTGAGTATGTGTACAGCATTGTTGATGTTAGTGATGGGTGTACTGTTTAGAGTTGTGAAGTGTTGTTCTGTCTCATTTGTGAATGCTTCCCAGTTAGCTCTTTTATAATTGGTGTATGTGTGTTTGTGGCTAGCTGGGGTGAGTCTGGTTTTGGTGGTGATAATGATCGGGAGGTGGTCAGAGCCTAAGGTTCTGACCACCCTCCAGGATGTTGTGGGGGCGAGTTCTGGGGAGCAAAAGCTGATGTCTGGAGATGATGGGTTATAGAGGGCTTGGTGAGGAATATGGGTATGTTGATGGATGTCGTTAAGGATGATGAGGTTATCAGTTTGGTTTTGTAGTACCAGCCCTCTGTCTGTGTTGGGGTTGTCAACAAACCAGGCCGACGTCTTGGCGTTGAAGTCACCACCCAGGATGATGTGTGGGGTGTTTGTGATGTGTTGTAAGTGTGGTCTGTATTCATTTGGTACTGTAGGGGATGTATGTGTTTATGATGGTTATGTTGGAGTTGTTGCCAGTGCGTATTTTAATTGATTGTATTTCTGTTGTGTTATCATTTGGGGGGAGGAGGGATTTGGTTTGTACACTGGTAACTATGTATGATATTTCTTTGTGTACCAGGGTGATGAGTCCACCGCCTCCGCCGACAGCCCGGTCTTGTCTGATGGTGGTGAAATCATGAAATGTGGGTGTTTTTTGTGTTGTGCGGAGTTTTGTTTCTTGTAAGATGGCAATGTGTATGTTGTGTTGTTTGATGAAGTGTGAGAGTTTGTGTTTCTTTGTGTTGATGCCATCTATGTTCAATTGGAGAATGTTAATGTTATGTGCACAATGTATGTTGGGTGCTGCTGCACGAGGATGGGGGGGGGGGGAGGGAGGGGGTGGGGGTGGGGGTGAGGGAGGGGCTGGGGGTTGGGATGGGTGAGGTGGGGGTGGGGATTGGGGAGCAGGAGATGGGTGTTGGAATGGATTAGGATGGGGTGTGGTGTGTTGAGTTGAGGATGTGGATGGTATGGGAAGGTTAGGTGGGTTAGGGAGGAGAGGTGGACTGGTTTTAGGGGGGGGGAGTGGATGATATGGGAAGGTTAGGTGGGTTGGGGAGGAGAGGTGGACGGGTTTTAGGTGAGGGATTTGACTGGGAGAGGGAGGGGCATGAGGAACAGGTCCAGGTGTTCATGTAGTGTTTCTTGGAGGCAAGTGTTGTGCAGGTGAAGTGGGTCCAGTTCCTGCATGAATTGCAGAGAACTGAACCCTTAGTGTGGCGACTCGAAGTGATGGGTTTTGAGCAAGTTGGACATAATGTATATGTAGGTGGGTCCTGGGTTGCTCTCAATGTCTCCGGCTAGAAGAAGTCTTCGAGAAATGACAGCCGGAGAGTCATTTCTCGGTGTAGGAAAAACTGTGTGATGTGTGTGTGTGGTGTGAGAGGTGTGGAAATTCCCGGCGCGACCGAAGCCGCTCCAAGGACTCCTGTACGAGTAGGCATAATTGCCCGAAATTGCCTTCATTCCCTGCTCATTTTCATGCATAAGCAAAAGCCAGAGTGTAATACAATTATGTATTCGTGAAAGTACGGTAATAGCTTTCAAATTACTCCTGAATCATCCCTGTACGACGTTTGGTTTTCTTGTAAGGATCTTGCAAACGAAGGGCAAAATTGCTAAAAATTACCAAATCCGATAGGCGAAATCGCTAAAAATTACCAATTATTTTCTGTTTTCGCTATGTGTGACGCTGCACATAAGTGAGCTCTCTCCACACAAACCTCAGTGTCGTGGCGGGGCCTGTTGGCTCCGGCTGACGTCCATCCGTGCTGCTTGCAAAAGCTGGCCTGGCTCACAGGCTACAAAATAGCCGGAAAATCGTCTCCGTCATATGAGGGGCCCCGCGGGAATTGGGTTAAGAAGTGTGGTTGTTTTGATTATTTGATAGGGTCACAATATGGTGACAATGGTGTGGCATTTTTTTCTGTACAGAAGCTTGGCCTTTTTGGTTGGGGCTTCTTAGGAATGTGACCTTTTTCATTAGCCATGGAGAAACTGCAGAGGTACAAATTATTATAAGCAACCTCATGTTAAAATATATTTTTGTTTAGCTTTACTTGGCATTCCTGTTCCTCTATGTATCTAGCAATTTAACCCCCTCAAACTCCTTATGACGCGATGGTGTGGTAATTACCCTGGGCCAAAAAGCTCTAAAAGACGATCGAGTGATAACTCAAGCGAGCTTGAAATACGCAGGCGTTTCGTTCATGGTCACCCCTTCGGGGATCAAGGTGTCCGGCAATATATACCGGTAGGCTATAGATAAATTCATGTTTGGGCTATTTCTT
The DNA here is from genome assembly GCA_032716605.1 of Paralithodes platypus. NCBI lineage: Eukaryota > Metazoa > Arthropoda > Malacostraca > Decapoda > Lithodidae > Paralithodes > Paralithodes platypus. The sequence goes on along the minus strand of CM064493.1, from coordinate 18,785,143 downwards.
CCATTTTATTTATCCTGTTAAAGTGCTTGATTGATTTTTGTGCTAATGTAGTTAGTATTTGGTGTAATTTTACATATTTCAGCTAAATCTGAAGAGCACATGCAATTTATTTGTGCATGTTCAGTAAGTATTGCTGGGGAAAGGGTTAACGTATTCATCTTTTGGGGTATTTATTCTATGTTTTTATCCTGTTTCTGTGATTGATTGAGTTTTGTGCTAATGTAGTTGGTATTTGGTATAATTTTACATATTTTAGATAAATCAGAAGAGCACATGCAATATATTTGGGCATTTTCAGTCAGTATTGCTGGGGAAACGGTTAACATACAGTATTCATCATAGGAAGGGAAGAGGATATGTAGCTCAGATCTTTGCCCTGAAATATGTTGTGGAGAAATATCTTGAGAAGGGACAAAAGTTGTATTCTGCCTTCATGGACTTGAAGGCCTATGACAGAGTTGATAGAGAAGGTACCGGTATGTAGAAAGTACTTGGAATATACGGAGCAGATAGCAAGTTGCTGAAAGCAGTGAAAAGCATGTATGAGGGTGCAAAGGTGTCAGTATGTGTTGAGAATGAACAGAGCGAGTTCTTTGATCTGAATTTTGGGTTAAAGAAAGGGTGTGTGATGTCCCCGTGGTTGTTCAATTTATACTGAACTGTATATGGATGGAGTCATAAAAGAAATGCAAGGATGAGCAGTGGATGTTGGTGTACCACTAATAAGGGAAGGCAACGAGTGGAATGACAGTTGATAGAGAAGGTATGTGGAAAGTACTGAGAATATATGGAGTAGATGGCAAGTTGCTGAAAGCAGTGAAGAGTATGTATGAGAGTGCAAAGGTATCAGTACGTGTGAAGAATGAACAGAGGGAGTTCTTTGATCTGAATGTTTGGTAAAGCAAGGGTGTGTGATGTCCCGATGGTTGTTCTATATATACAGTATACGGATGGAGTCATAAAAGAAATACAAGGAAGAGCAGTGGATGTTTGTGTACTGCTGTTTGCTGACGATATGAATGGGAGTTGCAGGGTCTGGTATATATGTTTGGAACAGTGTGCGAAAAATGGAATCTGAAGGTAAATGCGGGGAAGAGCAAGGTTATGGTCTTCGAAAGGGGTGAAGCCACGGAGTGTGAGGTGAAGTTGAACGGTCAGGCTATGGAGATTGTCAGCTCATTTAAGTATCTTGGCAGTGTACAGAGTAAAGATGGGAGTATGGATGAAGAAGTGTGGGAGAGGGTGCAACAGGGGAAGAGGGTTGTAGGAATGCTGAAAGCAGTAACATGAAATAGGGTGGTCAGCATGGAACTGAAGAAGTCATTGCATGACAGTGTGGTAATCCCGACACTGACTTACGGAAGCGAAGCATGGACGTTGTGGTGTGAATGTACTGGAAAGTGCGAAAAAGAACACCTTGAAATGGTTCGGCCATGTAGAACGTATGGGAAGCGAGAGAATGACTAAGAGCGTGTACGAGTGAGGTGGAAAGACAGAGGGAGAAATAAACCGAGAGAGAGGTGGAAGGATGGAGTTAAGAAGTATATGCATGAAAGCGGTGCTGGATGGGAGGAGGGGCGTCGACTGACTGGGGACAGAGGTGCATAGGGGTGTTTCGTTCGTGGCCAATCCTTCGGGGATCAAGGCGTCCGTCAATAGATAGATAGATAAATTCATCTTTAGGGCTATTTCTTACATTTTCTTTATCCTGTTAGTGTACTTTATTAAATTTGTTGGTAATGTAGTTGGTAATTGGTGTAATTTTAAATATTTCAGATAAAGGATGTCAACAGAATAACAAATGATGAGCTGAAGAGACGTTTAGGTATAAAGAGTATTAGCGAGGAGATGCGTACAAGTAAACTGGGATGGTATGGACATGTGGAGAGAATGGATGAACAAAATTGGGTGAAAAGATGCAGGTCTGCGATTGTGGAGGGAGCTGCACCAAGGGGTGGACCGAGTAAGACCTGGGATCGGACTATACGTGCCGATCTGAAATCCAAAAACTTGACAAGTAAAGCATCCCTTAACAGGGTTGCCTGGAACGCCGCCATTAGGAAAAGAGACTGAAACTGCACATCTGTGTGGAGCACTCAGTCTTAAAATGTTATGTACGTATGTATGTATAAATCTGAAGAGCACATGCAATCTATTTAGGCATTTTCAGTCAGTATTGCTGGGTAAAGGGTTAACATATTTATCTTTTGGAGTATTTCTTCCATTTATTTATCCTGTTAGTGAGTTTTATTGATTTCAGTGCTACTGTAGTGGTAATTGGTGTAATTTTACATATTTTAGATAAATCTGAAGAGCACATGCAATATATTTGGGCATTTTCAGTCAGTATTGCTGGGGAAACGGTTAGCATACTGTAGTCATCTTAGGAAGGGAAGAGGATGTGTAGCTCAGATTTTTGCACGGAAATGTGTTGTGGAGAAATATCTGGAGAAGCGACAAAAGTTGTATGCTGCATTTATGGAGTTGGAGAAGGCCTATGACAGAATTGATAGAGAAGGTATGTGGAAAGTACCGGTACTGAGAATATACGGAGTAGATGGCAAGTTGCTGAAAACAATGAAGAGCATGTATGAGGGTGCAAAGGTGTCAGTATGTGTGGATAATTAACAGAGCGAGTTCTTTAATCTGAATGTTGGGTTAAAGCAAGGGTGTGTGTGATGTCCCCATGGTTGTTCAATATATACCGGTACAGTATATGGATGGAGTCATGAAAGAAATACAAGGAAGAGCAGCGGATGTTGGTGTACCTCTGATAAGGGAAGGAAACGAGTGGAAGTTGCCTCAACAGTACAATACCGGTACTACTGTTGCTGACAACACAGTTCTGATGAGCGATAGTGAATGGGAGTTGCAGGGTCAGGTAAATATGTTTGGAACGAGTGTGTGAAAAATGGAATCTGGAGGTAAATGCTAGGAAGAGCAATATTATGGTCATTGAAAGGGGTGCAACCATAGAGTGTGAAGTGAGGTTGAACGGCTATGAAGAATGTCAGCTCATTTAAGTATTTGGGCAGTGTGTTGAGTAAAGATGTGAGTAGGCCTATGGATGAAGAAGTGTGGGAGAAAGTGTAACAGGGGAAGAGCGTTGAACTCTGAAAGCAGTAAGAAGAAATAGGGTGGTCAGCATGGAAGTAAAGAAGTCCTTGCATGACAGTGTGGTAATCCCGACATTGACTTATGGGAGGGAAGCATGGACGTTTCTGACTGGGATTGATCATTGATAATCATCGGTTATCAATAATAGGCTGAGGAGGGTCACCCCTCCCCATGACATATTGTCATCATCATATATATTGCCAGCAGGAGGCAAATAACCGAAAAAAATGCCTTCAAAATAGACGTGAACTAAAAGCTGGTTCACACATAGCCGAGTCGGTGCGAGAGTCCAACACGAGTGATGAAATTTTGCTATTCAGCAATGACTCGTCGATACTCCTCAACACTCGTATAGACTCGTGCTACGCTCGTGTATACTCTTTGTTTACTTGACACACTCGTGGGTACTCGCCACTGGGTCCAAAAATGTCATGCATGCATGAAATTTTTGGGTCCCGTGGTGAGTACCCACGAGTGTGGCCTAAATACGTGTAGACTCGTGTACATACGTGTTAACTCGTGTTTGACTCTGAATAACTCTTCGTTATTCGTGTTAACTCGTGTTGACTCGTGTAAACCCGTGTAACACTCTTTGGTGATTCGTCGCTTTTCGTCATCATTTCGACGTTGACGAAGCAACACGTGTCTACACGCAACAACACGTACGTAACACACATGCAACACATATCAACAAGAGTAGAAAACACGAATGTGAGTGCCAAAATTTGGTGCCCCCATGATGCCAGAGTTTACACGATTCAAACACGAGTGAATACACGAGTAAACAAGAGTAAACACGATCCACTGAGAAAAAAACACGAGTGTAACACGAAAAAGCAAGTGTCATTTGAAATACCGTTATTTCAAAAATGTAGGACGAATCAACGAGAGTTTACACGAGTTTACACGGATGTAACACGAGTCAACACGTGTGCAACAGAGATCCAACGAGTCAACACGTTGTCTTTCGTGTTGATCCGTATAACGATCGTGTTGATCCGTGTAACAATCGCGTTGACTCGTGTTAGACTCGTCCATACTCTTTGTTTACGTGCCCTGGAATGTGGCCATTATTTTTAAAATTTTTGACAATCGTGTTGGGTTCGTGTTACACTCGTTTTGACTCTCAGTTGTACAGACTCTTGCATGAACACGTGTTGACTCGTATTGACTCGAGTTAACTCGTGTTACACTCTCCTTGACTCGGGAGCAATTGCTACTCGCGGCCGACTCAGCCTCCAGCGACGGCGATAATCGACGAGTGTGACTCGTGTTGGACTCGCGCACCGACTCGGTTATGTGTGAACCAGCCTTTAACCACGGTGATCGACATATGTAAACATGACGGCGGCGGTGTCGGCGTCGGACACTTGCGATAATGTTCCCGTCTATTTTGAATGCCATTGGATACAATAATATGTTGAGGGGGGCTTTGCCCCCATGACGTGTTCTCATCATCATATATATTGCCAGTAGGGGTCAAACAACCAAACAAAAATCTGCAAAGCCCTCCCCTCAACATATTATTGTATCCAATGGCAGTCAAAATAGACAGGAACATGATCGCCAGCGTCCACCGCCGCCGCCACCGTCATGTTTACATGGTCGATCGCCGCAATTACTGTAAGTTCTGTGAGTTTTTGACGACGATTTTTTTTTGTTAGGCCTATTTGCCCCCTGCTGGCAAATTATATGATGATGACAATATGTCATGGGGGTGTTTGCCCCACTCAACATATTATTGTATCCAACGGCATTCAAAATGGACGTAAATATGATGGCAAGATTTTGTCGCCGCTCTGCGTAGTGTAAACATTGGTGGCGGTATGCACGAATTCTACATTCTGTCCGGCTAGGCCTATATTATAGGCTACAATAAATGAGTAGGCTAAGCTATTTTATCTATAGGCTAGGCCTAGTCTAATATTACAATTTAAGGTAGCATTCAAGGAGACTACAGCAGGACTTAACTTTGACCGGGTATAGGCTATCCTAGTGTTTACTAGGCTTATACCCTGTGACGCATGTCCACGTGTGAGCATGTTGTACAGAACGCCTAGTCATGCCCCACTCTCGCTAGGATCGTCAGGGCAGGAACTTTGGCTGTAGTCTATGTAGAGTTTCCTATCTTAGTTCGTGTGAGCCGTTGCACTATAAGTATTATGAATATGTATTTTGTTTTCATCTGAGTCAACGAGTTCTATTTTATATCATTAGTTATAAGTATTGTGTGTAAAACTTATTTGTAATGATGGGAAGAGAAACAGCCACAGTTAGGTGTCAGTGGGTACGCCAGGCAGGAGGTAGGCCTAACTCACTAGCACTCCTCCCTCCCTCAGTGCTAGGGGAGCCTTTGTGTATCCCAGAGGAGAGAGAGAAATTACGTAATGGTTGTCAGTGGGCGGTCCTTGGTAGTTCACGTTGGGCTCACTAGAGGGCCGGGTATAAAAGGGAAGTCTAGCCATTTTTTCATCAGAACTCATTAGGCAGAGCGACTTCTCATTTCCCTTGCTAACTATTTATATTCTTCTGACTGATGGGAACTTTCTCTACTACCTTACATTCTTATTTCCTCTTTTCCCTGCCCTGTTTAACTTCCATAGTCCCGTTGGTGCAGAGCTAGTCAGCCAACGTATTATCGCTTGAGTTCTCACGAGATACTTGCCTATTAGATAGCCTATTTTGGAAGGGTTGACTTAGAATAGGATTGATTTATGTTTGTTGCACTTGTATATGCATTTCCCTGTGTGTTATTATTATTATTCCTGTTTTCTGCTAGTCTAGGTAATGTTAGACTGGGGTAAGGCTTTTCTGTGTTACGAGTTGTTGTTTGATGCAGTGGTTAAGCGATAAACCTGCATACTCGTTTCGGTTCAGTGAAGCCTAGATTGTCTTCGCGGCTGACTGTGTTGAGTTAATAATTTACAGTGCGTGAGGGCAAGAGCCTAACCACCCTGTATTTTATTAACAGTTTGTTTTTTACTTTGTCAAGGAGCCGGGACAAAACCAGATACAAGGGATCTGGATTTCAAAAGTGCACTTGTTAGTTTTAACGTAATACTTTAAACAGTCGTGAGGACTTCGCTAGGCTACGAGCCGTTTTTGCTCAGTCACTGCTACCTTTTTGCTTACAGTACCCCAGCTAGACTTTACTCGATTAGTAGATACAGAATAGTATTGAAGCTTTCCTTATGTATGATATTGTTTATGCACTATTGATTTCATGTGTTGCAAGCTTGGCTACTTTAGTGATTAGTGGCCCACGAGCACAATCCGAGTAGGCTATTGCCGTTGCATTTGCGGAGTACTTCCTTTTAATGTTTGCCATTTACTATTGCATATTCTTTTAATTATTCTTATGCCAATTTAAGCCTTAATAGTATTTAATTGCCAGTGTTTTTGCTTATTGAATTACTGTTCAAAATCCGATACGTACTTCTTACGAGCATCCGAGAAGCATCTAACTTTTTTCAGAAGATTCCTTGCTCGATGCTTAACCCTTCTTTAGCGGCCTATGCGGTTTATTTATATGTACCGCCCAGCGGGGTGTTTTTAGCCAAAATAGGGCTGTTTACGTGATCATTTTCATGCCTAAATAAGACCCAGAACGTAAAACAAGTATCTATCCCTGAAAGGGCATAAACAGAGCTTTCGAATGACACCATAACGATCCTTGTATGATGGCTAGTTTTCTTGCAATAACCGTGAAACGCGAGTGCAAAAAGCAGGTAATTAGCCACTTTCCCCATACAATTCAGTATGTAGCGAGTGAGAGAGGGAGGAGGGAGCTGAGATTCGTGTCAGTAGGTTCGCCGCGGTGGTCTGGAGCAGTCATACGCTCGCTAGTCTCCTGCCACCACTTGTCTCTCTCTCTCAGCAACATTACGTGCTGAAATTGCCACTCGACCTATGTCGAGCGCCTCCACATAGTCCAGCTTTATTAAAAACGACTTATGTGGTGAGCCGCTTTTTAAGGGTTAAGGACTATTAATTAACGTAACGTAATAGTGCCGATCCGAAGTAGAGGGTGGAGGACTTCTTAAGTTCATAGTCAAGGGTGGATTACTTCGGCTTCGGCCAACACTATTCTTTTGTGTTGTTGTTTCTTACTTCATTGTTTGATTGTTGACCAGACTAGATAATTCCTGTCTCTTTATTAGTCTGTTGTTGAACACTAGTACCGAGTTCTTGTATACCCCGTTATAGCAGATTGAACTCTGGAGGGTATTGGTGTTTTTTGTTCGGCTGGCAGTACTCAGGGGTTGGGATCGTGTGTTTCCGTTGTGGCAGCGAGCCGTATTCGAGTCCTGATTGAGAGCCCTTGTGTACCCGAGTGCCAGTTTGTAACAACCCCTTTGAAAGGACGTTAGCCTAGCCTAACCTAACAACCTTACCTAACTTATCATAGTAGGCTATTATGGGTGGGGCCCCCCACACCCCGATTTTTGGTGTATTTGTCTATTTTGCCCCCTGCTGGCAATATGACAATGACATGACAAGTTTTTCATTCCTCTTTCTATGTTTTTCCCCTTCTGTTCTTATTCTGTCTCATTCGGTTGTCCTCCGGACGGCCTATACCATATGCCACCTTGGCCTGGCTAGGTTATTAGCTCCTGACCTGATTTGTGTCGGTCGCTGATGCGGTCGAGCTGACTCGATTTCCCTCTGTGTGTGTATTTTTTGTGCATTTCGGTGCGATATATTTTTTCCATAGACCTGATCTCTCATTCTTCGCTTTTGATCACTTCTTAATTGGTGCTGTGCTGAAGTGTAGCAGTTCTTGCCTCATCTTTCGGCTCTACCCTATAGGAGTTCTGCTGTGGAACTCATGTGGTGCGGCTGAATTGGTGAAATGGCGAGAAATGTCTGCGTATCTTCACCGTCCTAGATTTGTTCACCTGCCCTTCCCTACCTATCATGTCTTGATTGGTTGTCCATCTTGATCTAATTCTTCAGGCCAGCCCTATTAGAGTATTTTGGGGGAACTCAGTGGTGTGGTTAAACTATTTTTAATATATATTTGTTTAAATATGTAAGATATGCAATAAATTATGTAAAATATATTGTTTTTACTTTATACCTATACATATAATTGTCATTATTAAGGAAATTCCATTGACTATTTACATCGCTAGGCCTAGCTTCCTTATTTCTATTAATTTCCTCCAGTTCACAATGAAACCTATTGCTAACTTCCTTGTTCTTCAGCAGCCGCGGCGGTGTCGGCGTTGGACGCTTGGGATAATGTTCCCGTCTATTTTGAATGCCATTGGATACAATAATATGTTGAAAGCCCCCCCTCACCCCCCCATGACATGTTATCATCATCATATATTATATTGCCAGTAGGGGGCAAACAACCAAAATAATTGCCGCGAAGTCCTTCCCTCAACATATTATTGTATCCAATGGCAGTCAAAATAGACGGAACATGATCGCAAGCGTCCACCGCCGCCGTCATGTTTACATGGTTGATCGCCGCAGTTTGGTTAGGCCTATTTGCCCCCTGCTGGCAAATTATATGATGATGAAAATATGTCATGGGGGTGTTTGCCCCCCTCAACATATTATTGTAACCAACGGCATTCAAAATAGACGGGAACATGATGGCACGCTTTCGTCGCTGCTCTGCGTAGTGTAAACATTGGTGGCGGTACGCCCGAACTCTACATTCTGCCCGGCTAGGCCTATATTATAGGCTACAATAAATGAGTAGGCTAAGCTATTTTATCTATAGGCTAGGCCTAGTCTAATATTACAATTTAAGGTAGCATTCAAGGAGACTACAGCAGGACTTCCCTTTGACCGGGTATAGGCTATCCTAGTGTTTACTAGACCTATACCCCTTTGAAAGGACATTAGCCTTACTTAACCTATCATAGTAGGCTATTATGGGTTGGGGCTGCCGCCCCCACACCCAATTTTTGGTGTATTTGTATATTTTGCCCCCTGCTGGCAATATGACGATGACATGACATGGGGGGTGGCAATGCCACCCCTCAACATATTATTGTATCCATTGGCATTCAAAATAGACGGGAACGGGGAACATGATTGCAGATGTCCGCCGCCTCCGTCATGTTTACATTTGTCGATCGGCGTTGTTAAGTTCGCGTCTATTTTGACAGAGATTTATTTTGGTTATTTGCCCCCTGCTGGAAATATATATTATGATGACAATATGTCATGGGGGGGTGAAGGGGGGCAAAGCCCAACCTCAACATATTATTGTATCCAAAGGCAGTCTAAATAGACAGGAAAAGAATGGCAAGCGTCCGACGCCACTACGCGTACGCGTAGTGTAAACAAGGCTGGCGATACACCCGGTAACTACATCCTACCCGGCTAATGTCCTTTCAAAGGGGTAGCCTATAAATTAGTAAACACTAGGATAGCCTATACAACGCAACTCTTTCCGATAGGCCTAGCCTAAAGGCTAACCTATTCATAAAGGTGTCTTATTTTGACGGCAAATTTTTCGGTTATTTGCCCCCTTCTGGCAATATATATGATGGTGAAAATATGTCATGAGGGGGAGGGGGGGCAAAGCCCCCCTCAACATATTATTGTATCCAATGGCATTCAAAATAGACAGGAACTTTATTGCAAACGTCCGACACCTCCCCCGCCACCGCCATGTTTACATGTGTCGATCGCCGTGGTTAAGTTCGCGTCTATTTTGACGGCGATTTTTTTCAGTTATTTGCCCCCTGCTGGCAATATATAAGATGATAACAATATGTCATGAGGGGGGGTGCCTCAACAATGACCTCTAACCTCTGTATCTCAAATAGGGCTAGAGCAAATTGGCTGCAAATTTACACATCTAGGCTATTCCTTGACTGACTCTTCCCAAATGGTAGACATATTAGCTTGATCACTCTAGGCCTAGTTGTTTTTTAGTTACAGAGGTTATAGCCTAGGTCATGATTTCTTGCCTACTTACAGCGAATAGACTAGGCCTATTGTAGATTGGTAAAATATTTGCTTAATAGGCCTAGGCTATGTTGGCTGTGCAATTGTCTCGATTTGACTATTTTTACCTAATTAGGCCTAAAGCAGCCTGAGTCTATTCCCAATCCCCAAACAGTATCCCATGTTAAGCCCTAGGCTAGGCCTAGGCCTAATCCCACTCTCAATCAAAATTCGAACTGATAAATTAGTACCTACCGGTAACGCTGCCTAGGCTAGGCCTATATTTTTCGTGAATAGATATAGAAAATGGTTTAAAGGAAAGAGCATCCTATATTATGTTCAAATAATATGTAATAGCACTGTGTATGGTTGTATTAAATTTAAATAGTGATAGATGTGTATATTAATGGGATAAAAACTCCGAAGTTCGCATACGTTCAGAAAATTAAAGTGCAACACTGTTGCCAGATACTAATCAATCCCATTATCATTATATCATAATGGATTTTACTCATTTGCATAATTTCAAATACCTAGTACATTAATATAATATTTTCCTATCTTTTTTGTAGTGATATTTGTCTGATTTAGTGGTATATTGGTGTCTGTCTAGGGTTACAATGCATTGTGAAAGTTACCTCTGCATCTCTGACTTGGTAACAGTTCGGTATGGGCCGGCTTAAGTAACTCTGCTTTCTTTGAGTACTACACGGCAATAGAAGCCTTCGGTTCTGTCATTACCATTCAAGGTAAACAGCAACTGCTAAATTCGACATCATGTTCAAATAATATGTAATAGCATTGTCTATGGTTGAATTAGACAACAATCGTGATTGGTTTCTATTTTATGTGGATAAATGGTATTAAGCTGAATAAACTAAATACCGAAAGTTCACTAGAGTGGTTGTTGATACATTTGCTAGATATGATGGAGGAGGGAGGTAGGAAGGAAGGGTTAGGCAGTGTTGCCAGTTGTATCGCTACATATTACCGCTAGATGTAGAGCTATTTACTTCAATTTAGAAGCCATTTTTTCATATCTAGAGAGATTTACTAGGGATAATTTAAAAATTTCAGACATTCTAGTCATATTACATTGTAAATTTTGCAAAACAAACAAACCAAAACTCTTTAGAAATTGCAGCATTATTCTAACATTGTTTGACTATGTAGCAACATGCTAGCGACTTTTGAGAAAGGATCTAGCAGTATTTTGTGGAGACATATTGGGAGGGTGGGAGGGAGGTGGTGGTTGCAGTGTTGCCAGTTGTAAAGCTACATATTACTGCTAAATGTAGAGCTATTTACTTCAATCTAGCAGCCATTTCTTTTATATCTAGAGACATTTACTAGGGATAATTTGAAAATTTCAGACATTCTAGTCATACTACATTGTAAAATTTGCAAAACAAACAAACCAAAACTCTTTAGAAATTGCAACATTATCCTAACATTGTTTGGCTATGTAGAAACATGCTAGCGACTTTTGAGAAAGGATCTAGAGGTATTTCGTGGTAACACTTTAGGAGGGTTAAAATACGAGTCACACGGGCAATTGCCAAAACTTTAAAGGTCCATATCATTGTTATTAAACTAAGCATTTGGCAAAGGGAGGCATTGTTAAAAACCTTAGCCAATACTCTGTCATTCACCAAAAATAAATTTGAATTTATCATTATTATTTGGTAGGGTAGGTATGTATAGGAAGGTTGGCTAAATAATTGCTGGAATTCGTAGGGACTCGAACTGTTTTGAGAGAGTTAAATAAAAAAAAATTATAGATCTGAATAATAAAGAGATTATGTTATTAAGCAAAACTGGGGGATGCGTGGAAGCCTATAGACTGTAGACGGTAAACTTTGTGTGGGTAGCGAATGCGGTTTTAAAGTAATTTAAGAATAGACAGTTTTCAATGCTGCGGCCAAACTATTCCACCCATTTATATTTTTTTGGTATCAAAACGTTCAGAATCGCGAGCCTCACCCAACTACGCAAGCATGGCTTTGATCATCATTGCAAAAGCAAAACCTTCTCTATAAAATTTGCGGAGCATTAGTAGGGGAGTGCGTATGCCAAAGCCCAGTCGTTTCCTGTGAGTGGGAGAGACGGTATTTAGGCGTCAATTTTTTCGGGAAATCGGCTGCCACGGACCTGTTTGGCCGACATGCCGGATGTTTAGCATATCAAAAGTTGCCCAATACAAAAACGCACCTCTTGTGAAAGTTTGATCCCGATCCAAAAAGCGGTTCTGGAGTTATTGCGTCGAAACCGGCGCGTAAGAAGAATTTGGATGAAAACCCAGGTTTAATGATTACAATAGGGGTTCCCCGTAGGGGACGAACCCCTAATTAAAGTTGCAAGCAACGTTGTCCGGGGTTCGAGGGGTTTTGCAAGCAGGGTATTGTGTTGGATACAAAAGTTGTGTCACATATATCAAAAAATCATTTAATTTATCGGGCATGGAGAAACTACAGAAGGAACAGATTGTGCAAACAAACAAGAGCGAGAGAGGGAGAGATTGCCTGTATAAGGGATCTGCCTCTATTCGTTTAGTAACAGAGTTGTAGATATGTGGAATAGGCTACCGAGTGCTATAATGGGATCAAGAACAATAGTGCTTCAACTTGAAATTAGATAGAACGAGATGGGTTGGGTGTGAAAGGGATCTGCCATGTGTAGGTCAATCGGCTCTGCAGACTCCCGTTTTCTTATTTTGTTTATGCTCTCATTTGTGAGAGTGAGAGAGTATGGCAGGAGAGAATAGGATGTCATAAACGTAAGGAAGATAGCGATAAATATGAGAGAGAGAGAGAGAGCGTGGGATGGGTTGGGTGTGAAAGGGATCTGACATGTATGGGCCAATCGGCTCTCTGCAGACTCCGGTTTTCTTATGTTCTCATTTGTGAGAGAGAGAGAGACTAGGATGTCATAAATGTAAGGAAGACAGAGATAAATGAGAGAGAGTTGTTATGAGATGGGTTGGGTGTGAAAAGGATCTGTCTTGTGTGGGCCAATTGGCTCTCTACAGACTCCCATTTTCCTATGTTCCTATTTCTTACAATTGTGTTTTGTTGCAGGTGTATGATAACATGGGTGTATAGTAAGTAGTGTAAATAACAGGTAACGTTTATGAGATGGGTTGGGTGTGAAAGGGATCTGCCTTATGTGGGCCACTTGGCTCTCTGCAGAGTCCCATTTTCATCTTGGTTGCATGTGTAAAGGAGCTGCCTCTATTCGCTTGGTAAAAGAGTTGTAGATATGTGGAATAGGCTACCAAGTGCTATAGTGGGATCAATAACAATAGAGCTTCAACATAAAATTTGATAGGACGAGAGGGGTTGGGTGTGAAAGGGAACTGCCGTATGTGGGCCAATCAGCTCTCTGCAGACTCCCATGTTCATCTTGGTAGCATGTGTAAGGGATCTGCCTCATTTGTACCAGTGTGCAAATAAGAGAGAGAGAGAGAGAGATTGGCTGTGTAAGGGATCTGCCTCTCTCGTAACAGAGTCGTAGATATGTGAAATAGGCTACCTAGTGCTATAGTGGGATCAAGAACAATAAAGAATTTCAAGATAAAATCAGATAGACATATGGACGAAATGGGTTGGATGTGAAAGGGATCTGCCTTTTGTGGGCCACTTGTCTGCAGATTCCCATGTTCATCTTGGTTGCATGTGTAAGGGATCTGCTTCATTTGTACCGATGTGCAAGCAAACGAGCGACAGAGAGAAACTGGGTGTGTAAGGGATCTGCCTCTATTCGTTTAGTAACAGAGTTGTAGATATGTGGAATAGGCTACCAAGTCCTACAGTGGGATCAAGAACAATAGAGTTCAACATAAAATTAGATAGGACAAGATGGGTTGGGTGTGAAAGGTTGCCACGGGTGTGTCTGGCCACCATTTACAATACCTCTACAGATGGGACCAAGAGAATCACCTCTACAGTACCTCACTGGAGGAGTGGAAATAATAGAAAAGGAATTAGGAGGAACAAAAGAATGGCCTGCAATATAGAAAAAGTCAAGAAGAGTGAATCAAAGAAAAACATTTATCATGCAGGCATGCAAGCCTTTTATATAAAGAGTATAATCTTAAAATATAGAAAATAACCTGGTACATGTATTATTAGGGTAAGTGTTTTTATAGAATAATGATTGCCTTCACAATAAGGAAAAGAATGAAATTCCCATACTACTATTCTGAGATAGGTCAAATTGAGTTCAAATTATCATCCAAATATAGCCTGACTGAAATTGAGGGAAGGTATACAAACACGGGTAATACCTTCCACTGGTTCAGCTTTTAATGGGTAGAGAACAGTGTTGGCTATGCTTTTCTATAGGACAAACCTGTCTCTATATACAGACCTATTTCATATGGACTTAATTATTTTAGAGTAAATTTAAGTAATTTGCTAAATGAACTAGACAAATACCCAATTGCATTGTGAAAACATCCAAACTAACTCTTCTATTGCAAATTTAATGGAAGAGCGTGGATACTCTCAACATGTAACACAACCAACAACTAGAAATGGCACACTAATTGATCATGTTTATGCTAAGAGATTAGGAAATATGAAGGTGAAAGTTATTCCCACATATTACAGTTATCATAGTGAATTTCCATTGAAATTTGAATGCCCCTTTTTGTATGTGTTTCCCCTTCTATTCTTATTCTGTCTAATTCGGTTGTCCTCCGGACGGCCTATATCATATTATGCCACCCTGGCCTGGCTAGTTTATTGGCTCCTGACTTTATTTGTGTCTATGGTCGCTGGTGCGGTCAAGCTGACTCGATTCCCCTCAGTGGTGTATTATGTGTGTATCTCGGTGTGATTTATTTCTTCCTTAGACCTGATTTCTCATTCTTCGCCCTTGATCACTTCTTAACCCGGCAAGTGCTGGAAGACTCTTAAGAGTTTCCCCGGGCGACTGCGGGAAGACTCTTAAGAGTCTGGGAAAAAAGAAAATCCATTTAAAACACCCCAATTTGTTTTTTGTTTTTTTGCCCCTGGGCCATGCCAAATATCACTCCTCCACCTCCCCTCCTTCCCCACTTTCCTCAACTCCTTCAGTTATAACCTATTTTCCCTGTTATTCCCTTATTCTGTGGTCTATTTTCGTGCTAATATTAGCAATATGCAAACAGGGCATTGTCATCACTGTTACCAAGCGAGCACAAGAGAGAGAGAGAGAGTATCGATCGACAGTCTCTCTCCAGACGTGGGGAAAAGTGGAGGGGAGGGAGGTTGCCTCAGCCATACATTATGTAACTCCCGGCCTATATCGCCGATTTTGACCATCCAAACGCTGTTTCCACTTGTTTTATTGTTGTAACAGGTTAATACCTTTATAATCAACCTATAATAGGCGCATATGGATAAGTATTAATGCTATTTATGGTAAAATAATGATGTTAGTGATGGGAACAGCTCAAATACGTGTGCACAGGAGTGTGGTGTCTCATACCCCCCATGCGCATGTCTTAGGTTAATTGGTGCTGCAGTGTAGCAGTTCTTGACTCACCCTTCGGCCCTATCCTATAAGATTTCTGCTGTGGAATTCATGTGGTGCGGCTGAATTGGTGAAATGGTGAGAAATGTCTGCGTATCTTCACCTTCCTAGATTTGTTCACCTCTTGCCCTTCCCTACCTTTCATATCTTGATTGGTTGTCCATCTTGATCTAATCCTTCAGCCCAGCCCTATAAGAGTTTTATTGGGGAACTCAGTGGTCTTGTTAAACTATTTTAATAAATATCTTTTTAAATATGTAAGATATGCAATAAATTATGTAAAATATATTGTTTTTTCTTTTTATATATAATTGTCATTATGAAGTTAAATTGGTTTCACAGGGAAAATATATACTTGAACAATTGTTTCCGCTGACAAAGAAATTATAGATTCTAGGAAGATACCGTACACTACAAAAGATTATTCAACATGGAATTTGAATGGAATAGAGCAGCTTAGCAACGAAAAGCCAATACTCCCCCCTCCCTGTGATTGTGCCAGCTTTTGTAAGCAGTGAAATAACTTAATGAAGGACAGAAAAGTTGCTCTGGCATTCTAGCTGAGATGATTAAGGCCTCAGGTGAGAAAGGAGTAGGTGTGTTCAATGAGCTAATTAACTTCATCATCAGAGAGGAAGTAATCTCTGATGAATAGCACAAAAGTACATTATATACTGTATAAGAGCAAAGGGGACTCATTGGATAGGGAAAATTATAGGGGCCTGAAAATACTTGATCAAGTCATGAAGGTCTGTGAGAAAGTCTTTGAAGGTACGATATGCAGTTTGGTTTCATGCTAGGACACGGCACAATCCAAGTCATGAAGGTATTTGTGTTATAATGAAGATGTATGAGGACTTACAAACGGCAGTGAGGGTGAAAGATTTACCGGTACTGAGTGATGAGTTTTCAGTTCGCGTCGGAGTCCACCAGGGCTCTGTGTTAATGAAGCCCTTTCCTCTTTTTTTTATGGTTCTGGAGGCACTATCTGGTGATTTCAGAGTTGGGCTCCCCTGGAAACTGTTATAAGGGTCCTGAAAATGCTTGACTAAGTCATGAAGGTCTGTGAGAGAGTCTTAGAAGGTATGATAAGGGAAAGATACTGTATGTACTTAAAAGATAGGGATCTGATGTTGTGTTTGCAGACTGGAAGAAGGCCTTTGATAAGGTGGCCAGAGAAGTTATGCAGTAGGCTAGGAGAAAACTTGGCGTTGAGGAGTGGCTGGTGCATGTGATAATGAAGATGTATGAGGACTCACGAATGGTAGTGAGGGTGAAAGGTGTACAGCTGAGTGAGGGACATATACTAGATATTTGGTGAGGGTTAGCTTTATATCCCACGTACTGGTTACTAGGGACATATACTAGGTGTTAGGTGGAGGTTAGTTTTGTATCCCACATTAGTTTTGTATCCAAAGTACTGGGTACTAGGGACATATACTAGGTGTTACATGAGGGTACTGAGTGATGAGCTCTCAGTTCGCGTCGGAGTCCAACAGGGAAGTGTGTTAATTAAGCCTTCTCCTCTTTTTTATGGTTCTGGAGGCACTATCTAGTGATTTCAGAGTTAGGCTCCCCTTATAACTGCTATAAGAGGCCTGAAAATGCTTGGCAAAGTCATGAAGGTCTGTGAGTGTGAGAGTCTTTGAAGGTATGATAAGGGAAAGCATTCTATCGACGATATGCAGTTTGGTTTCATGCCAGGACGTGACACAATCGACAACTTCATAGTCAGGCAGCTGCAGGAACGATATCTACTGAAAGTAAGAAGTTGTACAGTAGGCTAGGAGAAAATTTGGCGTAGAGGAGTGGCTGGTGCGTGTGATAATGAAGATGTATGAGGACTCACGAACGGTAGTGAGGGTGAAAGGTGTACTGAGTGAGGGACATATGATAGGTGAAGGTTAGTTTTGTATCCCACGTACTGGGTACTAGGGACATATACTAGGTGTTATGTAAGGGTTAGTATTGTATCCCAAATACTAGGTACTAGGGACATATACTAGGTGTTAGGTGAGGGTTAGTTTTGTATCCAACGTACTGGGTCTAGGGGGCGGCAGCCCCTACCCATAATACTAGGATAGTTTAGGTAAGGTTGTTAGGTTAAACTAATGGGGATGGATGTAGTTTCCGGGTGTACGGTCGTCATGTTCACATACGGCGATCGCCGCGGTTAACTTCGCATCTATTTTGACAGTGATTTTTTCAGTTATTTGCCCCCTGCTGGCAATATGACGATGACATGACATGGGGGGGTGAGGGGTGGCAAAGCCACCCCTCAACATATTATTGTATCCATTGGCATTCAAAATAGACGGGAACATGATTGCAAACGTCCGCCGCCTCCGTCATGTTTACATTTGTCGATCGCTGTTGTTAAGTTTGTGTCTATTTTGACGGCGATTTATTTTGGTTATTTGCCCCCTGCTGGAAATATATATGATGATGACAATATGTCATGGGGGGGGGTGAAGGGGGGCAAAGCCCAACCTCAACATATTATTGTATCCAAAGGCAGTCTAAATAGACAGGAAAAGGGTGGCAAGCGTCCGACGCCACTACGCGTACGCGTAGTGTAAACAAGGCTGGCGATACACCCGGTAACTACATCCTACCCGGCTAATGTCCTTTCAAAGGGGTAGCCTATAAATTAGTAAACACTAGGATAGCCTATACCCGGTCAGGTGATACGCCCGATAACGCAACTCTTGCCGATAGGCCTAGCTTAAAGGCTAACCTATTCATAAAAGTGTCTACAGTATTTTGACGGCGATTTTTTCGGTTATTTGCCCCCTGCTGGCAATATATATGATGGTGACAATATGTCATGAGGGGGGAGGGGGATGAGGCGGGGCAAAGCCCCCCTCAACATATTATTGTATCCAATGGCATTCAAAATAGATGGGAACTTTATTGCAAACGTCCGACACCTCCCCCGCCACCGCCATGTTTACATGTGTCGATCGCCGTGGTTAAGTTCGTGTCTATTTTGACGGCGATTTTTTTCTCGGTTATTTGCCCCCTGCTGACAATATGTAAGATGATAACAATATGTCATGGGGGGGGGGGGGCCGAGGGGGGGCCTCAACAATGACCTCTAACCTCTGTATCTCAAAAAGGGCTAGAGCAAATTGGCTGCAAATTTCCACATCTAGGCTAGGCTATTCCTTGACTGACTCTTCCCAAATGGTAGACATATTACCTTGATCACTCTAGTTGTTTTTTAGTTACAGAGGTTATAGGTCATGATTTCTTGCCTACTTACAGCGACTTACAATAGACTAGGCCTATTGTAGATTGGTAAAATATTTGCTTAATAGGCCTAGGCTATGTTGGCTGTGCAATTGTCTCGATTTGACTATTTTTACCTAGTTAGGCCTAAAGCAGCCTGAGCCTATTCCCAACCCCCAAACAGTATCCCATGTTAAGCCCTAGGCTAGGCCTAGGCCTAATCCCACTCTCAATCAAAATTCGAACTGATAAATTCGTACCTACCGGTAGCGCTGCCTAGGCTAGGCCTATATTTTTCGTGAATAGATATAGAAAATGGTTTTAAAGGAAAGCATCCTATATTATGTTCAAATAATATATAGCACTGTGTATGGTTGTATTAAATTTAAATAGTGATAGATGTGTATATTAATGGGATAAATACGTTCAGAAAATTATAGTGCAACACTGTTGCCAGATACTAATCAATCCCATTATCATTATATCATAATGGATTTTACTCATTTGCATAATTTCAAATACCTAGGACATTAATATAATATTTTCCTATATTTTTTGTAGTGATATTTGTCTGATTTAGTGGTATATTGGTGTCTGTCTAGGGTTATAATGCATTGTGAAAGTTACCTCTGAATCTCTGACTTGGTAACAGTTGAGTATGGGCCGGCTTAAGTACCCCCCCTTTCTTTGAGTACTACACGGCAAGAGAAGCTTTCGGTTCTGTCATTACTGTTCAAGGTAAATAGCAACTGCTAAATTCGACATCATGTTCAAATAATATGTAATAGCACTGTCTATGGTTGTATTAGACAAAAATCGTGATAGGTTTCTATTTTATGTGGATAAATAGTATTAAGCTGAATAAACTAAATACCGAAAGTTCACTAGAGTGGTTGTTGATACATTTGATAGATATGAGGGAGGAGGGACGTAGGAAGGAAGGGCAGGGTAAGTCACACAGGCAATTGCCAAAACTTTAAAGGTCCATATCATTGTTATTAAACAAAGCATTTGGCAAAGGGTGGAATTGTTATAAACCTTAGCCAATACTCTGTCATTCACTAAAAATAAATTTGAATTATCATTATTATTTGGTAGGGTAGGTATGTATAGGTAGGTTGGCTAAATAATTGCTGGAATTCGTAAGGACTCAAACTGTTTTGAGAGAGTTAAATCAAAAAAAAATAATAGATCAGATTAATAAAGAGACTGTTATTAAGCAAAACTGGGGGATGCGTGGAAGCCTATAGACTGTAGACGGTAAACTTTGTGTGGGTAGCGAATGCAGTTTTAAAGTCATTTAACCCGTTGAGCCCCGGCTAGTTATAATATTTTGTTCACCCCAGTCCCAAGCCATTTTCACTTATTTTTTTTGTTTGCTAAAATGGAAGACAAGGATGAGAAATGAAAAAAAAACAAAAAAAAAATCACCTCTGACATTTTGTTTGGGGGGGGGGGGGGCCGGGGGGGGGTTTGGGGGGGGGAGCTTCAAAAAAATTTGTTGAGCCAAAATGGAAGAGAATGGTGAGAAATGAACACACACATAAAAAAAAACTCATTTCGGTCATTTGGGGGCGGGGGGGGGTTTCAATAGTTCGTCTCCCCCGCATGACCACCCGCCCGGGAGCACTAGGGTAAAAACTGAGTATGGCATTGTACGGCATACATCCTAAGGAGTATCTCACATAAATCTCAAGCCTCTAGCTCCCATACGACCGGAGTAATGAAGGTTCAAAGTGGCGGTAAACTAGGGGTGTAAACTATCCCCACTAAGCCCACCACCACCAGCCGCGCGGCAGTCTCGGCCCGCTCACACCTACTGGCCCGGCTCCCCCACACACTACGGTACCGCCCCCTCCTATTCTCCCGCCATTTCCTACCTTACGAGCCACGTAAGTGTTTTTTATATGTCGGACGCACGTGATGCGTCGCTGGGAGTTGGTGATCAAAGACTGCCGACGCAACACGTGCGACGCTGGGTCTCTGCGGGTTAAGAATAGACAGTATTCAATGCTGCGGCCAAACTATTCCACCCATTTATATTCTTTTGGTATCAAAACGTTTGGAATCGCGAGCCTCACTCAACTACGCAAGTATGGCTTTGATCATCGGCGTAGTTTTCAAGATGTGAAATTTTAAGTGGAATTAGAGTTTTTTTCAAGATTGCCAGAAAAAAACCCACGTGCAAAAGCAAAACCTTCTCTATAACATTTACGGAGCATTAGTAGGGGAGTCCATATGCCAAAGCCCAGTCGTTTCCTATGAGTGGGAGAGACAGTATTTAGGCGTCAAGTTTTTCGGGAAATCAGCTGCCACGGACCTGTTTGGCCGCCATGCCGGATGTTTAGCATATCAAGAGTTGCCCAATACAAAAACGCACCTCTTATGAAAGTTTGATCCCGATCCAATAAGCGGTTCTGGAGTTATTGCGTCGAAACCGGCGCGTAAGAAGAATTTGGATGAAAAACCGGGTTTAATGATTACAATACGGGTTCCCCGTAGGGGTCGAACCCCTAATAATTATAATAATAATAATAAATCCTATAAAATAATAAAACGAATAATAGGTTGGTAATATCAACTTTAAGCCTATTTTAAACCCTTACCAATAAAACAAAATTAATAATATAATGGAAATAGTAACTAAAGATAAGCAGCTAGAACATTAGACGAAGGCCAAAGTAATGTAAGAGATATAGAGGGAGAAAACCACTCCCCTGTAATTGGCTGATTGTGATAGCACCCGACCCGCTGATTGGCTGATAGTGAGACAGACCACGCCCCTTGTTTTGTTATCTCTCTCCCACCTCTCTTGTCCTCCTTTGTGTTTGTTTGTCTTGTCATGCGTTGCTTGTGTATTCATTGTATATTTATTTTGTTTTACTGCCTCTCTCTCACTCTCACACATACTCTCTACCTTTTTCTCTCTTAACCCCTTCAGTACCATGACACCTTATTACCTTGGATTCTAGCTAAAATTAAATTATTTTATGCAGTTTAAGAGGGACCTATATTACTAAGAGTGTTAATTGAGATCGTCTTTACACCTTTGAGCCATAAAGGTAGATTACAAACAAAAGAAAATCGTCCAATGGTAACCAGAATATGATGACAATTACGTCATGGTGCTGAAGTTTGGAATGAATGCAAAAGGACCCTAAAGGGGTTGAACAACTCAGGATGGATCTTAAGGGGAGGTATTTAGTTTGTTCACTACTTGTTCATCAAGCTTAAAATTACACCCCCTAGACCCCCTTTCAAGATAAATTTGTAAATTTTTCGGTAGAAAAATTTCCCGGCCAGAGGCCGGTTGCTCTTAAAGTACAGGCTCGCTATCGCTCGCCAAGAAAAAATCGACACCTTAACGGCACGAAAGGTCTTAAAATTGACAGAAATGGGGTAAAATGTCTTAAAATATCAAAACTACTAGGGCGAAGGTCTTAAAATCTCAAAATCAATGGGGCTAAACATGAGGGAGAAAGGGGTTCAGAAAAAAATCCCTCAAGTGCAAATCTCCCCTTAAAAGACTGGGTGAATGGTCTGAGACATGACAAATGCCACTTATCTTGGAAAAGTGCAAGGTGATGCATATCGTCCAAGCAAACCCCGAGTCAGGCAACTCGCTATTAACCCCTTCTGTACCGGCGACATCCTTTCATTAGCCTAGCTATATTTAGACGATTTTGTGCAGTTTAAGAAGGATCTGTGGTAGTCGAAAGGGTAACGTGAGATAGTTCGAAGCTTAGTAATTGCTGGATAGTAGTCAGAAAAAGGTTAAAAAGACGTCGCCGGTAAAAAAGGGGTTATGAAAGAATCTGGAAGTGACTGACTTGGAAAATGATATGATTTTTCTGATTAGCATTGACCTAATGTGTTCCAAGAAGTGCATTGAAGTAGATATGAAAACTCAGAAATTATTGGGCTATTCAAGAGACAATTTGAGTTTAGAACTAAGGAAATAGTCCTTACAGTATACAGTACAACGCTCTGAAACGGCCTCTCCTAATTCTGGTCTCTAACACTCAGGAATGTTATAGAGCGATTGGAAAGAGTACAAACTATCCTATATAGCTTATTCCATCGACCAGAAGACTGAACTATGAGGACCGGTTAAGGGGAGATATCCACTTGAAAGATTTTTTTCTGGACCCCTTTCTCCCTCATGTTTAGCCCCATTGCTTTTGAGATTTTAAGACGTTCGCCCCATTATTTTGACGATTTTAAGAACCTTCGACCCATTTCTGTCAATTTTAAGACTTTCGTGCCATTTAGGTGTCGATTTTATCCTGGCGAGCGAAAGGGAGCCTGTAATTTAAGAGGAACCGGCTTTCAGCCGGGACATTTTTCTACCGAAAAATGTACAAATTTATCTTGAAAGGGGCTCAAGGAGGTGTAATCTTAAGCTTGATGGATATCCAGAGACCAAACTAAAAACCTCCCCTTAAGAAGTCTTGATTTATTTTCAATGAAAACACAGACTGCGATGTCAACGAACTGAAGTTTTCAAAATACTAAATGGGTTTGACAATGAGGAATGTAACAGAATGTTTAGCTTAAATATAAAGACTACACACAACCATGGGTGGAAGTTACGGTAGAATTGAAAATGTTCAGCACTAGTACGTGTATGAATATAAACACCATGTGAGGAAGAACACTTTATTGTCAACGTTTCGCATATAGCATCGTCAAGCTATATGCGAAACGTTGTCAATAGCATCATCAAGCTATATGCGAAACGTTGTCAATAGCATCATCAAGCTATATGCGAAACGTTGTCAATAGCATCATCAAGCTATATGCGAAACGTTGTCAATAGCATCATCAAGCTATTTGCGAAACGTTGTCAATAGCATCGTCAAGCTATATGCGAAACGTTGTCAATAGCATCATCAAGCTATATGCGAAACGTTGTCAATAGCATCATCAAGCTATATGCGAAACGTTGTCAATAGCATCATCAAGCTATATGCGAAACGTTGCCTCACATGGTGTTTATTTTCATTCTGTCTACTTTTCAAAGTATATTTTTATCACTAGTAATTGTGGAATTTTGTTCACATATGATATCGGTTCCACGTGCACTATGCAATCAATGTAGGTCACTAGGCTAATCAATATGTTTTGTTTTCCGTTTCGAGTATCTCAAACGAAATGGACCGCAAGGTCTTTGAGTTAATATACATCCCTTGTAGTTCTCTCTCTCTCTCTCTCTCTCTCTCTCTCTCTCTCTCTCTCTCTCTCTCTCTCTCTCTCTCTCTCTCTCTCTCTCTCTCTCTCTCTCTCTCTCTCTCTCTCTCTCTCTCTCCATTAACCACCCTAACCCTTTGAAGTGTAAAGGGTAAAAGGGGTTGTGAAGAAATAGTAAGATTAAAGGAAACAATAATAAAGAGAGAGAATAGAGAGAATAATGGAGAGAGTAAGCAATCCAGATGAAAGGCCCAGTCATATATGGTGGAATAATAACAATCAATATTATTATCAGTATTATTATTTTGTTATTATTTGTTATTATAATCATTATTATTAATATTGTTATTATTTTTTATTATTATTCTTGCTATTATTATTATATTTCATTTAAATCTTTATTTTGAAGACCCCCGCCCCCCCCCCCCCCTCTTCAAGCTAAATATGTACATTTTTCAATAGACAAATGTACCCGCCAGAGTCCGATTCTTTCCTAAGGATAAAGGCTCGCTATAGCTCGCTTATACAGATAAAAGACACCTGAATGAGGTAAATACTCTTATTATCGCCCAACTAATGGGGTGAAACGTCTTAACATTTTCAAACTAATGGAATGAAACTGGGGAAGTCTAAAAGACACCCTCACTATCAAATAGGGTTAAACCTAATTCATTATTACTATTTATAGCTGTAATTAGCTTATAATATAGATGTGTGTAGGCTGGCAGTAACTATAGTCTATTTATAATAATTAGGCCAAGAGTAATCGAGCTAATATTGTCTACGATTAGGGAGGAGTCCTTCAGGGAATAGGTATGGATATTTTGCAGCTCATTTGCTCTAGCCCTTCTTGAGTTACAGAATTCGAGGTCAAGATATCTGGCCCCCTTATAATGAACAGACTATAGTAATATCGACGCTTACTTACTTAACATTAAGGGGGTACTGCTTGTTTTGTGTCTATATAATTATATATTTTTTTATTTTCCTCGCTAAACCTCCAGCATGCTTAGAAAAACACCCCCTAGACCCCCTTTCAAGATAAATTTGTAAATTTTTTGGTAGAAAAATGTTCCGGCCGAAGGCCGGTTCCTTCTAAAATTAGAGGCTCGCTGTCGCTCGCCAGGAAAAAATCAACACCTAAAGGGCACGAAAGGTTTTAATATTGACAAAACAATGAGGCGAAAGGTCTCAAAATCGCCGAAATAACGGAACGAACGTCTTAAAACCTCAAAACTAATATGCTAAACTTGAGGGAGAAGGGGGTCCAGAAAAAAGTGAGTACTACCCTCTTAAGTTAACGATATTCTGGTGGCTATTGTGGTACCAGTTCAGAAATAAATTATATTGTATATAGAAATCGTATATACAATCCGTTCATTACAAGTAGAGCCAAAATCATGTCCCCTAACCTCTATAGCTAAAAAAGGGCTGGAGGAAATGGGCTGCAATTTGCTACAACTGTTCCCTGGCTGACTCTTCTCAGACGGTAGAAATCTATGTTTTATTAATGTCACCACAACACCAAATACCTCCAATTAAATTAATGAAAGCATATATGTGATCCACCGGGATTCGAACCTGGGTTATCAGACACAGATTTTCAGACACCTTAACTATTACACCACCAGGACGGTTATCAGCTCGATTACTCTAGTCGTTTCCGAGTGTTTTAGATTAGTGGTCAAGACTTTTGGCCAACCTGAAATGAAAATACTATAGTTATACTGCGTTTCCCTTCCCTCTCCCTTATAACCACCTTATATCATGCAGACCGAGAGTAGCTTTCTGCGGGTCGAAATTAAGGGGGCCCACCTCGCTTTTTTTCTCTTTCTGTCCCTCTCTCTTTGGCTTGTATCCATTCGGCCCCATTCAGCCTACTGTTTTAGGACGTTTACCCCCCTCCAGGTGTCAATATTTTCCTGGCGAGCGGTAGCGAGCCAGCATATATATATATTTTTCTTGACAGCAAGCTAAATTTGTACACTTTTCGTTAGAAAAATGTCTCCGACGAAGCCGGATTTCTCCATACAATGCTGGCTCGCTATCGCTCGCCAGGAAGAAATCCATACCTGGATGGGTATAAACGTCTTAAAACAGTTGGCTGAATGGGGCCGAATGGATACAAGCCAGAGAAAGAGAGAAAAGGAGAGAAAGAGATACAAAAAGCAGGTGACCCCCCTTAGCTGAAGATAAATAAAAAGAAGCTACATGGATTTAGGTTCACGAATATATAAAAGAAAACGGTGAATGAAATAGACAATTTATATATTTACTGGCATTTGGAAAGCGTACAGGCACAAAGAAACGAGAGAGAGAGAGAGAGAGAGCGAGCGAATGTTGATCGAATAAGTGCTAACTGAGTGAGTGTATAAGTGTGTGTGTGTGTGTGTGTGTGTGTGTGTGTGTGTGTGTGTGTGTGTGTGTGTGTGTGTGTGTGTATCTAGTGACATATCTCCTTTTCCCTTCTCTTTTTGTTTTCTCTCCCCTTTCCATTCCTCTCTCTTTCCTTTCTTTTCATTTTTCTGGTCTCATCTTTCTCTCCTGTTTGCATCTCTCCCTTTCTTGACTATAAACAAATTCATCTTTTAGTTTCTCATATTTCCTGTATTAAAATGTAATTGTATATAATTGTTTTATTTTTGTATTTATATTTTTGTATAATTTTGCTTCTCGACTCCTTACTCTTCTACTCCCCACCTTCATCTTTTAACATTACAATACATTTGTTTCTAGTCAAAGTGATAAACAAACTAATAAATTAATAATAACACTCTCTTAACCCAAGAACGGCGAGCGTCCTCATATGAGTCTGAAACCTACGAGGGTGAGCGTCCTCATATGAGCCATAGGCCTAAAAAAAGCCTTTCAATACATCCCACTGGCACTCAAAACAAAGGAATGTGTGATTAAGTGAGATAATTCCCCTCCATACTTTCTATCACTCCTCCACATGTGTCAAACCCTGCCCCTCCTCCCCTCTTCAATTATCATCTATTTTTCCCCTTATTCCCTTGTTTATCGGTATATTTTCTGCGGCAATATCTCCCACCCGGTTTCAAGGTCATCTGGGACACATCTAGAGATCGTGGCAAGAGAGAGATTTAACTAGCGAGACATCAGTCTTTCTTCAGGCCTCGAAAGGGGAGGGTGTATGTCTTGCGCGCCTCTCACCTATGACTGGACGGTCGACAATAATTCATCTTTTTCACCCCCCAAATACTATTCCCACTTGTTTTATTGTTGTTACATGTTAATATCTTCATATTAAACGTAAAATAGGCACATATGAATGAGTAATAACGATATTTATCGCAAAATGACGAAATTCGCCGGGTTTTACCCACAACACTTTCGCCCAGCGGGATGTTTTAAATACCATAGGCTCGCCGTTCTCAGGTTAAAACCAGCCTTTAGTTATTTCACATTAAAAGTAATATTTTGTGTTTACAAATACCTCTATTTATATCATGCATATTGATTAACATTTACAAACCTATTTCTTAAATGTTTGTAAATTGTTAGCTTGAAAATCACAAAAATTACAGGTTAACCCTCAGAACCCAGCTAGCTGTGAACTTTCACGCCACCCGTATTCAGAATGATTTTGTAATTTTTGTGTTGTTCACCTATTTATATCTCTGCAATGCAATGCCCTAACTTTGGTAAATAATATATCAAAATGCAGCACTTAGGGTTGTCTTGAGAATAGTGAAGACTAGAACCTTCTATATCAAGTAATTCTTGTAAAATTATATATTGGAGAAAGTTGTTTTAGTTTGATATTGCTGACATATCATGGGCACGATCGAACGCTTGTCCAGCATAATGTTATAACTTCAGCTAGTAAGCACTCATGCAACTATTGATTATCTTGATTATTGATTGTTGATTTATTTCATATATGTAACTATTCTTATGTCACTGTATACTGCTTGCATGCATGGATTCAGACACTTGGATTGTATTGATTGGCTGTGCTTACGTGACTGTAGCAGACAACACATTGAAGCTGAGTGGCGTTTGTTTATGTTGCCAGTAC
Organism: Paralithodes platypus; assembly: GCA_032716605.1. NCBI lineage: Eukaryota > Metazoa > Arthropoda > Malacostraca > Decapoda > Lithodidae > Paralithodes > Paralithodes platypus. The sequence continues at coordinate 18,757,131 of CM064493.1, read as the reverse complement.
TGCCCACCTGATACAGAGTTCTCCTGCTGGTTATATAGCACCCTGAATAACTCCATCATTTTAAAGGGACACCCAGCCTCCATGGGTTAAGTGATTTCACATGAATAAATATTTGTATGTGGAAGGGCATTGGCAATGGGTGGTGTGTGGTCAAGGCATGATGACAGCTGCTCCCATGGACGTTTGGGCAACTTTGGTGTTGTAGGTGGAAGTCTGCAGTGTAAACTGTAGGGGTTCCAGATAACATAAACCGCCAACAATCCAAAATCTCTTCTGCGTTATAATGTGTTGCAAGAAGTATCTCGGTGTTGATTTTCCCCAACAGTAGGTGCCAGCCTCATAACCCATTCTTGTATCTTGTCCAGTATTGAGAGATGATGTTTGTGTTCCTCTTGCCCAAGATAGCGAGACATACTCCATGCTGGACCTTAATGTGTTTTTGCGAGATATCTCGAACGAATGGATTTCGATGTGGGTTGGTAATGGTCAATCTATTCATTAGTTACCAGGACCCATTAACTTTTTCTTAGGAGTATTTTTTCCTGGACCACCATTTCCCTCATGTTTAGCCCCATTGGTTTTGAGATTTTAAGGTGTTCACCCCATTGTGGCGAGGTGAGGAGGTGTGGCGGAGTGGTCTTGCCACTGGACTGGTAATCCAATGGACCTGGGTTCGAATCCCAATATGTCAATGGGAAGATATTATTGGGATGGAATTTGTGCTGTACCTAGTATCAGTGCATTACCACAGCACACCGAAATGCCAAAAAAATACCCTCATTGTTCCCTGATTAAATAGCATTGTATGAATATTCCCATATTCAAAAATATGCTACAGGGGTGCAATACCTAGTGAGTTAATTGCTCAATAGGTGGCGTTCTGAGAGTGAGGGTCTGAGTGTGGGGAATGAGACTGTGAAGCGCAGAGGCGAGGCGACTTCAGAGATGGAGTTCAGAGTTGCTTCGAGCCATGAAGCTTCACATGTCTCACTCCCTAGACTGGAGCATGACCTCACGGGCCTCACCGTGTTCAGCGGTAGAGTGTAAAGGCTATCAGCCTATGCCCGAGAGGGAGTAGTTGGAATATAGACAAAAAACAAAAATATATATATATTTTTTAAGACCTTTTGTTCTATTTATTTATCAATTTTAACCCGCTAAGCGTGAGCTGTATGTAGTGGACACCTTATCGCTGGGCGGCATATTAGGCTTCATTCCCCCCTAAAATCGTAATTTTACGATAAATATCGTTATTACTTATTCATATGCACCTATTTTACGTTTAATATGAATATAGAAACATGTAACAGCAATAAAACAAGTGGGAATAGTGTTTTGGGGTGAATATCGCAAATTATTGCCGACTGTTCAGTCATGAACAGTCTCTAGGAGTGTGAGTAACAGAACTGCTGATGTTATCTTAAAACTTTACTTGTCATTAGTGAGACCCCATATGGATTATGCTGTCCAATTTTGGTGTCCTTATTACAGAATGGACATAGATTCATTGGAGAGAGTACAGCGTAGAATGACAAAAATGATCCATAATATTAGAAATCTTTCGTATGAAGAAAGGTTGAAGAAATTAGGTTTACATTCGTTAGAGAGACGCAGAGTTAGAGGGGATATGATAGAGGTGTTCAAGTGGGTTAGTGGGATTAACAAAGGGGACATGGCAAATGTACTAAAGCTCAGTGATAGCGAAAGAACTCGTACCAATGGTTTCAAATTAGATAAATTTTGTTTCAGAAAAGATATAGGCAAGTATTGGTTTGGTAACAGAGTTGTAGACGGGTGGAATGGAATACCAAGTGCTATAGTGGGATCTAAAACTGTAGGGAGCTTTAAGATAAAATTGGATAAGCATATGGACGAGAAGGGTTGGGTGTGAAGGGGGATCAGCCGGGTTGGGCCAATCAGCGCTCTGCAGACCTCCATAATCCTGCGTTAATCTCTAACCGTTTTGGTAAGATGATCCTCAGGGTATTAGAGTGTGGAGCCTATAATTGGGCTTTGTAATGAATTGGGGTTGTGTGGGACAGGGATCTGCCTTGCTTAGGCCAATCGGCTTTCTGCAGACTCCCATTTTCTTATGTTCTTATGTTCTTATGAAATGTCAGGCGGATGCGACGTATATCCTCCCTTTCCCAAGCCTAAAGGCAGACTGAGCTTTCTCTCTCGCAGCTATCTCATCTCTCTCTCTCACACCACGCAGTAGCTAGGCCTAGCACCACACCTTAGAACCGGATTGGAGATGTTGGCGCGGTAATTAAACCGATAAACAAAGGAATAAGAGGAAAAATAGGTGATAATTGAAGCAGGGGGGGGGGAAGGAGGAGGTTTTGACGCATGTGAAGGAGTGATAGGAGGTATGGAGGGGAATTATTTCACTTAATGACCTATTCCTTTATTTTAAGTGCTACTGGGGCCTTTTAAAAGGCTTTTTTTTTTAGGCCTTACCTCTTAAGAGGATCGTCGCCTTTGCCCACCAAAACCTCTTGAGAGTGTTCTTGCCATTCCCGGGTTAAGATCTTCTGTGCCATTTAGGTGTCGATTTTGACCTGGAGAGCGATAGTAAGCCTGCAATTTTTGAGGATACAAATATATATATCAAAGGGGGCTCTTAGGGGTATTTATAAGCTTACTGGATGCTTAGAGAGCAAAACCACACACACACACACACACCCTTAACATTAGCTAAAGGCTTAACCCCGTCATCGCCTTCTTGAACCCGCCAAACAAAAACGACAGGCATTCTTGATGTCTGGATGTGTACGGCTTTATTACCACAGCTCAGGGTCTGCATGCCCTCTCGGATGAGCTTATATTTACTCAATTATATTATCTCTCTAACTTTCTCTCTCTCTATCTATCTATCTATCTATCTATCTATCTATCTATCTCTCTCTCTCTCTCTCTCTCTCTCTCTCTCTCTCTCTCTCTCTCTCTCTCTCTCTCACTCACTCACTCACTCACTCACTCACTCACTCACTCACTCACTCACTCACTCACTCACTCACTCACTCACTCACTCACTCACTCACTCACTCACTCACTCACTCACTCACTCACTCACTCACTCTCTCTCTCTCAAATCTAGAATTACTTTTATTCAAAGCCGTGAACCAACTATGAGATAAATGTGCTTCACAATTCTCTTACTATGTACAAAGTTTTATGTAGCTTTTACGAAATAAAATATTGAGTCTGAGTCTATCTATCTCTATCTATCTATCTATCTATCTATCTATCTAGCAAGCTCTCTCTCTCTCTCTCTCTCTCTCTCTCTCTCTCTCTCTCTCTCTCTCTCTCTCTCTCTCTCTCTCTCTCTCTTCCTAGTTCTCCCCTCCCCTCTCACCTCCCCCCCCCCCCCAACCCTCCTTCCACCCCACCCCTCCTTCCACCCCACCCCCTCTCTCGTCGTACACCAAAGGATCTGTGATTGTCAGACGAGCCTTTTATGCAAACTTTGATCAGCTTGGAGTCAAAAGTGGTTAAACTCGAGTATTAAAAAAGAGGAGCCAAAAAAGACTCACCCCAAAAAAGGTAATTGGATGGCCATGAATCAATTAAAAGCATTTTTTAAGATGTAGGTTTTCGGTCATGTCATTAATTTTTATTGCTATTATTATTTTTCGGTGATTGATGGGTATGGTTTGCTGTTGTCTGTCTATCTATCTATCTATCTGTCTATGTGTATCTATCTATCTACCTCTATCTATCTATCTATATCTGAATCTCTCTCTCTCTCTCTCTCTCTCTCTCTCTCTCTCTCTCTCTCTCTCTCTCTCTCTCTCTCTCTCTCTCTCTCTCTCTCTCTCATTTCCTCGTTTTGCGCTACACTTAATGTATATTATTTATGTGTGTAATAATACTAACAATATTTTCTTATCTTTTTCATTTGGTGAAGTTGGTGGCCGCAGAGAACGTAAGTGTTATTGTTTTATAGTTCGTAAGTATTAGTATCATATATCGTAACATTATTCTACTTTTCATTAGTCACCAGTATATCTATTTATTTTTCACATTCATTATATATATATACTGTATATTGTTAGGAAGTTGGCCAAGAAATCCAAACAGCCTAAATAGGGGCCAGCAAGGCACACGCTTCCACAAACCCCCCACAGTTACCTCTCCCCAGAAGAGGGATAGAAACCAGAGGAGGGTAGTTTGGAAATGAAGGATGTGTGCTAGACTCTATCGAAGGCATTCGATATGTCTAGGCAACAGAACAAGTCTCACTGAAGTCCTGAATGGAGGACGACCAAGAATTAGTAAAATAAGAAAGAAGATTGCCAGTAGAGTGACCCTTAAGGAAGCCATAGCGGTCTGAAAGTAGGTTATGTGAAGATAAATGCTTCTAAAAATATGAAGAAAGAATAGTTTTTAAAACTTAAGAGATGCAAGAGATGAGAGCAATTGGACGATAGTTGGAGGGTTGAGAGCAGTCACCCTTCTTTGGGACAGGTTGAATGAGAACGAACTTCCAGGAAGAAGGGAAGACGTTAGAGGAGAGACAAAGACAGAAGAGTTTGCCTAGGCAGGGAGTCAGCACGGAAGCACAGTTTTGTATTACAACAGGAGGAACGTCGTTCGGTCCATATGCCTTCTTAGTAATAAGCGCAGAGAGGGTGGAAAGTACATCCTAGGAAGAGATTATGTTGTTAGGCATAAGTAGGAGAGAGAGAAATAGCACCGGAATCATCCAAAGTGGAGTTTTGAGCGAACGTATTATCGAAGAGTTCAACTTTGTCAGAGGAAGAAGTGACGGTAATGCCGTCAGAGTGGAAAAGGGGAGGGAAAGACGAGGAATAAAAATAGTTGGAGAGGTTTTTGACTAGATGCCAGAAGGCTATGAAAGAGCTAGAGTTGGATAGTTCAGTGGATATATTATTGATGAAAGAGTGTTTGACGAGTCGAAGAACAGATTTGTCTTGATTCAGGGCAGAAACATAGGAAGTATGAGATTCTTGAGTTTGAAGGCAACGGTACCGTTTGAATGCTTCCTCCTTATTGCAGACAACAGTGAGTAGACCAAGATTTGTTTGCATTAGACTGAGAGAAAGAAATTGGAATGTATGTTTCCATGCCCGAGAGGATTCCCTCGGTAATGCATTCAGTGCTCTCCGAGGGTGCCCGGTCACGGAAACAGAGGTTATTCCATGGGAAATCAAAGAAGTACAGTTGAAGAGCCTCCCAGTCGGCTGAGAGGATCGGTTGGCCGTACCGGAGAGATAGGACAGGTGATAGAGATAAGTTTATGGTCGGAAGAGTCCAAAGGAGAGAAAATATCTACAATATAAGCAGAAGGGTTAGAAATTAGAAATAAATCAAGAATGTTGGGCCGATCTCCGAAGCGATCCAAGATACGGGTGGGTTGCTGAACCAACTGCTATAGGCTAGGTCATTTAGGATAGAAAAAATTTAGGCTTGTTTACCAGGTTGGTCAGTGGAAACCGAGGATAGCCATTGGCGGTGGTGAACGTTGAAATCTCCTAGGATGGAGATTTTTGCGAAAGGAGAGATGGATAGAATGTGTGCTACTTTAGAAGATAGATAGTCAAAGAATTTTGGATAGTCAGTAGAATTAGGAGAGAGATAAACAGCGCAGAAATATTTAGTTTGAGAGTGACAAAAAAGCTTTAACCAGAGAGCTGAGTATTCAGATGCTGTATAAATCAATGAGATATGACATATTTTCTCTGCCTGTGCATATATTAGTTATAATTGTATCCTTTTTTATGTAATTATTATTAGTTTAATGTACATGCTATGCATGCCGGTAAAATAGCTGTACAATGTTGCAGAAAGTGTTCAATGTTCATGATTAATCTAATATACAGTATAAGGTAAAAATATATTTAAATATTCTCTCATGGTGTTCCGTCTCAATCAGACGTTAACCCTTTCCCTGTGGGTGACGTTCCGGAACGCCATGGCAATTTACAGCAATTTCCAGGCTTTAAAAGCCTTTAAAAGCCGTAGAAATTGAGTGTCAGTGGGCGGGATCGTGAGGGACCTCCTTCCGACCCTCAGAGTAGCCAGCCGCTCACTGACTAAGTCTTTGGTCTCGCGAGGCTGTCCCGACAGTGTTGCCGAGCGAGCGAGAGCTAATAATTAGCAAGTTTTCCCGAATGTCTATGGCAACGCTGGGGGTGAACCCCGCCACCTATGAAGCTCGTTCTGGTGTCATTTTGAAGCTATTTTCGCCTACTTTTCGGCAGAATACAGTTAATTTCATGCAGATACTTGATTAATCATTCAGGAGTGCCTGAATATGCGCTAAATAGCGCAAATAAGCCAGCAACGTAAGTGTTAATGAGGACCTACAATGTATATTTCTGGGGTTCAGCAGCATTCCAGGGTTAATTTAACCCTCTCCGACATATGACGCGATTTTGAGCCTATTGGAGATACTTTAAAGCCTTTGTTACCATCAGGAGTATTTAGAAACCTTTAGTTTAGTTACTTCAACCTCTGCAGTTGTCTTTGAGTTCGCTGTGGGCAGAAAACTAATTTTGGAGAGGTAATTATAAATCTCCGGGTGGTCGGGGGCCGGGGGAGGGCTGGAGCGACCTTGGTGACCCTGGTCTCTGGGTCTTCTCCTGGGTGACCTGGATGTGTGTGAGTTTGTGCTTTTTGTCTGTGCTTATTTGTTGTTTTGTGTTGTTTTTGTGTTTTCCCTGTTCTTGCTCTGTCTTGAGTCGGCTACCCCCAAAATGGGGATTGGGCCTGAGCATATAGATAGATAGATAGAATTATAAGAGTGAGAGAACTCTATTTCATATTGCTAATCTGGCAACCTCTGCGTCATAAATGCGTGAAAGGGTTAATTGATTGTCCCATCTTTCTTATGCACATATCTTATCGGGTCGTATATGTTATTCAAATTCAAACGAGATTATGAAAACGGGTATATGGAATATTTGTCATGGTACGTAAGTTGCCTAATATTGAGTAAGCTGTTGTTATAGCGTATGCTATAATGTGTATCTTTATATGAGTACACATGCCAACGTTTATTTAATGGAATGAGACGCTATTAAATTTATTATTTGATTAATCCATTCAGATAATTGTTTGTTTTTGCTACCGTCAGGCTATTTTATTTAGCTTACGAAAAACTAACTATTCTAGTTAGTATTTAGTATTTAGTTAGTATTTAGTATTTAAAATAGATATGAGTTAAATTACATCGCCTAAAGTTAGCTAGAACAGAGTAACAAAGTCGTTTATGAATACATAACACAAAATAGGTATCATATTTAGCCCCTTTTGTACCGGTGACGTCCCTTTTCGTTTTATTCTGGCAACTATTAGATGATTTTACTCAGCTTAAGATGGACCTCTAGCATTTAAAAGGCTACAGACTATTTCATTTGATCCTTTTAGCTACCATAGATCCTTCATAAGATTAAAAAAATCGTCTGACAGTCGCCAGAATATGACGGACAGGACGTGACTGGTACTGAATGGGTTAATATATTTACTCAGCTAAGGTAGGACCTCTAGGAATCGAAGGAGCGAAGACTACAGTACATCTATATATCTTATTAATACCACATCTCTTTCCTTAGCTGAATAAAGTCATCTAATGATAGCTAGAATATACAGTAATTACATAAGGCTACATTTTATTCAACGAATTTGAATGAGTGTTGAAATTGTTTTATTTGAATTAATATATTGTTGTATTGTTTGGAACAGTGTGCGAAAAACGGAATCTGAAGGTAAATGCTGGGAAGAGCAAGGTTATGGTCTTCGAAAGGGGTGAAGCCACAGAGTGTGAGGTGAAGTGGAACGGTCAGGCTATGGAGATTGTCAGCTCATTTAAGTATCTGGGCAGTGTGTTGAGTAAAGATGGGACTATAGATGAAGAAGTGCGGGCGCACCAGGGGAAGAGGGTTGGAGGAACGCTGCAAGATATAGGGTGGTCAGTATGGAAGTGAAGAAGTCCTTGCATGACAGTGTGGTAATCCCGACACTGACATACGGAAGCGAAGTATGTACGTTAGAGAAGAGACTCAGACCAAGAGTGAGAGGGGTGGAAATGAGTTACTTGAACAGTGCGTGTGGAGTTTCATGGAGGGATAGACAGACGAATGAGGAAGTAAGAAGGAGGTGTGGTGTGGAGGTAGATGTGCTGGAAAGTGTGAAAAGGAACACCTTGGGATGGTTCAGCCAAATGGAACGTATGGGAAGCGAGAGAATGACTAAGAGGGTGTACAATAGCGAGGTGGAAGGACAGAGAGGGAGAGGTAAACTGAAAGAGAGGTGGAAGGATGGAGTGAGGAAGTATATGGATGAAGGTGGTGCTGGTTGGAAGGAGGGGCGACTGATTGGGTACAGAGGTGCATGGGGCGGTTCATTCGTGGCCATCCCTTCGGGGATCACGGCGTCAGGCAATAGATAGATAGATTAAAGCAAATATTTTTATTCTTCAATGTATTTTCAAAATTAGTTATATATATTTGTGTTGATGCGAGTGATAAAAGAATATTTATTTCGTTAATTTACGTGATTCTCTCTCTCTCTCTCTCTATATATATATATATATATATATATATATATATATAGTATATACTGTATATATAATTGTCTTAGTAGTGCAATGGATAAATGCACTGAATTTCGGTGTGAGCATCATAATAATAATAATAATAATATTTATTCAGTTAGCAATTTACAGAGTTGGTACCACATAGTATGTTACAAATATGACATGTACCAGCTTTGCATAATTCCAACTAAGGATAGCCCTATAAGGCCGTTAGGCGTATTTCCATTGGGGTCCTTTTGGGATTAGGTTAGCTGGGGAAAAGGGGAGGATAAAAGAAATAGATACGTTAGAGAATGTATTTCTAGGGGGTTATTTTAAGATACCTTACATCCTATGGTAATGATCAGTAATCCGTAATCAGTAATCATTTCAGTTTGTTTTGCCTATCTCTTATGTCGTATTTAGTAGTAGACATAAGCTTGGTGCTCCCTTCTCGCAGCTGTCCGGTTCAGGTGTTCCTTCAGGCTACGTCTGAAGGAATACAGTGTTCTCTTTTCACGGACTGACTGGGGGTTAGGTCGTTCCAGTCTTTGATGGCAGTGAAAAATAATGTTTGCTTACCCAGTCCTTGGATTCTCGGGACCTTAAAATTAAACATCCTGTTTCTTGTATTATGCCCACTCCTCTCATTTGCTTTAACAAAATCACTCTTAAGATACTCTGGAGCTCTGTCATAGAAAATTTTGAAGGCATTAGTGAGCCTGATTTGTTTGGCCCTGTCAGAGACATTGAGCATACCTAGTGACTGAAGTTGTTCCTGGCCAACGTGTGATCTGGGTCCTAGGTTCAGCATGAACCTAACCATTTTATTTTGAGTGACCTGAAGTTTGTGCTGTGCTGATTTAGATGATGCAGAGTACCAGGATGACACAGAATAGTCAAAATGACATTGAACAAGCGCTTGGCAAAGGGTCTTTTTGGTCGCCGCTGGCAAGCATCCCACCTGTCTATACAGGTATTTTATACATGCTCAACACTTACACAGGATAGATTCCAAAATTGTTTCACCTGACAAACTCGAGTCCAGTTTTAGTCCGAGATATTTAACTTGTGACACTGTTGTTATAGGAATATCATTACAGTTGACCGAGAAGCCCACAATGTCTTTCAGTTTGCGTTTTGTCCCACATAAGATGGCTTCCGTCTTGCCCAGGTGAAGAGATAGTCTATTGTTCACTAGCCATTCACTACATGATTCTAGTTCTTTGGAAAGTGAAGCGGCAATACTTATTGGGTCTTTTCCTGAAACCAGAAGCACGCTGTCGTCAGCATACAGTAATAATTTACACGAGACGCTCAGTTCCATGTCGTTCACATAACAGAGAAAGAGTAAGGGACCAAGGATGCTTCCCTGCGGGACCCCACAGTTAATTGGCATAGGATCAGATATATTATCATCAATTTTGACTCTTTGTGTTCTACCACTAAGATAAGATTTAAACCAGTTCACAGACCCAATGCCCGTTGCTTGTAGTTTATTACATAGGATATCATGGTCTACTGTGTCAAACGCTTTTTGTAGATCAAGAAGAACCATACCGGTGTAGTTACCTTTAGACATCTCTTTACGAATGTGATCTGTTAAGTGGATGAGACAGGAGTCAGTCGAGTACATGCATCTGAAACCTGATTGAAACTTATAAAATAGATAATTTTCTTTGAGGTAGTGTTCAATTTGGGTGTATACCGCTCTTTCAAGGATTTTGGATACAATACATAATATGCTAACTGGTCTGTAGTTGCCAACTTCTAGTTTATTTCCTTTCTTGAATAGAGGGGTTACAATAGCTTCCTTCAGTTCAGCAGGTACAGTGTTGGTGTTAATTGACAGGTTGATGATGTGGGTTAGGGGACCTGCTATACCAATGGCTCCATCTCGTAGAAATTTGGCAGGAATTTTGTCTGGTCCTGTGCTTTTATGTACATTTAGGTTAGAGAGCTCGTCAAAAGTGTATTTTGGTGTAACATTTTGCAATCCAAAGGTGTTCGGGTGTATGACTTTATCTCTGTAGAAATTTCGAAAGGTGGCCGTTGTTGTCGTGTATTTATTGAGGGGTTGTGGTAGGTTCTGTGCAAGTGCGTTTGCTATGGAGGTGAAGAAGGTGTTGAAGTAGGTTGAAATTTGTCGTTTATCGTGGCAAACCTGATCATTAATGTTGAGAGCAATATTAGTGTTAGACGAATCCCTTGCTTTGTTGCTGTAGCCTGTTGTTTTTAGGTGCCTCCATAGTTTCTTTGGGTTATTCTGATATTCCTCTGCCTTATTGTGGAAATAATTCGTTTTCGCTGATTTGATTTTTCTACTTAGTTTATTCCTGGCCCTGTTGAACTCATGTTTCAGACCTTGATATGGCATTGTTGATCCATGGGTCTGACCTTGCTTTAATTCGTATGTCTTTCAGAGGAGCTATTTCGTCTAGGATGTTTGTGATGATGGTTCTGAAGCCAACCCTTGCGTCATTAACGCTTGTACTTCCAAACACTGGAGACCAGTCTTTATTCCATAAAATGTCCAGAAATATTTCTTTGTTGTAGTTTCTGAGTGACCTTGTTTTGATAACCTTGTGATTCTCTAGGGTAATTTTTGTGGTTTTCCGTGTGCAATATGTGACGAAGTGACCACTTATCCCAGTCTGTATAACCCCTGATTGGGATATTTTGTCCTCTCTGTTACAGTTTATGTGGTCTAATATTGTGGCAGTGTTCTCAGAGATACGTGTGGGGGTTGTGATGAGTTGTTTGTGATTGTGCATTGTCAGTATGTGCCTATATTCTCGTACAAGCCTATTATTTTGTTGTTTGTAACACAGGTTAAAATCCCCTAGTATAATGGATTCATTCCGAGGGTCTAGCGATGACAAAGTTCGTTCAAATTTGTTCAAGAATTGTGTGTCGTCTGGTGGCCTATAGCACACCCCAATTGTGATGGGTCTTGTCCTCGGCAGGTGTAGGTTGATCCACAGAGCTTCGTGATTTTCTACATGGAGGTCGGTCCTAGTTGTGTGTGTGAGGTTGTTTTTTACATACAGACATACTCCTCCCCCTTGCCTATTGCGATCATTCCTAACCATATTGAAACCTTGAATGTTTATTTCACCATCGTTTATACTTGAATCCAGCCAGGTTTCTGTGATTGCAATTATTGAAGCTTTGGCCTTATTAGCTAACAAGTTTATTTCTGACAATTTATGGTACATTGATCTGGCGTTAATGTGGATAAGATGGAGCCCTTTGTTGGTGAACACTCTGTATTCATCTTTGATTTTGAATGTGTCCTGGCTGGATTCTGAGTTGTTAATACTTGGTTCATTTACATTAATATTCGGTAATGAATGCAAGGCACACATGTTGCATAGGAATTCCCGTTCTTCACTGTTGGTCTTCTTAGAGATGCACTTCATGTGAGCTACAGTTTTACACTTAACGCAGTTTAGGATCCTTTGTTTTCTTGTTATGAGTGATTCACATATTTCACAAATGATTTTAGGACCTTTAATAGCTACTTCCCTACATTTATCGCATTCCACTTCTTTTCTGCTAGTAATGTAAGTACATCGATCGTGTACTGTTTCATTACAACTACTACATTGTGAAGTTGTACTCCCTTTGTTGAATCCAATATCGCACACTATACATATTTTCCTGTTACTGTTCATCGTACGTCTGGCGGTGTGGTGATCAGCTGAGCGCCGTGAGCGCGTGAGATGGGGACAGGTTGTGGCTCCCCCTTGCCCCCCTCCCACCCCTACCTGTCTTTGTTTGATGTTGTCCTTGTTCTTGGCCTTTGTTGCTGCTTTATTGTTGATGTTGTTGCGACTGATCCCTTCCTTTTTAGCTGTTCTGGTTGCATGTTGAGCTACCTGGGTCGCCGATAGTGTTGGGTTGTGTTGTAGTAGGTTTGGTTGATTTGTTGTGCAGTGGCGTCGTGTTGTTGGGGGTGGGTGGTTTCTCTTGTCTTTCTTGTTCGTTGCTGTTACTTCATTGTCGATGTGTTTGCTAGAGCTTCCTGCTTTTTTGGGAGTTCTGGTTGCATGTTGTGTTACTTGGTTCACCGATATCTGTGGTAGTGATGATACAGTTGAGGGTAATGTTGAGTAGGTAGAGTGTTGGCACTGTGCTGGCGGTTGCCCTGCTGTCTTGGTTGGGAGTTGAAGCGTGACGGGAGACTGGGGTGCCTGCTTTCCCAGTTTGTTATAACGAATTTTACTGCTAGGGACTGTTGAGCTGTCGGTGTCTGCCTTAGTTGTTTGGTGGTGTGTTTTCTTCAACGCTGAACTAGGGCCGGGGTTGGTCTCTACATCTCCGCAGCTAATTGGAGTGTAGCACAATAGGTGTTGTAGCGAGGTTGTGCCAGAGTATTTGCCAAGCCGCGGCGTCTTCCAGATATATGAAATAGACCAGGCAGGAATGGTGACAGAAATTTCACATTTTTGTGTGTGATTTCTGTGTGCCGAGGTCCCTCAATACTTGTTTAATGTTGACCTGGTACACTACCGGTCCCCTCTGCACCTGTATATCAGCACAGCCCCTCTGGATGTTGAGAAGGATGATACATAGAGAGAGGGCTATGCCCGCACCCCTGATCCCTTCCGCCATCTTAGATCGCATCCTAGGTTCGAATCCCTGGACTGCCACATGTATTTGTTGATTTCATTAATTGAGTATAGGAGTAAAGTCGGTTGGTGGAGGTAACATAATATATATATATATATATATATATATATATATATATATATATATATATATATATATATATATATATGTATATATATATATATATATATGTAGTAAAACTCGCTAGGAAAATTGAAACAATGGAACACCAAGCTTTCGTCTATTCTCTTAAGACATCTTCAGGGTAATTTGATCACACGTATTTGTGATTTTACCTCCATATATATATATATATATATATAATATATACATATATAATATGTTGTTATGTTATTGTGTGTATGCCTACGTAAATGCGTTTGTTTCCCTTTATATACTATAGGGGGTAAACTACTGTATTTAGCTTTAATATAAAAAGGAACATAATATTGTGCACATGCAGTATATATGTGACAACCAGTATATGTAAATCACCAAGGGGCATGTGGCTGTTTATAGAACATGGATGAACGGGGGATTATGGACGTCAAAGAGAACGTGTACAGTATGTATATGTGTACAGTATATGTGTATATGTAGATATGTGCGTTTCATCCCTTATGTACCAGCGACGTCTGTTATACTTTATTCTAGCTATATTCAGACGATATTATGCAGCTTAGGAAGGGTCTGTGGTAGTTAAAAGAGTTTATTAAGATAGTTTGAAGACTTTTAATTACTAGAGATCTGAATAGAATCGATTAGTAGTATCCAGAATGAAATATAAAGGGTATCAACGGTACAGAAGGTGTTAAACAGTATATGTGTTTGTGTATATGGGTATGTGTGCATGTAGGTGTGTGTTTGTATACAGTATATATGTGTGTGTGTGTATGGGTGTGTGCATGTAGGTGTGTGTTTGTATACAGTATATATGTGTGTGTGTATGGGTGTGTGCATGTAGGTGTGTGTTTGTATACAGTATATATGTGTGTGTGTATGGGTGTGTGCGTGTAGGTGTGTGTTTGTATACAGTATATATGTGTGTGTGTATGGGTGTGTGTGTATGGGTGTGTGCGTGTAGGTGTGTGTTTGTATACAGTATATATGTGTGTGTGTATGATTGTGTGCGTGTAGGTGTGTGTTTGTATACAGTATATATGTGTGTGTGTATGGGTGTGTGTGTATGGGTGTGTGCGTGTATGTGTGTTTGATTGTATACAGTGTGTGTGTGTGTATGGGTGTGTGCGTGTAGGTGTGTTTGTATACAGTATATATGTGTGTGTGTATGGGTGTGTGCGTGTAGGTGTGTGTTTGTATACAGTATATATGTGTGTGTGTATGGGTGTGTGCGTGTAGGTGTGTGTTTGTATACAGTATATATGTGTGTGTGTATGGGTGTGTGCGTGTAGGTGTGTGTTTGTATACAGTATATATGTGTGTGTGTATGGGTGTGTGCGTGTAGGTGTGTGTTTGTATACAGTATATATGTGTGTGTATGGGTGTGTGCGTGTAGGTGTGTGTTTGTATACAGTATATATGTGTGTGTGTGTATGGGTGTGTGCGTGTAGGTGTGTGTTTGTATACAGTATATATGTGTGTGTGTATGGGTGTGTGCGTGTAGGTGTGTTTGTATACAGTATATATGTGTGTGTGTATGGGTGTGTGCGTGTAGGTGTGTGTTTGTATACAGTATATATGTGTGTGTGTATGGGTGTGTGCGTGTAGGTGTGTGTTTGTATACAGTGTATATGTGTGTGTGCGTGTATGGGTGTGTGCATGTAGGTGTGTGTTTGTATACAGTATATATGTGTGTGTGTGTGTATGGGTGTGTGCGTGTAGGTGTGTGTTTGTATACAGTATATATGTGTGTGTGTGTGTATGGGTGTGTGCATGTAGGTGTGTGTTTGTATACAGTATATATGTGTGTGTGTGTGTATGGGTGTGTGCGTGTAGGTGTGTGTTTGTATACAGTATATATGTGTGTGTGTATATGGATGTGTGCATGTAGGTGTGTGTTTGTATACAGTATATATATGTGTGTGTGTGTGTATGGATGTGTGCATGTAGGTGTGTGTTTGTATACAGTATATATGTGTGTGTGTATATGGATGTGTGCATGTAGGTGTGTGTTTGTATACAGTATATATGTGTGTGTGTGTGTATGGGTGTGTGCATGTAGGTGTGTGTTTGTATACAGTATATGTGTGTGTGTGTATGTAGGTGTGTGTTTGTATACAGTATATGTGTGTGTGTGTATGTAGGTGTGTGTTTGTATACAGTATATATGTGTGTGTGTGTATGGGTGTGTGCATGTAGGTGTGTGTTTGTATACAGTATATATGTGTGTGTGCATGTAGGTGTGTGTTTGTATACAGTATATATGTGTGTGTGTATGTAGGTGTGTGTTTGTATACAGTATATGTGTGTGTGTGTATGTAGGTGTGTGTTTGTATACAGTATAATTATGTGTGTGTGTGTGTATGTAGGTGTGTGTTTGTATACAGTATATGTGTGTGTGTGTATGTAGGTGTGTGTTTGTATACAGTATATGTGTGTGTGTGTATGTAGGTGTGTGTTTGTATACAGTATATGTGTGTGTGTGCATGTAGGTGTGTGTTTGTATACAGTATATGTGTGTGTGTGTATGTAGGTGTGTGTTTGTATACAGTATATGTGTGTGTGTGTATGTAGGTGTGTGTTTGTATACAGTATATATGTGTGTGTGTATATGGATGTGTGCATGTAGATGTGTGTTTGCGTGTGTGTGTGTGCATGTAGGTGTGTGATTGTATACAGTATATATGTGTGTGTGTGTGTGTATGGGTGTGTGCGTGTAGATGTGTGTTTGCGTGTGTGTGTGTGCATGTAGGTGTGTGTTTGTATACAGTATATGTGTGTGTGTCTGTATGGGTCTGTGCGTGTAGATGTGTGTGCGTGCAGGTGTGTGTATGTATACAGTATGTGTGGGTGTGTGTATGGGTGTGTGTGTGTGTAGATGTGTGTTTACGTATGTGTGTGACCGTGTAGGTGTGTGCAGTTAGATATGTGTGTGTGTATGTTCCCAGAATATTACATAATGAATAGTTAAGGGGAGGCAGACCGTTTTTCTGGACTCCCTTCTCCCTAATGTTTAGCCCCACTAGTATTGAGATTTTAAGACGTTGGTTCCATTAGTTTGGGGATTTTATGACCTTTCACCCCATTTCTTTGTCAATATTAGTACCCTTCGTGCCATTTAGGTGTCGATGTTTTCCTGGCGAGCGATAGCGAGCCTGTAATTTTAGGAGGAATCGTCATTTTGCCAAGACATTTTTCTACCGAAAATTGTACAAATCTATCTATCTATCTATCTAGGGGGTGTTTTTCTAAGCTTGATGGAGGTCTAGGGAGGAAACTAAAAGAATATATGAATAAATGAATTAATAGACCAAACAAACAGCCACTGTCCCCTTAAGAGTACAGTATATGTGAGTAATACTGAGTTAAGTAGGAATTCAAGTAACTATTTATTGATGTAAGTAAATAAAAATGTAAGTATATATTTTGTGTGGAGTGTTGTGTAGATGTAAACACAAATCTACAAATAATTCATAAGAGAGTGTGTGTGTGTGTGTGTGTGTGTGTGTGTGTGTGTGTGTGTGTGTGTGTGTGTGTGTGTGTGTGTGTGTGTGTGTTATAATAGCTTTTATGTAGTAGTTGGTATTTAAGGGGGGTCACCGGTTTTTTTCTCATCTTTCTCTCCTTTCCTCTTTTTCCCTGGCTTGTATCCATTCGGCCCCATTCAGCCAACTGTTCTAAGACGTTTATCCCCATCCAGGTGTCGATTTCTTCCTGGCGAGCGATAGCGAGCCAGCATTATATGGAGAAAATCAGTCTTCGCCGGAGATATTTTTTTATCAAAAAATGTATACATTCTAGCTTGCTGTCAAAACAAAAATATATATATGCTGGCTCGCTACCGCTCGCCAGTAAAATATTAACACCTGGATGGGGGTAAACGTCTTAAAACAGTAGGCTGAATGAGGGAGAGAAAGAGAAAAAGCGTGGTGTCTCCCTTAAATAGCATGTACTGTACAAGGACCCAGGATCGCTCCCCGGCCAGAGCGCCTAAGGTTTATTAACCCTTAATTGGCGGCGCGCAACTTATGTCGTGTGAAATAAATATGGACTAAGTGGCGGTTCACAAATTATGTCGTGTGCCATTTTCACCACGTAATGTTGCTGAGAGAGAGAGATGAGTGGTGGGAGGAGCGTAGCAAGCGTATGACTGCTCCAGACCACCGTGGCGGACCTACTGACATGAATCCCACCCTCCTCCACCCTCTCGCACTCGCTACACAGGGAATTATGTAGGGAAAGTACCTAATTACATGGTTTTTGCACTCGTGTTGCGTGATCGTTGCAAGAGAACCAGTGGTCGTACAAGGATGGTTGGGGTGTCATTGGAAAGCTCTGTTTATGCCCTTTCAGGGATAGATACTTGTTTTACACTCTGGTTCTTATTTAGGTATGAAAATGATCACGTAAACAACCCTATTTAGGGTAAAAACACCCCGCTGGGCGCTACGGTCAAATAGACCACCTAGCCCGCTAAATAAGGGTTAAGGGAGCCCACCTCGCTTTTTTTCTCTTTCTCTCCCTCTCTCTTTGGCTTGTATCCATTCGGCCCCATTCAGCCTACTGTTTTAAGACGTTTACCCCCATCCAAGTGTCAATATTTTCTTGGCGAGCGGGAGCGAGCCAGCATGTATATATTTTTGTTTTGACAGCAAGCTTAATGTGTACATTTTTCGATAGAAAAATGTCTCCGGTGAAGCCTGACTTCTCCCTACAATGCTGGCTCGCTATCGCTCGCCAGGAAGAAATCAAGACCTGGATGGGAATATACGTCTTAAAACAGTTGGCTGAATGGGGCCAAATGGATACAAGCCAGAGAAAGAGGGTAAAGGATAGAAAGATAAAAAAAGACGGTGACCCCACTTAACCTACAGGCGTGCTTTCCATACCCTTAGTTGCACTGGCGGACACTAGAGGTGCGGTAGACCAGTGTCGCATGTACACATGTATATGTTAGCACCTGATCAGCATGGGAGAACTGATTACACTGGTTACAGACTACATTCACATCCACAGCCACTCCAACGGTACAACAACATTCTAGATGCACTTCACACAATACATACAACCTTACCAAGCCGGAATAATACAATACATACAACCTTACCAAGCAGGAATAATACAATACATACAACCTTACCAAGCCGGAATAATACAATACATACAACCTTACCAAGCCGGAATAATACAATACATACAACCTTACCAAGCAGGAATAATACAATACATACAACCTTACCAAGCCGGTATAATACAATACATACATCCTTACCAAGCAGGAATAAGCCACCGTGGTGAGACACAGAGGCTGTCATCGTCCCCTTGGATGTAGGCCGATCCTGAAGTGAATCATAATAGGCTGATGATGATGATGATAATTATATTGAATATATAATTATCTATTTAGTTAATGTGTGTATGTGTCTGCACAGTATATGCACGGTAATGCGTGTCTAAATGTGTTGTGCGTCTGTATATGTACAGTATGTGATATATATGTACAGTATGTGATATATATATGTACAGTATGTGATATATATGTACAGTATGTGATATATATGTACAGTATGTGATATATATGTACAGTATGTGATATATATGTACAGTATGTGATATATATGTACAGTATGTGATATATATATGTACAGTATGTGATATATATGTACAGTATGTGATATATATTGTGACATACGGAGCCCTGTATGTTAATTTAAGAGTTATAATTAGAGTTCAAGGAGCCAAACTACCCAAGTGGTGAAGCAGACTAGCGAGCGAACGAGCGAGTGGGCAAACCATCTCGTCCCATACCAGCTCGCCCCATACCTCGATGACCGATGTTATGACGTATGATCGACGCCAGGAGCTGTGAGTGGACGACACACCTGTTATGTGATTCGAGGAGCTATGATTGGAGCGCGCACCACCCGCCGCCTCCTGATTCGTTCCTACACCATCATTGTTTGGTATATAAGACCCGAGTTGTGGGCATTCAAATCAGTCTCATTTGGAGTTGGGGAAGGTGAACTTGCAGCTGGAGGAAGACGGGGTGAAGTATTATAATGGGATTGTGACTGTCAGTCAGATTATATAAATGTGTTAAGTGTGTTCGGTGTAAACACTTATGTTATGTTGGTTAGTGAGATATGTGATTGGGAATTAACGTGATGTGTTTAATGTGTGTAATGTGTTTAACTATTTAATTGGGAATTAACGTGAACACTACTATTATGTGTTTAACTATTTAATTGCGAATTAACGTGAACGCTACTATTACGTGCTTAACTATTTAATTGGGAATTAACGTGAACACTACTATTATGTGTTTAACTATTTGATTGCGAATTAACGTTAACGCTACTATTATGTGTTTAACTATTTGATTGCGAATTAACGTTAATGCTATTATTATGTACTTAACTATTTTAGTTGACTAACTTGTGGACTAAAGCAACTCTTTAAGTAATTGGGTTATGATGAAAGTAATACTATTGTTTTATATTAATACTTACGAGTTCTTTCATTTTCTTTGAATTAAGCTTACAGTGCTTAATGGTGCTTAGTACGGTGATGCTATTGTCTCATTAGTAATATCGCCTTAGACTAACATGGCTGTGTTAATATTACTTCTAGTGATTTTTCTAAGCTGAAAGAAAATTCTTTTGCTTCAAAATATTATATTTTGCTTTTCATATTATTTGAGTGAGACCTGAATCGAATCTATGAAACGATCCTGTAACTTTATTTACTCATAATCAAACCTCAATGTTACGGGGTTAAGAAATAAATTTAACTAATTATTAAATATATATCTAACTTTTTATGTGACTTTGATATTACTCCTGATGATAATAATAATATAATACTATTAACGTAAGACAAGAACCAAGAATAATTACATTAAATATAAATAAAAGGACATAGAAGAAAACTATCTATTCATTTCAAAGAGGGTAAGAGACAGAAATATTCTTACTTTAATATTTATCTTTCAAGACTTTTTATAAAATTAATAGTCCTTCTTTAGCTATAACTTCTTCGGTTCATAACCATAGCCTACTAAGCTTCGGTTAAATAATAATTCTTTATAAATACTACATGACTTTAATTAGTTTCAGTATTTTTCATAAGTAAAGAGTATCAGTCAATAAAGGATACCAAGTCCTAAGATCCAAAAGGAAAGGAAGCAACAACAGGAAATTATTTTATTAGATTTTACTTTTGTTTTGCCTTCAGCTGACTGATACCTTAATATATATCTCTGTGCTATCTAGATTCATCAAGTTAACCACCTGAGGATCAAGATACGTAACAATATGTACAGTATGTGATATATATGTACAGTATGTGATATATATGTACAGTATGTGATATATATGTACAGTATGTGATATATATGTACAGTACGTGATATATATATGTACAGTATGTGATATATATGTACAGTATGTGATATATATGTACAGTATGTGATATATATGTACAGTATGTGATATATATGTACAGTATGTGATATATATGTGGATCTTCGTGTGATATGCAATTAAGGGGAGGTTTATAGTTTGGTCTCTAGATATCCATCAAGCTTAAGATTACACCCCCTTGAGCCCCTTTCAAGATAAATTTGTACATTTTTCGGTAGAAAAATGTCCCGGCTGAAAGCCGGTTCCTCTTAAATTACAGGCTCGCTATCGCTCGCCAGGATAAAATCGACACCTAAATGGAAGGAAAGGTCTTAAAATTGACAGAAATGGGTCGAAGGTTCTTAAAATCGTCAAAATAGTAGGGCGAACGTCTTAAAATTAGAAAAGCAATGGGGCTAAACATGAGGGAGAAAGGAGTCGATAAACAAAAAATTCAAGTGGAAATCTCCCCTTAATGAGAACAATTGCGTGTATGTGAAATTAATGTGTTCGTAGTGTGTATGTGTGTGGGGGAGGGGATGGGGGGTGTATGTTCGTAGTGTGTATGTGTGCGAGTGTGTGTGTGGGGAGGGGGGGGGGGGTGTATGTGTGTGAGTGTGTGTGGGGGAGGGGAGGGCGGGTGTATTTGTGTGTGGGGGAGGGGATGGCGGGAGTATGTGTGTGAGTGTGTGTGGGGGAGGGGATGGGGGGTGTATGTGTGTGAGTGTGTGTGGGGGAGGGGATGACGGTTGTATGTGTGTGAGTGTGTGGGGGAGGGGATGGCGGGTGTATGTGTGTGAGTGTGTGTGAGGGGGGGGATGGGGGGTGTATGTGTGTGAGTGTGTGTGGGGGAGGGGATGGCGGGTGTATGTGTGTGAGTGTGTGTGGGGGAGGCAATGTGGGTGTATGTGTGTGAGTGTGTGTGGGGGAGGGGATGGCGGGTGTATGTGTGTGAGTGTGTGGGGGAGGGGATGGCGGGTGTATGTGTGTGAGTGTGTGTGGGGGAGGGGATGGGGGTGAGTGTGTGGGGGAGGGGTTGGCGGGTTTTTGTGTGTGAGTGTGTGTGGGGGAGGCGATGTGGGTGTATGTGTGTGAGTGTGGTGGGGGAGGGGATGGCGGGTGTATGTGTGTGAGTGTGTGGGGGAGGAGATGGCGGGTGTATGTGTGTGAGTGTGTGGGGGGGGGGATGGGGGGTGTATGTGTGTGAGTGTGGGGGAGGGGATGGGTGTATGTGTGTGAGTGTGTGTGGGGGAGGGGATGGCGGGTGTATGTGTGTGAGTGTGGGGGGAGGGGATGGGGGGTGTATGTGTGTGAGTGTGTGTGAGGGAGGGGATGGCGGGTGTATGTGTGTGAGGGAGGGGATGGCGGGTGTATGTGTGTGAGTGTGTGGGGGGGGGGGGATGGTGGGTGTATGTGTGTGAGTGAGTGGGGGAGGGGATGGCGGGTGTATGTGTGTGAGTGAGTGTGGGGGAGGGGATGGGGGTGTATGTGTGTGAGTGTGTGAGGGGGAGGGGATGGCGGGTGTATGTGTGTACAAAGGAGTACAAAGGAAATCAAGCAACAACAGATCTAGTGACCCTTCTAGGCTGCTTGTCCTCCAAAACACTGATGATCAAGTGTCCAAACAGTGGTTTAGAGTGGGTAAGGGAACATTGGAAAGGGAACTACTGCCCTGCCACTAACGTGGCAGGACTAGGAAGTTAGTAGGGGACATATTGGTTAGTAACTGAGGGGAGGATAAAGTTATTCATTTACAAACGCAGTCAGTCGCGGGTTTGATGCGAGATATTTGTCTAGGCGGAATTTAAATGAATCAACGGTGCTGCAGTCTATAACGTCTCGGGGAAGCCCATTCCACAAGTTGACAACTCGATTGAAGAAGAAATTCTTTGATTCGTGTGAGTTAAAAGATTTACCAATAATTTTGCAACCGTTTCCCCGCGTGTAATTAGATTGGTCGATAGTGAAGTACTTACTACAGTTCATATTGTCGATGCCTTTGATGATTTTGAACACTTGAATTAAGTCACCTCTTAATCTGCGCTGGGTTAAAGGAAATAGATTTAATTCTCTAAGACGCTCTTCGTATGGTTTGTTCTTTAGGCTAGGTATCATTTTGGTAACTCTACGTTGAACTCGTTCTAGCTTGTTTATGTCTTTTTGGTAATAAGGGCACCAGCTTTGAACGCAGTATTCCAGAAGAGGGCGGAGTAAGGAATTGTAAAGGGTTAGGATAACTTCTTTGGATTTATGCTCAAATGATCTGCCTATAAAGCCAATTATTTTGTTTGCCTTCTTAACAACTTCTGAACATTGTTGACTCGGTTTTAGGTTACTCGATATTGTTACTCCCAGATCGGTTTCTCGGTTTACATTCTTAAGCTGAGTGCCATTCATCGAATAGTTTGCTTTCTCATTTAGGTATCCGATATGTAGTACTTTACATTTATCCGCATTGAAACTCATTTGCCAAATTTGGGCCCAATGTGACAATTTATCTAGATTGTGTTGCATATCGTCAACTTGATCTTTTGAGAGTACGCTATTTGCAATTTTTGTATCGTCAGCAAATTTTGAGATTGTACAGGTGAGACCCTCATCTATGTCGTTGATGTAAATTAGAAAGAGAATTGGTCCTAGTACCGATCCCTGGGGTACCCCGCTACTTACATTGGTCCATTTAGATGCCTTACCGTTTATGACTACTCTTTGCTTTCTGTCGCTGAGCCAATTTTCTATCCATTTCAACACACCGTCTTGTATTCCATGTGCTTTTAGTTTTATCAGTAAACGTTTGTGGGAAACTTTGTCAAAGGCCTTTTGAAAATCAAGGTATATAATATCTACAGCTTTACTCTCATCGTAGAGGTTGAGGATATCGTGGAAGAAGTCTAAGAGGTTTGTTAAACCGGAACGTTTTTTACGAAAGCCGTGTTGAGTGTCTTTAAGTATGTTATTTTCCTCTAAGTGATTTACGAGTCTGTCTCTTATGACCGTTTCTAGCATTTTACATACAACTGAGGTTAAGCTAATTGGACGATAGTTACTGGGTAGGGATTTGCTGCCTTTTTTGAATATCGGTGTTACGTTGGCTATCTTCCACTGATCAGGCATAGTTCCAGACTTCAAGGATTTATTAAATAGTAATGTCAGTGGTTTGGAGAGCTCATCCTTAGCTTCCTTTAGAACTCTAGGCGAGATTGTATCAGGTCCAGGCGTTTTATTTACCTTGAGTTTATCTAAACAATTCAATACTTCTCTCTCTGTAACGGTGATATTGCTTAGAACATCTGAATTATCAATCTGAATCGGCGATGGTGTAGGGATATCACTGAGGTCTTCTGTTGTAAATACTGATGCAAAGAAGGTATTGAGGGCATTACTCATTTGTACTTCGTCTTTGGTGTATTCTCCATTTTCATCGACTAACGGTCCAACAGTTGAAGGAACTACTTTTTTCTTTCTGATATAACTATAGAATTCTTTCGGGTTTGTTTTACTTTGATTCGCAATATGAAACTCTAGGGTCTTTTTACTTTGCTTAATTAACTTTTTGGCTTTGCGTCGTAGCTCTACAAATTTCACCCGTTCTTCGTCATTTTGTGAGGATTTTAATCTATCATTAGCAAATTTTTTAGCAAGCAGGCAGTTTGAAATATCTTTATTCCACCATTTGGGCTTATTATTATGGCCTGGACGCCGTATTTTCGATGGTATGCAGTCTTGCACTGCTTTTAGGTAAGTGGTTTCGAATAACTTCCAAGATGTATTTATGTCGTTATTGTTAATTAAAAAGCTCCAGTCAGTTTCTTTAAACATAGCTCTAAGTTTATGAAAGTTTGCTTTCTTGAAATTAGGGACTTTTTCGATGCTACTATTTGGTTTGTTACTAGTAAAGTTTAAAGTGAAAGTTATCGTACGATGGTCGCTGTTACTGAATTCATCACCAACATTCAAATTCTCTATTAATTCTTCTTTTGTTGCAAGTACAATGTCAAGAACGTTATTACCACGGGTCGGTGTTCGAACAAATGTGTGAGTGTGTGGGGGAGGGGATGGGGGGTGTGAGTGTGTGTGGGGGAGGGGATGGCGGGTGTATGTGTGTGAGTGTGTGGGGGAGGGGATGGCGGGTGTATGTGTGTGAGTGTGTGTGGGGGAGGGGATGGGGGGTGTATGTGTGTGAGTGTGTGGGGGAGGGGATGGCGGGTGTATGTGTGTGAGTGTGTGTGGGGGAGGGGATGGCGGGTGTATGTGTGTGAGTGTGTGGGGGAGGGGATGGCGGGTGTATGTGTGTGAGTGTGTGGGGGAGGGGATGGCGGGTGTATGTGTGTGAGTGTGTGTGGGAGGGGATGGCGGGTGTATGTGTGTGAGTGTGTGTGGGGGAGGGGATGGCGGGTGTATGTGTGTGAGTGTGTGTGGGGCAGGGGATGGCGGGTGTATGTGTGTGAGTGTGTGTGGGGGAGGGGATGGCGAGTGTATGTGTGTGAGTGTGTGGGGGAGGGGATGGCGGGTGTATGTGTGTGAGTGTGTGTGGGGGAGGGGATGGCGGGTGTATGTGTGTGGGGGAGGGGATGGCGGTTGTATGTGTGTGAGTGTGTGGGGGAGGGGATGGCGGGTATATGTGTGTGGGGGAGGGGATGGCGGTTGTATGTGTGTGAGTGTGTGGGGGAGGGGATGGCGGGTATGTGTGTGGGGGAGGGGATGGCGGTTGTATGTGTGTGAGTGTGTGGGGGAGGGGATAGGGGGTGTATGCGAGAGAAAATGTGTGTGTAAGTAACAGGCGTCAGTTTTATGTGTGTGTGTGTGTGTGTGTGTGTTAGATAGTACAAAAGAGTACAAAGGATATTAAGCAACAACAGGTCTAATGACCCCTCTAGGCTGCTTGTCCTCTAAAACACTGAGGATCAAGTGTCCGAACAGTTGTTTAGAGTGGGTAAGGGGAAATTGGGAAGGGAACTACTGCCCTGGAACTAATGTCTATGGCAGGATTAGGAAGTTAGTAGGGGACAGATTGGTTAGTAACATAACACAGTTATAAGTGATCTGTCGTATATCTGGGAAAAAGAGAGTAACGTCGTCTCTGTAATATATTTTCTTTCTTTTTTTGTTCTATATTCCAACTACTCCCTCTCGGGCATAGGCTGATAGCCTTTACACTCTACCGTTGAACACGGTGAGGCCCGTGAGGTCTTTTTCCAGTCTAGGGAGTGAGACATATGAAGCACCTACTCACGGCTCGAACCCAACTCCATCTCTGAAGCTGCTTCGCCCCTGCGCTTCACAGTCTCACTCCCCAGGCTCGGACCCTCACTCTCAGAACGCCACCTATTGAGCAATTAACTCACTAGGCATTGCCCCCCTGTAGCATATTTTGAATATGGGAATATTCGTGCAGTGCTATTTAATCAGGGAACAATGAGGGTATTTTGTTTTGGCATTTCGGTGTGCTGTGGTAATGCACTGATACTAGGTACAGCACAAATTCCATCTCAATAATATCTTCCCATTGACATACTGGGATTCGAACCCGGGTCCATTGGATTACCAGTCCTGTGGTAAGACCACTCTGCCACACCTCCCCTCAGTATATACGCAATAATCCTTGATGAATCTGAAGGGGGAATAAAATAAAGTTATTCATTTACAAACGCAGTCAGTCGTGGGTTTGAGGCAAGATATTTGTCTATGCGAAGTTTAAAAGAATCAACAGTGCTGCAGTCTATAACGTCTCGGGGATGCCCATTCCACAAGTTGACAACTCGATTGAAGAAGAAATGCTTAGATTCATGCAAGTTAAAAGTTTTACCAATTATTTTGCAACCGTTTCCCCGCGTGTAATTAGATTGGTCGATAGTGAAGTACTTACTACAGTTCATATTGACGATGCCTTTGATGATTTTGATCACTTGAATTAAGTCGCCTCCTAATCTGCGCTGAGTTAAAGGAAATAGACGCTCCTCGTATGGTTTGTTCTTTACGCTAGGTATCATTTTGGTAACTCTATGTTGAACTCGTTCTAGCTTGTCTATATCTTTTTGGTAATAAGGGCACCAGGATTGAATGCAGTATTCCAGAAGAGGGCGGACTAAGGAATTGTAAAGAGTTGGGATAACTTCTTTGGATTTATGCTCAAATGACCTGCCAAAAAAGCCAATTATTTTGTTTGCCTTCTTAACAACTTCTGAACATTGTTGACTTGGTTTTAAGTTACTTGATATTGTTACTCCCAGATCGGTTTCGCTGTCTACACTCCTAAGCTGAGTGCCATTCATCGAATAGTTTGCTTTCTCATTTCGGTATCCGATATGTAGTACTTTACATTTATCCGCATAGAAACTCATTTGCCAAGTTTGCGCCCAACATGACAACTTATCTAGACTGTGTTGCATATTGTCAACTTGTTCTTTTGAGAGTACGCTATTTGCAATTTTTGTATCGTCAGCAAACTTTGAGATTGTACAGGTGAGGCCCTCGTCTATGTCGTTGATGTGAATTAGAAAGAGAATTGGTTCCAGTACCGATCCCTGGGGTACCCCGCTACTTACATTGGTCCATTTAGATACCTTACCGTTTATGACTACCGGTACTCTTTGCTTTCTGTTGCTGAGCCAAGTTTCTATCCATTTCAACACACCATCTTGTATTCCATGTGCTTTTAGTTTTAGCAGTAAACGTTTGTGGGGAACTTTGTCAAAGGCCTTTTGAAAATCAAGAGAGAGAGAGAGAATGGGGGGAATCAGCTGTTTGAGTGTGTTTGTGTGTGTGTGTGTGTGTGTGAAAGTGTGTATGTACGTGTGAGTGTGTGTCTGTGTGTATATGTGAAGTCCCTTTGTTCTGTGTGTTTGTGTGTGTGTGTGTGTGCGTGTGTGTGTGTGTAGTGTTTACCTAGTACCATATCTATGCAGTTTACACCCTTATCTGGCCCAACCATGTGTCTCTCTCTCTCTCTCTCTGTATATATATATATATATATATATATATATATATATATATATATATAAAGAGAGAGAGAGAGAGTCACTCAAAGAGAATCATATACATGAAAGTTGCTGTTGTTGTTGCTGTTTCCCAAGCTGCCTGGCCGAACAGCCCCAAGGCCCCGAGCAAGGCCAAGGCCATGACCGAGCGCCCCCACAGAACCCTCCCTGCCGACCACAATAAAGCCTGGGTGACCGAAGCCACTCCATGGCGGGGAGCTGGGGAGGGTGAGGAAACGCCCGGGAAACCAAAGCCCCACCCAGGGCCCTGTGCCCCTCAGCAATTATGAAGAGAAAGTTGAGGGGCAAAGGAAAAATGTGATGCTTTGGCTTCCAATCTTGGTAGATTGGGAGGTCAATCCATGGAAGAGACGCCGTCACTTGAGTTCTAGAAAATATATAAGTAGAAGGAACAGTCAGAGTAAGCTATGGGTATGGCAGAGATCGCTCAGTTCTCACTCTGATAGACCAGCCCATCACCAGTATACATGAAAGTTGTTTATTATAGTATATTATTATCATATTATTTTAAATATATGAATATAAGGGTACACGAAATACAAGTCACAATACACCAAACCAATATACAAATTAAAACATCAAGTTATATCATAATCAGAGCCTCTTGTGACCACAGATGATAATGATACATTCCTGAATACAGTCTCTTGCTTTTCCTGGACCAAACGTGGCTGTGAGCATTTTCGTATTATTGTGTTTTGTTTCCGGAGAACCTCATATGTAAATATCTATATTATTACTTTGTCTGGGTCCTAGCTTTAACACTTTGATTTTGCAACAACTAGTCTCTGGATGCACTGAGCTAATTAATTCTAGGTTTCCTATCTATCTCGTCACGAGTTGGGTTCAGGAAACAGCAAGCATCTCTCTGGGTAAATAATTCTGTATTACCTAGCTCGGCAACTTGGGTTCAGCGAACAGCAAATGCTTGGGTTGCAGGGAACAGCAAGCGATTTAACTATCTAATGAATGTATGCCTTTGCAATGGGGTTTGACTCTAAGCTGAACTAGAGTTTACTATGTGACTCAAGTTACAAGTTTCGTGATCAAGATATAACTTTTCTGGGTCCAGGGAACAGCAGATAGTTCTAAATAGAGGCCCTAGAAACACTTCTACTAGTTTTCTGTTAATCGTTTAGTAATTATATTAGCCGTTCTAATAACAGCTAATTCAAAGGTGGTGGGGCAGCTCTCCAGGATCAGGGGTGCAGTCAGCAGGCTTGGCATTTCGTCAGCAGGGTGTCTCCCGGTGGAGCAACAGCAGGGTCTCTTGGCTCATTGTCAGCTGGAGCACACACAAGGCCACACACAGTGCGTCGACAGCAGGACCTCTCAGGGCATTGGTAGCAGGACCACACAGCGTTGTCGTCAGGGACAGCTGGGTCAATAATACCAAAGTGAGACTCGGAAGGCTGTCACAGTCTCGGGCTCCAACAGCTTCGGGAGCTCCACCTTCCAGTGCGAGGTCAATTCTTCAAAGTAGGAGTCATGGACACCTAGGTTATTACTATCTATCAGGGCTCGGAGCTCTATCATTTCTGTGCACTTGGCTGCAGGGGGTAACCCACCAGTGGCTTTGGGAGGCACAAGGTTTGTCTATCATTTATCTCTTCTAAATCTGTCAAAAATCCTATTTATTGTAACTTCTATTTTATGCTCTTGTCCACTGAACTAAGTTAATCACTGCACACCTCGAGTGATGCAGAAGGAGAAGGGGTTTGTGGCTGGGGCTACAGGGAAGGGAAGTCGGGTTCTTGTGGACAGCGACTGTCTGACTTTGAGTAGGTGCTAGGGCCTTATACTGTATACCTCTCTGGCGAATCACATGGTTTTCCGCCTGCCAATCAGGGAGCTTCCATGATTTTCCAGTTGGTATCTTGATCCCTGTGAATGTACAAAGCTTCAAGGTTCTGTCACCTGTCTATCTTGGTCAATCAGGAGGGGGGCTGTTCGAGTATCTTGGCCACTGGAAGGCCTGGGAATCTTCTCCAGCATCTTCTGGATTGCCTTGGCTCAACCAATGGGAGGCCGGGTGAAATTATATATATTTCCAGGCGACTCTAGGTGACGAAGGAGAATCACCCTGCGTGGAGGTGATGAAGGACTTGGTTGAAGGGGACATGTGTGGCACTTTCTGGAGGGAAATTACTGTAGGGCGCTTGCGGATCTTGAGGGACATCAGACCATGAAGCATGTGCCTCGCTGGTCCGTTACAGGGCTGCTTGGATGATTTGGGGAACTGTCTAATATATACTGTATATATATACTGTATATATGTATATATATATAAAATATATAATATATATATAATTATACAGGTATACTGTATATACAGTATATATACAGTATATATATATATATATATATATATATATATATATATAGAGAGAGAGAGAGAGAAAGAGAGCTTATGTGCTTTCTATACATGCATACATAATATACTATATCATCTAGGTATTAAGTTATTTAACTGAAATTATCCAATTATGTGTTGGCCTTTCCTCTCCCGGGAAAGATATAGAGCGACTAGAAAGAGTCCAAACTAGGGTCATAAAGCATATTCCATCGATATATTCCATCCTCATAGTTCAGTCTACTTTGGCAGACTTATCTATGAGGAGTGGTTGAGAGCTCTTGGTTTCATTTCATTGGGAAAGTGTAGACTACGAGGTCAACTCATTGAAGTCTTTAGAATACTTATTGGGTTTGACAATGTGGATTTTAAGAACAAATTTACACTCAATAGGAATACATCACGCAACCATTGCTAGAAGTTAAAATTGAATATGCTTAGCACTGGTGTATATGGAATTTGTTTTATTTATAGGATCTGTCCAACTTGGAATAAATTTCCCACAGCAGTTGTAAATAGTTCTTAAGAAGAGCAGTTCAAGAATAGAGTAGTTAGTATTGTGCACACTCTGCAATTAATGTAGTGCGCTACACAATTTATTTATTTCCATTTCGAGTATCTCCCCGGAATGGACCACAAGGTCTTTGAGATACTAACCGTTTCTTGTACCTTGTTATTCTCCTTCACCACACACACACATGCTCATATGCTCTTGCAGCACCTTTACTTCTTATACACATACACACACACACACACACACATAAACACACACACACACACACACACATTTATATGCTCATGCCACTCCTTCACTCTTTATACACTTGCACACACACACACACGCACACACATTCATGCAGCCTTTCTCACTAACAAGCATTTTTAACAAGCAACACAAACACTAATGTTGACTGCTCTTTATTTTTTGGTTTTTTGTTATTTATTTGTTATAGTATTGTTTTGTTTGACGAATGATTCAAAATATATAAATTATTGTTTGTTTCTTCTGTGTGTGTGTGTTTGTGTTTGGTGTGTGTGTGTGTGTGTGTGTGTTTGTTTGTGTATGCGTGTGTGTTTGTTTGTGTGTGTGAGTGTTTGGTGTGTGTGTGTGCGTGCGTGTGTGTTTGTGTGTGTATGCGTGTGAGTGTGTTTGTGTGTGTTGGTGTGTGTGTGTGTGTGTGTGTGTGTTGAAGCCATGACTCCAAAATGGGTCCACCTAGATATCTGAAATTGTTGGCTCCTAAATGACTGACAGGTGGTGTGGTGTAAAAGGTGATTAGTGCACTGTAAATATTATGGTTTAGAAAAGAGTATGGAAGGGATAATTGAGTTCCCTAATACTATGTCAACATAAAGGTATATAGTGGTATTATATATAGTAATATAACCATTTAAGGGGAGGTTTATAGTTGATTCCCTAGACTTCCATCAAGCTTAAAATTACTCCCCCTTGACCCCCTTTCAAGATAAATTTGTACATTTTTCGGTAGAAAAATGTCCCGGCCGAAGGCCGGTTCCCCTTAAATTACAGGCTCGCTATCGCTCACCAGGAAAAAAATTACACCTAAATGGCATGAATGGTCTTAAAATTGACAGAAATGGGGCGAGGGTTCTTAAAATCGCCAAACTAATGGGGCAAGCGTCTTTAAATCTCACAAGTAATGGGGCTAAACCTGAATGAGAAAGGAGTTCAATAAAAAATCCCTCAAGTGGATATCTCCCCTTAAGTGGAATTTTGTTTTATTCAAATGTAATTTTTTTTTGTATTAATTAATTATAGTTATCTGCCTAGACCTTCATCAAGCTCTGTATATTCCGGTAAAACAAAATATAATAATAAATCAAGAAAAACAAGGTAACAAATAAGAGATAAATTCATTCATTTTTCGGTAGAGAAACATCCAGACCAAAGGCTGATTGTTCCTAAATTGCAGGCTCGCAGTTACTCGCCATGATAATATCGACACCTAAATGGCACGAAAGGTCTTAAAATTGACAAAGAAATGCGGCGAAAGGATCTAGAATCGCCAAAACAATGAAGCAAACATCTAACACTTTCAAAACTAATGGGGTGTAACATGAGGGAGAAGAGGGTAAATATAAAAATAAACAAATATATAGAAAATTTAAAAAATAAACAGAAAGCTCGCATTAAATTTATTGAAAAAGGTTGGGTTAGGTTCTGGTCATGGCCGTTTAGGGAGTCAGGCCGTTTTGACTTAGGGTAGGCCAAAGGATGGGGGTCCGATTTCCAGGTTTTTGGACCAATATTTTTGTTTGTTTTATTGTTTGTTTATTTATGTAGTTGTAAATGTATTGTAAACATATTCACCGAGTTTGGTCACTTTAGCTATTTGTTTTCTTCATAATTTTTAGCCTATTATTTTCAAAAATTCGCCAAAAATACAAATATGTTGTAACTCCTATCAAACGTTTATGGAGCAATCCTAAAGCATGCATCTCCAATACATCGAAGCTATTTTGTGGTATTTATAATGATCTATCTATCTATCTATCTATCTATCTATTGCCTGACGCCGTGATCCCCGAAAGGGGTGGCCACGAACGAACAGCCTCGGATGCGGACGGACCCTGTGTTGATTAATAATCAACATTTCAGAATTTGTTTTAAAATTTAATTTCTCAATAGGGCCTATCTCACACAGAAATATTTCTCAAAATTCGTTTATGGCGAAATTGGGGAAATAATCTTCGATGCTTTGATCATACATGTAAATCCCGCAATTATCCATCATTATACGACTATCAGATCATAATTATACCTAAAAACACAATCTGGAGTCCATAAACGACTTTCTGAGAAATTCAGACATTATTTTATTTTTAATCATAATCAGTCTGTAATAGTGACCCATCTTATTTCATTCTCTATCATTGCAGTCTTATATAAAGAAAACATTCTAGATACGATTTTCATGGTAACTCTAGTAAATTGAAGAAAAAACGGTATTAGTGCAGCACCAACCTGATAAGGGCCCCATCGATGATTATCAGTGTTTTATCACTTGCATGAACGATACTTTGTTGGTGTACATGTAATTACCATCGCAAATTCACTACAAGTGAATTACGAGAAACTGTAAAAATCGTCCCTGTTGATGGCCGCGCCGCAATAATAAACAATGGCTGTCCATCGGGAGCTTCATGTTACCCTCAACCTGTCAGTCGAACGTCACTACACCTAACGGTCTTTTTAGGAATTGTGAACCAATCATAATGCTTCCCGCCACTCATGGAACCAATCACAGCCTTCAATCAAATTATCAACCAATCACACAGTCTCTTATTCGTCACTTCCGCCCTCGGTCGAGCGGTATCTTACAGGGGCCCGGCTCAGTCTGAAGATGGAGGCCGTGTGTGCTGGCTGTAGTCCTACACCTAACATCATTATCAAGACTACACAGTTGGACAACGAAGCTAGCCTTAAAGTGTTTGAAGATCACAGTGTTTTGCCTAAGAGTGTCCAGTGTCCTAATTGTCAACGCCAGTGTACTCGCAGACTCGCACTTAAAGAAAATGGAGAAATATAGTGTAATCAGTGGATCTGTAATTACATGTACTATTTGAAAAAAAAAAAAAAAAAAAAAAACGCCATCGTTGTGGTTACACTGTGTCGAATTAGAAAGGCAGTTATTTGGAACAAACTAAGTTACAAGCCTGGCAGGTGTTTTGATTTCATTAATTTCTGGGTGCAAAAGGACTTCTCACAGGCTACTTTAAATGTGGGTATTGCAGAGCACTCAAGTGTAGATTGGATGTCGTTTTGTAGTGAAGTGACAAATTATTGGTTTGAAAACCACGAGTCAATCGGGGGTCAAAGTGTCATCGTCGAAATAGACGAAACCTTTGTCGTCAAGGCCAAGTTCAACATGGGCCGGCAGTTGGAACAGTATTGGCAGGATAGAGCGAGTCTCCAAGAATAGATTCATCGTTCCACTCATAGGTGACAACTCTGAAAAACGTCCCCGCAATAGAGAGTCTCTTTTCCCAATTATTCAGAAATATATCAGGCCTGTTTCTACAATATATTCAGACTGTTGGAGGGCATATGCTACATTAGATGAGGAAGGATATCATCACTGGACCAGCCTCAACTTCCTTGATCCAGAGAATGCCGATGTCCATACACAAAATGTTGAAAGGCTGTGGCGAGACGTTAAAGAATATATAAAACGGCCTGGTATCCGTCCCCAATATCTGTCCCAATACCTTGGCCGTTATATGTTCTTGAAGAAGTATCAACGCCACGCCTACCACCACTTCCTCATTGAAGCTGCCAAGCTCTACCCTCCTCAGTCTGACCGACCTGATTTCGACGACGTATCTGACCCTGATGATCCACCTGAACCTACTGCATCAACCTCTTCGTCAGCCTCTCAACCTACTGCATCAATCTCTTCAGCCTCTCATTAAGGTATGTTATCGTAAACCAGAACATGGAAAATACTAATTAGGCCTAAGGTCTAGGGGACATATAGGCTACTAGGTGTTAGGTGAGGGTTAGTATTGTATCCAAAGGCCTAGGTCTAGGTTAGGTTAGGTTAGGTTCTTTCGTTAAGTTAATGGCAAAACTTGCCTCGGATTTTACGGATTTAGCGGGGGTGTGGGAGCGGCAGCCCCCACCCATAATACTCTAGGATAGGTTAGGTAAGATTGTTAGGTTAGGCTAATGTTAACCCCATTCTTACTGGGTTTTTCCACGTTGAAAAACAAGAAAACCCGAGCCAACTTTCGAAATGAGGTTATTGGGTTTCTGGACTCGGACAATTTGAAAAACCCGAGCCAACTTTCGAAATTAGGTTATTGGGTTTTTGGACTCGGAAAATTTGAAAAACCCGAGCCAACTTTCGAAATGAGGTTACTGGGTTTTTGGACTCTGAAAATTCGAAAAACCCGAGCCAAGTTTGGCCAAAACTTGGCTCGGGTTTTCCCATTTTCAGGTTTTGTTACTTTTCAATCTTTTATTTTCAGAGTTTCCTCCAATATTACCCCTTTATTTTCGTCTTTTACCCCACAATTTCCCTGATCTTCATAGCCCTCCCCACTATCGGGGGCTGTGTCTAAAGATTGATGGATAATGGGAAAATACAGTACTAAAATGCGATGGTCCTCGTTATTAAACAACACTGTATATCAAAGAAAAAAACAAAACAACAAAAAATACCTGAAAAACTCGTATTGGGTTGGTGATGCATATGTGTCTAGGGTTATACAGGGTATATTTCCCGAAAATTGAGGCATTTTGGGGGGAGTTTTAGGGGAGTTAGGGAGTGATTCTATAGTGAGATTTGTCTCAAATTTCATACAGATTATTGCAACATGTACTATCATCTGAAAACAAAAAATGTTGAAAGGTGAAAACAATTTGGAATGTCCTTGGTGGGAGGGCGAGGGGGCGAGGGGCCCAGGGGGGGGGGGGAATTAACATTTTGTCACCCTAATTATGGTGATTATAGTTTGTCCTTGATCAAAGGACAAAATATAAAATAAACAAAATCGCCGAACATCCCTTATCAATATTTCCATTGGGGAAATAGGAGAGAAACCCCTTTCCTAGGTTTCCAAATACAATATTAGTTATTATAGGCTAATTCTACTTTTTGTTTTCAATTTTAAGATTTACCCATTGCTTCCATTTTCTCATCTATCTATCTATCTATCTATCTATCTATCTATTTATGTCTGTGTCTCATGTCAAGCGCTCTATTTATCTATTTGTTTATCTATCTATTTGTCTGTCTCTGTCTGTATGTTTGTCTCTGTATGTCTCTGTCTGCCTGTCTGTGATTATGATCAGAATAAATACGATGTGAGGATAGTGAATATATTAATGCTGGTGGCTATAATGGTGTAAATATTGTAAATGACGATGCTGTAGATCGTTCATTTACAGAGGGTGTCAGACGAGCGCCTTTTCCGTCAATATTCAATAAGCTAGATATTTGTTCATACTAGTTTTTGGTATTTTGGCATTGGAATCGACAACTAGACTGAATGTATATGATTCTAAGCGACTGTAATAATATATAGCTTTTCTCTGTAACTAAAAGAAAGTGCTAGAGTGTATGGGCTGTAAATGTTCACACCTATTTCCTGGCTGACTCCTCTCAATTCGTGGTGCGATGTATAAGGTGTTGATTTTCGGTGTGAGCATCCTGGGTTCGAATCCACGGACTGCCACATGTGTTTGTAAATTTCATTAATCGATTTTAGGAGTATGGTTGGTTGTTGGAAGGAACATAATAATTGGTAGAAATCTTATCTCGATTACTAAAGTCCTTTTTGAGGGGGTCAGGGGTCACGATTTCCGGTCTACCTATAATGAATGAACTATAGTAGCCAACTATTGTTTTGTATATGTGTATGAAGGAAACAAAAGGCAGGCTTCCTGTAACGAGTGTCTCCCCCAGTGTCAAAAGAGTTGACAGAGTCTAATTCAAGGGATGTTGGTGTCACAATGCCTGACACACGAAGTTTAAAGCAGTCTAAATTATAGGATGAAAGAACGATTGATTGAGGGAGAGAGTTCAGGAGTTAATTTGTTGAGTAGAAGAAAGACTGAGAGATTATGCTTAAATTTGGACTCCCTTGGATGGTACCATTTCGTGTTGATAAAAATATACTCTGAAATATCAACAGACTGAATATAAACCCCATATGAGGAGGAGCACTTTATTGACAATGTTGCGCATATAGCATCATCAGGCCACTATGAAGTTCTATGATAAGGGCTCCTCTTCACATGGCTTCATATAGCATCATCAGGCCACTATGAAGTTCTATGATAAGGGCTCCTCTTCACATGGCTTCATATAGCATCATCAGGCCACTATGAAGTTCTATGATAAGGGCTCCTCTTCACATGGCTTCATATAGCATCATCAGGCCACTATGAAGTTCTATGATAAGGGCTCCTCTTCACATGGCTTCATATAGCATCATCAGGCCACTATGAAGTTCTATGATAAGGGCTCCTCTTCACATGGCTTCATATAGCATCATCAGGCCACTATGAAGTTCTATGATAAGGGCTCCTCTCACATGGCTTCATATAGCATCATCAGGCCACTATGAAGTTCTATGATAAGGGCTCCTCTTCACATGGCTTCATATAGCATCATCAGGCCACTATGAAGTTCTATGATAAGGGCTCCTCTTCACATGGCTTCATATAGCATCATCAGGCCACTATGAAGTTCTATGATAAGGGCTCCTCTTCACATGGCTTCATATAGCATCATCAGGCCACTATGAAGTTCTATGATAAGGGCTCCTCTTCACATGGCTTCATATAGCATCATCAGGCCACTATGAAGTTCTATGATAAGGGCTCCTCTTCACATGGCTTCATATAGCATCATCAGGCCACTATGAAGTTCTATGATAAGGGCTCCTCTTCACATGGCTTCATATAGCATCATCAGGCCACTATGAAGTTCTATGATAAGGGCTCCTCTTCACATGGCTTCACCGTTTCGTGTGATTTCGTGATATGGCCTAACGACTATTAGTGACAATAGTGATGGCGATACTATATATATATGTGATAATAGTACAGTAGGGATTGATTAGCGATAGAGATGGTAATGATGGTTAGAAGGTGGTGATAATCATTGTAACAAGACCATAGTAACGTATATTATAACAAATTATATAGTCCATTCAGAAGGTCAGGTCAGAAATCGTGACCCATGATAATATTAATAATAATAATAATAATAATAATAATGCTGCCAACATTAAAAATATATGAAATATGATTAACAAACAAATCATATTATTATTAAAAGACATATCACGAAATATGTAAATGATGAAATAGTTATGATTCCTGTGATTTAGTTTTGCCTTCCGAGCTGTTATTGTAGGCGCTATTGTTATTGCTGAACAAGGGATTGGAGAACAAAGACCTAGCTGCATGCCGTTCGCTGAGAGAGAGAGATAGAGAGATAGAGAGAGAGAGAGAGAAAATGGAAAGGGGATAACGTAAAAAATGCGGAGGGAATAATGCTCTACAACTGGATAAACAGAGAGAGAGAGAGAGAGAGAGAGAGAAAGAGAGAGAGAAGTTGAAGTTGAAGGACAATACTGCCAGAGAGAGGGAGAATAAGGCTATCTATCTATTTATTGCCGGACGCCACGATCCCCGAAGGGGTGGCCACGAACGAAACGCCCCCATGCATCTGTCCCCAGTCAGTCGACGCCCCTCCTCCCATCCAGCACCGCTTTCGCTAATATACTTTTTAACTCCATCCTTCCACCTCTCACTCGGTCTACCTCTCCCTCTCTGTCCTTCCACCTCACTCCCGTACACACTCTTATTCATTCTCTCACTTTCCATAATGTTCCACATAGCTGAACCATCTCAAGGTGTTCCTTTTCACACTTTCCAGCACATCTACATCCACACCACACCTATCTCGCACTTCTTCATTCGTCTGTCTATCCCTCCATGTAACTCAGCACGCACTTCTTAACTTAACTTCAAGTAACTTATTTCCACCCATCTCACTCTTGGTTTGAGTCTCTCCACCAATGTCCATTCTTCACTCCCGTAAGTCAATGTTGGAATTACCACACTGTCATGGAAGGACTTCTTTACTTCCATGCTGATCACCCTATTTCTTGTTACTGCTTTCAGCGTTCCTACAACCCTCATCCCCTGATGCACCCTCTCCCACACTTCTTGATCCATAGTCCCATCTTTACTCAACACACTGCCCAAATACTTAAATTAGCTGACATTCTCCATAGCCTGACCGTTCAACCTCACCTCACAGGGCGGGTGCCCAACCCCGAAAAGGGTTGAAATAGGGGAGCTATCCCCCCGCCAAAGGTGGCTTTCTAGGGCCTTTCCTAGCTGATGCTGAGAGGATTGGGTTCTAGTCATGTGATGATGGGCTGGTCTATCAGAGTGAGAACTGAGCGATCTCTGCCATACCCATAGCTTACTCTGACTGTTCCTTTTACTTGTATATTTTCTAGATCTCAAGTGACGATGTCTCTTGCGTGGATTGACCTCCTAATCTACCAAGATTGGAAGCCAAAGCATCACATCTTTCCTTTGCCCCTCAACTTTCTCTTCATAATTGCTGAGGGGCACAGGGCCCTGGGTGGGGCTTTGGTTTCCCGGGCGTTTCCGCACCCTCCTCAGCTCCCCGCCATGGAGTGGCTTCGGTCACCCAGGCTTTATTGTGGTCGGCGGGGGGGGTTCTGTGGGGGCGCATGGTTATGGCCTTGGCCTTGCTCGGGGCCTTGGGGCTGTTCGGCCAGGCAGCTTGGGGAAAAACAACAACAACAACCTCACCTCACACTCCAAACCAAAACCTTGCTCTTTCCCGCATTTAGCTTCAGATTCCGTTTATCACACACTGTTCCAAACATATTTACCAGACCCTGCAACTCCCATTTATTATCGCTCATCAGAACTGTATCATCGGTAAACAGCAGTACAGGCAACTTCCACTCAGTTCTCTCCCTTATCAGCGGTACACCAACATCCACTGCTCTTCCTTGTATTTCTTTCATGACTCTATCCACATATATATTGAACAACAATGGGAACATTACGCACCCTTGCTTTAACCCAACATTCAGATAAAAAAACTCGCTCTGCTTATTCTCCACACATACTGACGTCTGTGCACCCTCATATTTGCTCTTCACTGCTTTAAGAAACTTCCATCTACTCAGTATATTCGCAGTACTTTCCACATACCTTCTCTATCAACTCTGTCATAGGCCTTCTCTAAGTCCATAAAGGCAGCATACAACTTTTTTCGCTTCTCCAGATATTTCTCCACAACACATTTCAGGGCAAAAATCTGATCGACACATTCTCTTCCCTTCCTAAATTCGACATGCTCGTCACCTAACCATTTCTCCGTTCTCGCTCTCACTCTCTCAATCACTACCCTACTGTACACCTTCCCTACTACGCTTAGAAGGCATATTTCCCGGTGGTTACCACACACTACTCTCTCCCCTTTGCTCTTATACAGGGGGACTATTATGCCTGTCTTCCAGTCATCAGGTGCACTCCCCTTCTCCCATGCTAGTTTACACATTTTCCATACCCATTCGATCGCTATCTGACCACCATACCTCAGCATTTCCCCACACACTCCATCTATTACTGATGCTTTCCCCATCTTCACTCTTTTCATGGCTTTTACACACTTCTGACCTCCTGATCTCCACCTCCTCCTCCCCTACTTCTCTTCTTCTCCCTCCAATACCCCATCCATCTATGTTTGCTGGTGCTTCATTCCTTACATTTAGCAATTCGTTGAAGTACTCCCTCCATCACTCGCCCATTCTTATCTGTCACACCCTTACTATTTCCCTTGCTACCCTCCCTAGTTTTCTTGACCCCTTTCCAGAATAGTTTCTTACACTCCCTCCATTTGACACTTAGATTCCTTCCGAATTCCTCATCTGCTCTTCTCTTACTTTCCTTCACTACTCTCTTCACCTCTCTCTTTTCCTCCAAGTACTTCACTCTTTTCTGTCTTTCCAAACCTTCCTTCACTATCCTACCCAACCACTCTCTATACGCTTTCTTCTTGTCTTCAACAGCTATTTTTACCTCTTCAGTCCACCATGCTGTACCCTTCACTCCCCTCCCTCTTCTCCTTACTCCACACACCTCCTCACATGCTGCACAGATCTCTTCCTTAACCCTCTCCGACATATGACGCGATTTTGAGCCTATTGGGGATACTTTAAAGCCTTTATGACCATCAGGGGTATTTAGAAACCTTTAGTTTAGTTACTTCAACCTCTGCAGTTGTCTTTGAGTTAGCTGTGGGCAGAAAACTAATTTTGGAGAGGTAATTAAAAAAGTGAGAGAACTCTATTTCTTATTGCTAATCTGGCAACCTCTGCGTCATATGAGTCTGAAAGGGTTAAACACTTTGCTCACCTCCTCCAATTCCTCCATACCCTCCAGGTCAAACCTACCTATTCGTCTCTCTACTGGTCTCTTGAACTCTTCCCTGATCTCCTCCTCCTGCAACCTCTCCACCCTCTTTGCAACTGCACCTTCCTCTCGCCTTCCAGCTCTCCTCACCCACTTCTTTTGTATCCTAATTTTAGCTACTACTACGTAATGGTCAGATAGACCCCCCCCCCCCCTCCCAATACCCCTATGCACCCTAGCATCCAGCACAGAATTATTCATTCGTTCATCCACACATATAATCAATCGGTGCCTTTCGTTCCACCACTGTCTCATCCTTCCTCCTCCACACCACTGTCCATGTGTACCTGCGTATCATTATGTGTCATAAGAAGGTGTTGGCTATCTACAGCCTCCTGCTCACACATACGTCCACAAGTGCACTACCATTCCCATTCACCTCTGATGGTACATCCCACCTTTCCACCACTCCATCAACTTTCCTATCACCCACCTTTCCATTCATATCCCCAATCAGAAATATTCTTTCGCTCTTGCCAAACGTATCCAGGCACGCCTCTACATTCACCCAGAACCCCTCTTTCTCTCTTACAGGTTTATCCTCTGTCGGAGTATACACACACACACTCACCCACATTTGTATTCCTACTTTCATTCTCAACCACACAATCCTTGCACCCACAGAACTATAGTCTCTTACACACTCTGTCCATGTGTTGCTTACAAACAAACACACACCTTCTTTCGCTCCCTCATTCTCACCCACTCCAGCACACACACCCATTCCACACTCCCACTCTCTCTCACATGTACCCCTCCATTTAGTCTTAGTCATTCCGTATACATCCAGCCTGGCATTCACTAACACTTCCAGGACCTCTCTCTCTCTCTTTTGTGTCCCCATTCATGCCTCTAACATCCAAAGTCGCAATCCTTAGACAGTCCATGGTTGGTCGGAGTTTGTCAACATTAGGTCCGGCCGGTTCCCAGGCCGTTTGTTCGTTAAGGCTATACAACTCGATAAACACACACACACACACACACACACACACACACACACACACACACACACACACACACACACACACACACACACAGGACGAGAGAGAGAGAGTGTGTGTGTGTGTGAGAGAGGAGAGATGTTAAAATGAATAAATTAATTAGTTGAAAAGGAGATATATTTAGACTGAGATAAAAATGTTTGCAGCATATGCGACAGAGATATATA
The DNA here is from genome assembly GCA_032716605.1 of Paralithodes platypus. Lineage (NCBI taxonomy): Eukaryota > Metazoa > Arthropoda > Malacostraca > Decapoda > Lithodidae > Paralithodes > Paralithodes platypus. The sequence goes on along the minus strand of CM064493.1, from coordinate 18,714,934 downwards.
AAAAAAAATAATAATAATATAGAAATCTACTTGGATAGACACTGACAGACAGATACGTAAATAGATAGATATATAGATAGAAAAGAATACGATAACAAAGATGCATATTTTTGATAGATATATAGATAGCTAAATACACATACATATATATATACACTAAGAGATAGATAGATAGATAGATTGATATATAGATAGATAGGTAGTTTTATAGATAGATAGATATATAGGTGGGTCATTTTATAGATAGATAGATAGATTGATAGATAGATAGATAGATAGACTGATACTTTCAATCACACTTAGATATGTATACAGTATAGATGGATGAATAGATACATAAACGGATAGATAGATTGAGAGATAAATAAATTGGTTGTAATTTTGTTTACTGAGAGAGAGAGAGAGAGAGAGAGAGAGAGAGAGAGAGAGTGGGGGGGGGGGGTTAGTACTTATACAGCGTGGGTTGGTCGTCTAGGCAACATCCACCACCCCCTCACCCCTTAGAACACTTACCTGTATAAAGCAGACACTCTACCTCGCACACAGGTAGACAGGTAGGTTGGTAAGTGAGTAAGTAGGTTGGTTGGTTGGTAAGTAGGTAAGTATGTAGGACGGTTGGTAGGTAGGTAAGTTGGTTGATAGGTAGGTTGGTTGGTAGGTAGGTAAGTTAGTTGGTATGTATTTAAGTTTGTTAGTTCGTTTGGTAGGTAAGTTGGTTGGTAGGTAGGTAAGTTAGTTGGTTAGTTGGTTGGTAAGTAGGTAAGTTGGTTGGTAGGTTGATTGATAAGAAGATTGGTTGGTTGGTAGGTAGGTAAGTTGGTTGGTATATAAGTTGGTTGGTTGGTGGGTAGGTTGGTTGGTAGGTAAGTTAGTTGGTATGTATTTAAGTTTGTTAGTTCGTTTGGTACGTAGGTTGGTTGGTAGGTAGGTAAGTTAGTTGGTTAGTTGGTTGGTAAGTAGGTAAGTTGGTTGGTAGGTTGATTGATAAGAAGATTGGTTGGTTGGTAGGTAGGTAAGTTGGTTGGTATATAAGTTGGTTGGTTGGTAAGTAGGTTGGTTGGTAGGTAGGTAAGTTAGTTGGTTGGTTGGTTGGTAATTAAGTAGGTAAGTTGGTTGGTAGGTTGATTGATAAGAAGATTGGTTGGTTGGTAAGTAGGTAAGTTGGTTGGTAGGTTGATTGATAAGAATATTGGTTGGTTGGTAGGTAGTATAAGTTGGTTGGTATATAAGTTGGTTGGTTGGTAGGTAGGTTGGTTGTTAAAAAGATTGGTTTGTTGTTAGTTAGGTAAGTTGGTTGGTAGGTAGGTTGATTGGTTGGTAGGTAGGTAAGTTGGTTGGTAGGTAGGATGGTTGGTTGGTAGGTAGGATGGTTGGTTGGTCGGTAGGTTGGTTGGTAGGTAGGTTGGTTGGTATGTAGGTTGGTTGGTTGATAGTATAGCTTGGTTGGGTGGTAGGTTGGTTGGTTGGTAGGTAGGTAGGTAATTTGGTAGGTAGGTAGGTTAGTTGTTAGGTAGGTAAGTTGGTTGGTTGGTAGGTAGGTTGGTTGGAAGTTAGGTAGGTTGGTTGGTAGGTAGGTAGGTTGGTTGGTTGGTTGGTAGGAATGTTGGTTGGTTGGTCGGTAGGTTGGTTGGTAAGTAGGTTGGTTGGTTGGTAGATTGGGTGGTTTGTTAGATATGTAAATTGGTTGGTTGGTAGGTAGGTTGATTGGTTGGTTGGTAGTTTGGTTGGTAAAAAGATTGGTTGGTTGGTAGCTAGGTAAGGTGGTGGTTGGTAGGTTGATTGGTTGGTTGGTAGGTTGGTTGGTAGGTAGGTAGGTTGATTGGTATGTAGGTTGGTTGGTGGGTTGACAGTTACTGTGGACAGTTTGGTAGGTAGACTGATGATATACAGTACAGTATATACACATACTGTATACATACACAGCAAGACAAGCCTGAAAAACACACTCTACCTCACACACAGGTAGATCGGTTGGTAGGTGGGTTGGTAGACTGGTAGGTAGGTTGGTGTGTTGGATGATAAATTACTTGGTTGATTGGTAGGTAACGAGGTACAGTAGGTGGGAAAGAAAGTTGGTTGGTTGGGAGGTAGGTAGGTAGATTGATATACACGTACATAAAGACAAATTTACTTTATAACGCACACCCTCTTCCTCATGCACAGGTAGACAGATAAATTGGAAGGTTTGTTGATTGGTGTCGGTTAGTAGGAAGGGAGGTTGGTTGGTCGGTTAATTGGATGGCTGGTTTGTAGGTATGTAAGTTATTTGCATGGTAGGTAGAGAGGTAGGTTGGTAAAAAGGGTGATTGGTAAGTTGTTTGCTTGGCAGGTAGGTAGGTAGGTAAGCAGATTGATACATACACACATGGATATAAACATACAGTAGACGTATACCTACCTGTGTAAAGCAGCCACTCACACACAGGTAGATAGGTTGGGAGGTAAATTGGTTGGTTAGAAGGTAGATAGGTTGGAAGCTATGAAGGTTGCCTGATTGGTAGGTTGGTAAGTTGGTTAGTAGGTAGATAAATGGATAAATAGGTAAGATGATGGATGGGTAAGTAGGTAGGTGAGTACGTAGGTAAGAAAACCAAATGGATGGTAGGTGAGTAGGTAGTTAGGTTAGTAGATAGGTACCTCTTCCCTTACAGAGAGTGGGGGCACTCGCCTTTCAAAACACTTCCATCTTTATTCTGTCCAAGTCTCTACTCCAAGAATGACAAACAATTCCCAGTCGTTCTTATACTAAACAAGTAAGCTATGGAACTCTCTCTCTCTCTCTCTCTCTCTCTCTCTCTCTCTCTCTCTCTCTCTCTCTCTCTCTCTCTCTCTCTCAATCTGTCTTTCCTTCATCCTGTGACTTAAACTGCATCTATCTCCTGGCAATTTTACTCTAACGTACCTTGAATTTGGTTATCTGCCACTCTTTCAACTTTGGGGGAGACACTTGTTACATGCAGCTTTGCCTTTTGTCTCCTTCACTCACAAAAAAATAAATAGGTCCGTCAATTATATAGATCACACAATTACACTGAGAGAGAGAGAGAGAGAGAGAGAGAGAGAGCATTGTCAATTAGGTAACTGTCCAGGATTTATGTAATTACCTAAGTACCTTTCTCTCTCCCTTACTGCACTCTCCCATCACCGTGGCAAATTTACCAATCAAACAATAGGTGAAAAATATAGTCAGTATAGTTGACATAATTAATTTAAGGGGATGCAGACCGTTTGTTTGGTCTGTTAATTAATTTATTCATATTTTTTTTTAGTTTCCTCCCTAGACCTCCATCAAGCTTAGATAAACACCCCCTAGACCCCCCTTCAAGATAAATTTGTTTAATTTTTCGGTAGAAAAATTTCCCGGCCAAAGGCCGGTTCCTCTTAAAATTGCAGGCTCGCTATCGCTCGCCAAGAAATAATCGACACCTAAATGGCACGAAAGGTCTTAAAATTGACAACGAAATGGGGCGAAAAGTGTTAAAATCGCCAAGCCAATGGGCCGAGCGTCTTATAATTTCAAAACTAGTGGGGCTAAACATTAGGGAGAAGGGGGTCCAGAAAAACGGTCCGCCTCCCCTTAAGCAGCATATTAGGAGGAGCACTTTAATGACAACGTTTCGTTTTTTTTTAACCTATATTTATGAAGGAGACAAAGGGCAAATCGTGTGTAACAAGTTGAAAGGGAAACCATCACTGCCCTAGGAGAAGACGATCCCAACCTACCAGTTAGAGTCGGGACTATGGCAGGAAAAGTGAGAGAAGCTCAAGGGACTGGAGTTCTCGTGGAGAGGCTCCAGTCCTGACGTAATTCTTGACTTGTAGTGTGCTGGCTTAAGGGGGGATGGGCCGGTTTTCAGGACCACTTTCTCCCTCATGTTTAGCCCCATTAGTTTTCAGATGTTAAGATGTTTGCCCCATTAGTTAGTCAATATTAAGACCTTTCGCCCCATTTCTTCGTCAATACTTAGACCTTTCATGCTATGTAGGTGTCGATTTTTTCCCTGGCGAACGAAAGTGAACCTGTAATGTTGGAAGAACCGGCCGAATTTTCTACCGAAAAATGTACAAATTATTCTAATGGATGTTATTTTTTAAGTTTGATGGAGGTCTAAGGAGGAAACTAGAAAAATAATAGATAGGTGCAAAAATAATAGATAGGTGCAAAAATAATAGATAGGTGCAAAAATAATAGATAGGTGCAAAAATAATAGATAGGTGCAAAAATAATAGATAGGTGCAAAAATAATAGATAGGTGCAAAAATAATAGATAGGTGCAAAAATAATAGATAGGTGCAAAAATAATAGATAGGTGCAAAAATAATAGATAGGTGCAAAAATAATAGATGGTGCAAAAATAATAGATAGGTGCAAAAATCGCCGAAAAAGTGAACCATCTCCCCTTAATCAAACAATAGATGCAGTGATGGTTTCCCTTTCAACTTGTTACACATGATTTGCCTTTTGTCTCCTTCATACATATAGGAAAAAAAGCGAAACGTTGTCAAATTAATTGTTCGTTAGAGTCAAAAATGTCTGGAAACATGGGGCTTGAAGCAATTTCAGTCATAGGATGAGGGAAACACAGATCGAAGGAGAGAGTTTCTTGTTGAGTAGAAGAAGACTGGGAAAATCGGTTCACTCTTGGGTTAGAGATGGACAGAATAGGGGTGGGAGTCTGTTAAAAGGCGGGTGCTCCCACTCTCCGTAAAGGAGGTGGTATGCACTGAGAAAGTGAAGAACACTGCTTATTGCAATAGCGGTAGAAGAGAGAGAGATATGCAACATTGCGGAGAGAAATTGTAGGGAATTTGTAGGGAAATTGTAGGGAATTTGTAGAGAATTTGTAGGGAAATTGTAGGGAATTTGTAAGAGGAAGTGAGTTTATGAGACGAAATGCTTTTGACTCTACCCTATCGAGAAGTGTCGTATAGGTGGAAGCTCCCCAGACATGCAAACAACACAAAGATTAGAGGTTTAAGGGGGTGACCTGCTTTTTGTTCTGTCCTTTTCTACCTTTCTCTGGCTTGTATCCATTTGGCCCCATTCAGCTAACTATATTAAGACGTTTATCCCCATCTAGGTGTCGATTTCTTCCTGGCGAGCGATAGCGAGCCAGCATTATATGAAGAAATCCGGCTTCGCCGGACACATTTTTCTATCGAAAAATGTACAAATTTAGCCTGCTGTCAAACAAAAATAAAAAATATGCTGGCTCGCTACCGCTCACCAGTAAAAAATTGACACCTGGATGGGGATAAACGTCATAAAACAGTAGGCTGAATGGGGACAAATGGATACAAGCCAGAGAAAGATAGAAAAGGACAGAACAAAAACAGGTGACCCCCCTTAAACGAAGCGTTGTCGAAAAGGTGCTCCTCCTCATATGGTCTTTATATTCAAGCAGGAAGGACCATTTTACCAGTCTTGCTAAGGCAGCCTCCCAGAAGCTGGGTGTGCTCAGCCGCCTCAAAGGGTCCTTTTCCCCTGCGCAGCTTCTTGCTCTGTACAGGGGCACAGTGCGTCCTTGTATTGTTCACATGGGTGGGGAGGTCACACCGCATTCCTAGACAAATTAGAAGGAGGCCTTTCGTATCATTAATTCCCGCCCACTCACCAACTCTCTGCAAACTCTCTCTCTTCGCCGCAATGTTGCATATCTCTCGCTATTCTATCGCTACTACAATAATCAGTGCTCCTCAGAGCTCTCCCAGTGTATACCACCTATTCTACTTAGGGTACGTTGTACCCATCTTGCAACACAATCCCACCCCTACTCTGTGCAACTCTTCAACCCAGGAGTAAAACGTTACTCTGTCTTTCTTCTATTTAACAGCTGAGCTCTGGAACTCTCTCTCAGAATCAGTCTTTCCCTCCTCCTATGACTTATATTGCTTCAAACTCCGTGTGTCCAGGTATTTTGGCTCGAACGTCTCTTGATTTTGGCCCTGTCGCTCTTTCAACTATGGGGGAGGCACTCGCTACAGGCAATTTTGCCTATTGTCTCCCTCACTCACATAGAAAACAAATATTCTTTACAGACAAACAAACAAACAAACTGAGTCAAAACATAACCTCATCCAACTTCGTTGGTGGAGGTAATACAACTTTTGAATACATACAATATAACAAGCATGCCAATGTAAATGGATGAAAACTTAATTGGATGAATGGTGGCAAACCTAAATTTAATTAAATTTAAGAATAAATGGATAACAATAACCTCAACATGAAATTTGAACGAAATAAAATACAATCAACATTACGAGCATCGAACAGAAAATAAAAATGAAGAAATATATAATTGGATGGGAAATAATTGCACAGGAGCATACAAACTTGAACATATGTAGGCTACACATTTGGAAACGTAACCTTCAGTAGAAATAAAATATAATAGAAACGGTAGAAACCTCGAACTGACAGGATTTGTAAAGAGAATAGACTGGAAAAAAATAATTGCATGAGACAATATACTGTAGTTGTGAATCAAAAAGCAAAAGCATGCACATAATTTTATTATATAGGATTTAGTTAACCCCTACAGTACCAGGGACGTCCCTTTTCTTATATCCTGGCAACTACTAGACGATTTTATTCAGCTTAGGAAGGACCTCTAGCAATAATAAGGCTTCACACTATCTCAACCAACCTTTTAAACTACCACAGATCTTTCCTAAGCTGCATAATATCGTCTAAATATTGCTAGCATACAATACAACACACGTCGCTGGTACTCCATGGGTTCAAATAATTAATATAGAAAACAAAGCCAATCAAGACCATAGGAGAGAAAGTAAACAGGAACATAATTGCTGAGAAAATAAACAGGAACATAATTGCTGAGAAAAATAATTACTAGGACAAAAATGAACAGTGGAAATCGTAACCCTTAATATATTTTGTGTTTAATATTAATTGAAAATCCAACTCAGTACAAAAAACAAACAAGAACAAATATATATATGAACAAAATGTATAAGACGAAAACAGTTGTTGTTGTTGTTGTTGTTCCCCAAGCTGCCTGGCCGAACAGCCCCAAGGCCCCGAGCAACTCCAAGGCCACAACCGAGCGCCCCCACAGAACCCTCCCCGCCGACCAAAACAAAGCCCGGGTGACCGAAGCCACTCCACGGCGGGGAGCCGAGGAGGTTGCGGAAACGCCCGGGAAACCAAAGCCCCACCCAGGGCCCTGTGCCCCTCAGCAATTATGAAGAGAAAGTTGAGGGGCAAGGGAAAAATGTGACACTTCGGCTTCCAATCTTGGTAGATTGGGAGGTCAATCCACGGAAAAGACGCCGTCACTTGAGATCTAGAAAATATATAAGTTAAAGGAACAGTTAGAGTAAGCTATGGGTATGGCAGAGATCGCTCAGTTCTCACTCTGATAGACCAGCCCATCACCACATGACTAGAACCCAATCCTCTCAGCATCAGCTAGGAAAGGCCCTAGAAAGCCGCCTTTGGCGGGGGAATAGCTCCCCTATTTCAACCCCTTTCGGGGTCGGGCACCTGCCCAGACGAAAACAGTAGAAGTAATATGCAGTTTTGAAAGCTTAGTATACAGTATATTACAGTAAAACTAAATTGTAATTGAAGTCAAAAGCATTGTGAAAAGACAAAAACAAATATTAGATAAAACAAAAATACAGATTAGAACAGATTAGAAAAAGTGATTATATAAACCAGCCGTATTACACATAACACAGGGTGACTTCCAAATGACAAGCAAGGCAAAAACAATGATCCAACAAATTGAGACTATAAACATAAAGCATGGACAACAGGAAATACATATATTTAGTAAACAAACTCTAAATAGATAATAACCTAATAAATACATAGCACAGGAAAATATATACATATGTACATTATACAGTATGGTAAAGAAAAGCTCAATAGAAACTAACAATAACAGTAGGCTTTTTTCTCTTGCTCTCCTTTTCTCTCTTTCTCTGGCTTGTATCTATTCGGCCCCATTCAGCCAACTGTTTTAAGTCGTTTATCTCTATCCAGGTGTCGATATCTTCCTAGCGAGCGATAGATAAGAAGTTAGTAAGATAAGAAAGGAGATCACCAGTAGAGCGACCCTTAAGGAAGCCATACTGGCGGTCTGAGAGTAGGTTATGGGAAAATAGATGTTAACGTTTGGGCTCTTAGGTTCAGCAAACTATTACTTTTAGCCAGAGGTGAATGTATATTATATTTTAATGCATATGGAAATGGTAAAAAGACTGTCTAGAAGATTTATAACTTAGAATCAAGTTTAGCGAAACAAGTCTTACGAGTTGACGTTTTCTCTAGATCACTCTGCTATGGTTTCTATATTGAATTCATTATGGAAGAGTATTTACTTTAGAGAAATCACTAAAACTTAATATAAAGGTGTGCACAATTGGATGTTGGAGCGTATTATAGTTAAGTCTCAACTATTATACCGTCTATATTACGCCGACCTAGAATGCCCACCTGTAATAATCGGAAAATTAACTAGTGAAAACATGTTCAAGCTTGTATTTTATTTTTTATTCTTTTTCGTACCGCTAGCAATGCACGGTTTTGGACCACATGCAACTGATTCGGTAGATGTGATTCTCGGTTCCTGGTGTCTTAGTTGGTAACCAAGGAGGTGAACATTGAGCCTCACATTTCCCTTGCCTTTGCTCTGGCTGGTCTCAAACTCAGCGTATCTGTCCTTGCATCATAATGGCTAGTCTCGTACATAGCTGGCTGACCAAAACACTGCTTACCAACAACACTTGTTCTCTGTCTTATGACCAGGTGTCTAGTCTCGAAAATAGATTGCCCAGTCTCGTACTTCGAATCGTTCCAGTCATTGGATCTGGATAGTCTAGTTTCGTACCTAGCTGGCTTGCTTCTACCAGTTTGGGTGAAGTAGTCTCTCCTATCCTTGCATATGCTGGTATCGATCCTGTGGGAGCTAGAACGGCATGGCTCAGTTTTGTTGTTTATCATGCCCTCCAACGGCATTCTTGATTGCCGTCTGGTCACTGAGGAGCACCTGCGCAGATGTAGGGTGTGCTGGTCCTCTCTGTCTGATGCTGTGGTGTCCTTCTGGTGTGGTTTTGTTGTTGGTGTTAATAGCAGCAATTCTCATCGTGGGTATAACTTCTTTGATTGCCTGAGGGCCTTCAAAACTGATTACAAATCGTCTACTGCTCGCCTGAATAAAGTGAAAAGGCGACCTCGATTGCTAAATAGGATAACTATATATTAAATATTTGATTATCTTTCTGTCATTATTTTTGACAAGATGTGTTAATATACTTGAGTGCACTTGTAACTAAGAAATTCAGTAACGATATACACTTGCATTTATCTATAGCTCTCTCTAATATGAATACAAACATATCATATACAGTATATAATTAAGATTGCAACCATGAATTGTCTTTTTAGTTTCCGCCTTAACTTACAATGTTATCCATAAATCATACTTGAAAGAGAAAAAGGTTTACAATTTAATGTCGGATCACCTTGTTTCGTCTATACATGTTCAGTCTGTGTAACTCTCTCTCTCTCTCTCTCTCTCTCTCTCTCTCTCTCTCTCTCTCTCTCTCTCTCTCTCTCTCCATCATTATCGACATTTAAGAAGCTTGTCCTCCCTCTTCACATATTTTTCCTCGCCTCATTCTCTTCCTTGTAAGCGCCCATTCTATTTTATTATATTTATATTCCAAATAAGTAGGCCACAACTTGTTTAACATTAACTTCTATAGTAAATATTTAGGACCTGCCCGATTCGAGTTTTTCAAGTAATTTACTATTTTTTTCGGGTTTTCTTTCATATACCATGATTTTATATACCAAGGATCGTCGCATTTTAGCTTTACCCATTATCCAACAATCTTAATACAAGACCCCCACAAGTGGGGAGGGATCTAATCATGGTTGCCGAGGGATACAAAATGGGTTGAGGGGTCCCCCCCCCCCCTCCCCCCCCTATGACTTATTGAAATCAGCATCTATTTTGCCAGTGAGGGGCCCAATAAGAGCTTTACCCCACAATTATGACACCGCCGCCGTCAATAAGGAGAATTATAAGGAGAATTTTTGTTTTTTACAGTGCTTTTCTAGAGTGCCCAAAAAATGCCTTTCCGATGGTAATAACATATATAGCAGTGAATGATGGGTTATGATAAACATATAACCCACATAAAAATCAATGGGTACCGTATAGGGTCAGTCCTAGATTAACCCTTTGAGTACCAGCGACGTGTTATATTTTATTCTAGTTATATTTAGACGATATTGTGCAGCTTAAGAAGGATCTGTGGTCGTTAAAAGAGTTGGTGGAGATAGTTTGAAGCCTTATTATTGCTAGAGGTCCTTCCTAAGCTAAATATAATCGTCTAATCATTGCCAGAATATACTGAAAAAGACCGGTACTGAACGGGTTAATATCACCTCCATGACACACAAACGACTAGAGTACTCGAGTTAACATTGCTACCATTTGGGAAAGGTCAGCCAGAGAATAGGTGTGAAAATTTACAGCCCAATTTTGCTCTTGCCCTTTTTGAGTTACAGAGGTCAGGGTTCACGATTTCCGGACTACCTATTTGGAACAGGGTATAGTTAAATATTGTTAGAGTGCAGTGATCATCTAATATCTTGCCAATTCATCAATGGCACTTAAAGTCTACGGCTTTTTTTCAATGGCACTTAAAGTCTACGGCTTTTTTGTTTTGTCTTTCTCTCCTTTTCTCTCTTTCCCTGGCTTTTATCCATTCGGCCTCATTCAGCCAACTGTTTTAAGACGTTTATCCCCATAAAGGTGTCGATTTCTTACTGGCGAGCGATAGCGAGCCAGCATTGTATGGAGATATCCGGCTTCGCCGGAGACATTTTTCTATGGAAAAATTTACAAATTTAGCTTGCTGTCAAACCAAAAATATATATATGCTGGCTCGAGGAAAAAATTTACACCTGGATGGGGGTAAACGTCTTAAAACAGTAGGCTGAATTGGGCCGAATGAATACAAGCCAAAGAGAGAGGGAGAGAAAGAGAAGAAAGTGAGGTGAGCTCCCTTAAAATCCTTATTATATTGCCATCAATAAAGAATGTTAGATGATGGAGAAGGTGAAAAGATAAGAAACCGCGAATAAATAAATAAAGGATGATTGTGTGTGTGTATGTGTGAATGACAGAGAGAGTGTGTGTGAGAGTGAGTGAGCATATGGGTGTGTGAGAGCTAGAGTGTGAGAGTGAGAGTGAGTGCCAGACAAACATGCATAAGAAAAACAAGAATTTTAAAGATATTTACGTATTATAGGTGTTCAAAATGTATATGATGTTTAAAAATATATAATAAACGTAGTATAAACTGGTTAATGATATATCAGTGGAGAGGTCTGGGTCCGGATATAGAGACCCAATTAGAGGCACTCTTATGCTATTATCCGGACGACACTCTTCCTCTTACACTCGCGCCTCTCTCTCTCTCTCTCTCTCTCTCTCTCTCTCTCTCTCTCTCTCTCTCTCTCTCTCTCTCTCTCTCTCTCTCTCTCTCTCTCTCTCTCTCTCTCTCTCTCTCTCATTCTCTCTCTCTCTCTCTCTCTCTCTATATATATATATATATATATATATATATATATATATATATATATATATATATGGAAAATATAACTTATATATGGAAAATATAACCGAAACTACCACTAATTTTTCCATGGTTTTTCTTTTTGGTTTTAGGTAGTTTTCATCATTATACAGTAGTTGAAATAAGTTACAATCCCCGGACAATATTATTTCTCCGATTATCCAACGATCTTAAAACACTCGGATGTAAGTCATTTTCAGAGTAAATATGCATTTTGTTTTGCCTTTGGATACAAGATAGGTTGAGGCGCCCCCCCTCACCCCCCCCCCCATGACTTATTGAAATCAGCATCTATTTTAACAGTAGGGGGCTTAATAAGAGTTTCACTGCCGTCAATAGGGAGAGTTATAGGGAGAGTTTTTTTGTTTTGTTTTTACAGTACTTTATATAGTGCACATAAAATGTATCTCCGGAGGTTGAAACACATTTTAATATGATCTTTGCAACATCTTTATTCTATAATAGCCTTCAAATATTGAGAACTAATTAGTGGTAGTTTCGGTTATAAGTACCCTATATATATATATACAGGGTGATTCAAAACTCTACCAACAAAATTCCAAAACTAAATTTGAGCATAATGTCTTAAATGAGTTTTTGCCTCAAATTACATTTTCTTAGAAATAAATTATTGAATTAAAATAGTATGCGCAGCCAAAGCCATTCCTACGATAGTGTAGCCGACAAATTATCTCTCTCTCTCTCTCTCTCTTAGTTTTCTTCGTTTTAATAATCCTTCTAAATATTTATGTTGTGTATCTTCCAATCAACCTTCAGGAAATACTATCATTCTTATTTGTTCTCAATGTCTTTCTACTTTAATATGTTGTAATTTCTTCTTTCCTCTGTTACTTTTGCAATTTAGTCCTTCTCTTCTCTCTTAATGCTTTCTTTCTTCTTCTTTCCACCCTTCGTTCCATCCTGCCTTCGTGCATTCCTCATTTATTCCCAATCTTTTTCCTGTCCTCCCTCTCCCCCTCTCTTCCTTCCTTCGTACGTTTGCCTGTTTCTTCCTTCATTCCTTTCTTCCTTTCCACTTGCATTCCTTCCTTCCTTCCTCCCTTCATTCATTTCCCTCCCTTCTTCACTCTCTCCCTTCCTTCCATTCTTCTCCTTCCCTCCCTTTCTTCCTTCCTTCCTCCCCCCTCTCTCTCCCTTTCTTCCTGCCTTCCTCCTCCCCCTTTCTCTCCCTTGCTTCCTTCCTTTCTCCCTCCTTCTTTCTTTCTTCCTTCGCTTACTTTTCTTCCTTCCTTCCTCCCTCCTCCCTCCTCCGCTTACCTCTCCTTCTTCCCCCTTCCTTCCTCCGTTTATCTATCTCCCTTCCTTCCTTCATTTTTCATCCTTCCTTCCTCCGTTCACCTCTCTTCCTTCTTCTTCCTTTCCTTCTCTCCTTCCTTCTCTTCCATGTTACCCTCATTGTTTCTGTAATAGTCTAGCAGCATATATTAAGAGTGTATACAGTATCACGGTGGAAAATGAGAGAGAATGTAAGTGTGTGTGTAAGAGAGAGAGAGAGATTGTATGTGTGTGTGTGTGAGAGAGAGAGAGAGAGAGTGTGTGTGAGATAAAGATAATTAAAGAATGTATTTGCTTGTATAGATTAATATGAGTGCCCGTAAATATAAAACGAGATTGATGAAAATTGGTGGTGACTTAAAGTTGCTATTGTAGTGCATGATAACCAGTTGCAAACGAGGTTGTTACACTAAGGGTCCCATTCACAGACAAGGTTATTAGGGCCCCCATCCACACTCAGTTCCAGGCTTGAGGCGGGAACGAGGGGGGCGGGGTTTTATCATATCGTTGCGTGTGTGGCAGGTGTTTTAATATCCGGCCTGGCCTCATACGGCAACCGGAGAGGTTCAAAATCTATGGTCTCCTTACAAGCCAATCTTTAACCTAAACTTTTTTTTTTCTTTCTCCCCATATTCTTCTTGGCACACGTAACTGCACCAAATGCCAACAACTGCAACTCGCAGTCTAACAAAACATCCCCCATTGTTAGCCTGACATGAACAGGCCTGTGTAGTGTGTGGCCTCATCCGGTCACTAAAACCCCGACCACCACCCACTGTCCTCAAGGCGAGGCCTGTGCATGAATGGAGGGCCTTAAACATGAAGTCGTAGATGAAGGATCACAACCAGTTACAAGCGATGTTATTACATTGAAGGTCCCAGATGCAGATGACAGATTACAGACTGTTGAAAGTAAAGTTGTCCTTACACAGATAGTTGCTATCGAAGAAGGTTTAATACCCGTTGCAAATAAATAGTTAATATCAATTAAGCCAATTGCAAACGAATGTGGAGTAAGGAGAAGAGGGAGGGGAGTGAAGGGTACAGCATGGTGGACTGACGAGGTAAAAATAGCTGTTGAAGACAAGAAGAAAGCGTATACAGAGTGGTTGGGTAGTAGAGGGAACACAAATTTGAAGAGACAGAAAAGAGCAAAGTACTTGGAGAAAAAGAGAGTGGCGAACAGAGAGTAGTGAAGGAAAGTAAGACAAGAACAGGTGAGGAATTTGGAAGGAATCTAAGTGTAAAATGGAGGGAGTGTAAGAAACTGTTCTGGAAAGAGGTCAAGAAAGTTAGGGAGGGTAGCAAGGGAAATAATAAGGGTGTAAGGATAAGAATGGGCGAGTGTTAGCCGAAAAGCAAGAGAGTCGAGAGATAATGGGAGTACATCAACGAATTGTTAAACGTAATGAATGAAACACCAGCAAACATAGATGGATGGGGTATGGGAGGGAGAAGAAGAGAAGTAGTGGAAGAGGAGGTGGGGATCAGGAGGTCAGAAGTGTGTGAAGCCATGAAAAGAATGAAGATGGGAAAAGCATCAGGAATAGATGGAGTGTGTGGGGAAATGCTGAGGTATGGTGGTGAGACAGTGGTCACATGGGTATGGAAAATGTGTAAACTAGCATGGAAGAAGGGAAGTGTGCCTGATGACTGGAAGACAGGTATAATAGTCCCCCTGTATAAGGGTAAAGGGGAAAGAGGAGTGTGTGGTAATCACCAGGGAATATGTCTTCTAAGCGTAGTAGGGAAGGTGTACAGTAGGGTAGTGATTGAGAGAGTGAGAGCGAGAACGGATAAATGGGTAGGTGATGAACAGGGCGGGTTTAGGAAGGGAAGAGGATGCGTTGATTAGATTTATGCCCTGAAATGTGTCGTGGAAACATATCTGGAGAAGTGACAAAAGTTGTTTGCTGCCTTTATGGACTTGGAGAAGGCCTATGACAGAGTTGATAGAGAAGGTATGTGAAATGAACTCATTGAAAATATATGGAGTAGATGGCAAGTTGCTGAAAGCAGTGAGGAGCATGTATGAGGGTGCAAAGGCATAAGTGCATGTGGAGAATTAACGGAGTGAGTTCTTTGATCTGAATGTTGAGTTAAAGCAAGGGTGTCTGATATCCCCATGGTTGTTCACTATATATGTGGATGGAGTCATGAAAGAAATACAAGGAAGAGCAATGGATGTTGGTGTACCACTGATAAGGGAAGGAAACGAGTGGAAGTTGCCTGTACTGCTGATTGCTGATGATACAGTTCTAATGATCGATAGCGAATGGGAATGCAGGGTCTGGTAAATATATTTGAAACATTGTGTGAAAAACGGAATCTGAAGGTAAATGCAGGGAAGAGAAAGATTATGGTCTTTGAAAGGGGTGCAGCCACAAAGTGTGAGGTGAGGTTGAATGGTCAGGCTATGGAGAATGTCAGCTCATTTAAATATTTGGGCAGTGTGTTGAGTAATGACTGGAGTATGGATGAAGAAGTGTGGGAGAGGGTGCAACAGGAGAAGAGGATTGTAGGAATGCTGAAAGCAGTAGCAAGAAATAGGGTGGTCAGCATGGAACTTGATGGAAGTAAAGAAGTCCTTGCATGTACAGTGTGGTAATCCCGATATTGACTTACGGGAGCGAAGCATGGACGTTGATGGAGAGTCTCAAACCAAGATTAAGAGGGATGGAAATGAGTTACTTGAGAAGTGCGTGTGGAGTTACATGGAGGGATAGACAGACGGATGAGGAAGTACGAGAGAGGTGTGTTGTGGATGTAGATGTGCTGGAAAGTGTGAAAAGGAAAACCTTGAGATGGTTCGGCCATGTGGAACGTATGGGAAGCGAGAAAATTACTAAGAGGGTGTACGAGAGTGAGGTGGAAGGACAGAGAGAAAGACCTGGAAGAGGTAGACTGAGTGAGAGGTGGAAGGATGGAGTTAGAACTATATGTGTGAAAGCGGTGCTGGATGGAAGGAGGGGCGTCGATTGACTGGGGACAGAGGTGTGTGGGGGCGTTTCGTTCGTGGCCATCCCTTCGGGGATCACGGCATCCGGCAATAGATGGATAGATAGATAGATAGCAAACAAAGTTTACAAACAAGCGGTGTGGTTCTTACTGATCCTGTCTAGTAGGATGGTGGCAGTAGTGGCTTCCTCAGCTACATCTGGGTGTTTTGGTGTATTTTTGTTCTATGTGCATGAAGGAGACAGAAGGCAAAGCTGCCTGTAACAAGTGTCTCCCCCAAAGTTGAAAGAGTGATAGCCGCTATTATACTATATATATATATTATTTGTTTTATATATTTATTGGAAAGAAGTGTGATGTGCTCTGTTAGTGTAGTGAAATATATGTAGTGAAATATAAGTGTTTGTGAGAGCTAGCTGGATTTCTCTTCGTGGGACACAAACAGGAACAGTGAGCAAAGCCCGACAAATGGAACAAGAGTTTCAGCAACTCCTTAAGACATGCCTATCACATGACCCTCCTGGGAGGATTAGTGGTGACAGTTAATTTTCTGTACTGAGCTCCCCATTTTCTGTCCACATTGATATTGGCCTCACATAAACATATAGGCGTCATACGATGATATCATGGCCTTTCGATTACAATAGTTTAATAGCTCTTTGTAAATTTTAGTACAATTTTAGCCACATATGTAATCCTCACATGGTCAATATCCAAAGCTTGACCTGATACAAGAGAGAGAGAGAGAGAGAGAGAGAGAGAGAGAGAGAGAGAGAGAGAGAGTACAACGGTGTGGGGTCCGAGTTTACAGACCACTAGGGACAGACTCCAGGCTTTGTTTCTTTTCTTCTTGCTCTCCTGTGTCTAGCCTCACTTTTAGATATAGTCATTTCATCTATATTCTTTGTATTACTTTGTCTCAGATGGATTACTGTTCACCTCTGTGGGATGGAAGTGGAGTGGTTGCATTGAGGCAGTTGGACAAAATTCAAAATAAAGCTATTAGGTTAATCAATAACCCTGCAATCACACAGGACCTTCCTACATTATCCATACGAAGAAACGTTGCATCCCTTGCATTATTCTACAGATATTTTCACAGCAATTGTTCCGAGGAACTTGCTTCAATTGTGCCGCCTCTCCACATCTTTCCCCGTAGAACTAGGGCAGCTGAGAGCGTCCATGAATTTACACTTTCTCCTCCACAATGCAGAACTTCTGCTTATCAGAATTCATTTATCCCCGGAGCTACTACTCTTTGGAATTCACTTCCCTCGAATTGCTTTCCACAAACTTACAATCTACAAATGTTTAAATCCAGTTGTTACAAACATTTTATGAATGGAGGATGCCTTTAGGCACATGGACCATTTTGTTTTATCTGTGTTCTTCCTTCCTCCGTTCATTGTCTCTTTAAAAAAAAAAAAAAAAAAAATTGTCT
The DNA here is from genome assembly GCA_032716605.1 of Paralithodes platypus. Lineage (NCBI taxonomy): Eukaryota > Metazoa > Arthropoda > Malacostraca > Decapoda > Lithodidae > Paralithodes > Paralithodes platypus. Next base: position 18,697,617 of record CM064493.1, on the reverse strand, counting down.
TTGGTTTGTCTATGTACTGTATATATATCATTATACAATATATAATTGCATCTGTTTACAACTGTGTGTGATATACTGTATATGCAGGATATGTGCATGTTTGTATAATTGTTTACAATCCATGGTGTTCTGTTATTAAGTATATAAAAGACATACTGTACATATTATTTATGTAACTACGTCTAACATATATACATATATATATATATATATATATATATACAGTATAATATACGGTATTTATAAATAATCCGGTGAAAGGTTTCTTCTGCAAACCAATGCATTGTCAGTCTCTTGGTACACGGTTGAAAGCTTGTATCCCCTATTTTCATTTTCAAAACGAGTTACAAACATTTATAATTCACATGTAACTCTGATTACTTCTCTCCCTATATCTATCTATCTATCTATCTATCTATCTATATATATATATATATATATATATATATATATATTAGTAAAGCCAGGTAATAAATTTTCTTTAATACATACGAGGTTGAAAGAAATGGCAATTTCTGCGTTGGAAATTTTATTATTCAAAGTTTCCAGGTCTCTGATGAGTTTTCGCTGGGTGGCAGGAAGTAGATGAAGGAGATGAGCAAAATTCATGGTGGTACAGGGTTACATAAATGTACATGATGATACAGGATATACGACGCGTTTCACTGGACAACCAGCATTATCAAATAAGGGAAGAATTATATAAAAAGTAAACAGGAAGGGTATATATAGAGGGGGGAGGATCAGAGGAGGCGGAAAACAGGGGGCAAAAGTCTGCTATTGGTGGAAGCGAAAATTAGGAGAGAGAAAGGGGTTAACCGCTTCACGCATGCGCACTGGATGCGGGATGGTGGTCAGTAGGTGGGGTCGAAGCTGATTGGCTGCGTGTCGAGGGGCGTGGCCTAAGTTGTGTGGCGCCTGCAGAAGACGAAGCTGAAGGAGGTAGCGCGGGGGGCTGCGTCAAGGGCACCGGGGGGGCGAGGAGGGGTGTTAAGTCCTGTAGGGTAGTGCCTTTTGGCAGAAGGAAGGATCTGAAGGTCCAGAGTTTGGTTGTTGATGTTGGGATGTAAGAGCCCGATGACCGACGATCACGTCATTTACCAACATACCTGTAATTATGAGGACTGTGGACCTCATTCCTATATTGGTATGACGCAGACTCGTCTTTCACGTCGGTTAACTCTTCACCTTCAGGCTGGAGCCATCAAAGACCACTATCTCACCCCTAACCACCCTCACCTCACACGCAACGAGTTAGAGAAACACAACACCATACTCGATAAAGAAAGTGACCCAAGGAGATTAACTATTCGCGAAGCTTTATATATCAAAGCCTTACATCCCAACATCAACAACCAAACTCTGGACCTTCAGATCCTTCCTTCTGCCAAAAGGCACTACCCTACAGGACCTAACACCCCTCCTCGCCCCCGGTGCCCTTGACGCAGCCCCCCGCGCTACCTCCTTCAGCTTCGTCTTCTGCAGGCGCCACACAACTTAGGCCACGCCCCTCGACACGCAGCCAATCAGCTTCGACCCCACCTACTGACCACCATCCCGCATCCAGTGCGCATGCATGAAGCGGTTAACCCCTTTCTCTCTCCTAATTTACGCTTCCACCAATAGCAGACTTTTGCCCCCTGTTATCCGCCTCCTCTGATCCTCCACCCTCTATATATACCCTTCCTGTTTACCTTTTATATCATTCCTTCCTTACTTGATAATGCTGGTTGTCCAGTGAAACGCGTCGTATATCCTGTATCATCATGTACATTAATGTAACCCTGTACTTCCATGAATTTTTGCTCATCTCCTTCATCTACTTCCTGCCACCCAGCGAAAACTCATCAGAGACCTGGAAACTTTGAATAATAAAATTTCCAACGCAGAAATTGCCATTTCTTTCAACCTCGTATGTATTAAAGAAAATATATATATATATATATATATATCAGTACAAATATATATATATATATATATATGTTAGTAAAGCCAGGTAATAAATTTTCTTTAATACATACGAGGTTGAAAGAAATGGCAATTTCTGCGTTGGAAATTTTATTATTCAAAGTTTCCAGGTCTCTGATGAGTTTTCGCTGGGTGGCAGGAAGTAGATGAAGGAGATGAGCAAAATTCATGGTGGTACAGGGTTACATAAATGTAAATGATGATACAGGATATACGACGCGTTTCACTGGACAACCAGCATTATCAAGTAAGGATGGAATGATATAAAAGGTAAACAGGAAGGGTATATAGAGGGTGGAGGAACAGAGGAGGCGAAAAACAGGGGGCAAAAGTCTACTATTGGTGGAGGGGTATTCTAGGAAGGAGAAAGGGGGGAACCGCTTCACACATGCGCACTGGATGCGGGATGGTGGTCGGTTGGTGGGGTCGAAGCTGATTGGCTGCGTGTCGAGGGGCGTGGCCTAAGTTGTGTGGCGCCTGCGGAAGACGAAGCTGAAGGAGGTAGCGCGGGGGGCTGCGTCAAGGGCACCGGGGGGCGAGGGGGGGTGTTAGGTCCTGTAGGAAAGTGCCTTTTGGCAGAAGGAAGGATCTGAAGGTCCAGAGTTTGGTTGTTGATGTTGGGATGTAAGGCTTGAATATATAAGCTTCGAGTATAGGTAATCTCCTTGGGTCACTTTCTTTATCGAGTATGGTGGTGTGTTTCTCTAACTCGTTGCGTGTGAGGTGAGGGTGGTTAGGGGTGAGATAGTGGTCTTTGATGGCTCCAGCCTGCAGGTGAAGAGTTAGCCGACGTGAAAGACGAGTCTGCGTCATACCAATATAGGAATGAGGTCCACAGTCCTCATAATTACAGGTATGTTGGTAAATGACGTGATCGTCGGTCATCGGGCTCTTTATCTTGGTGGAGGCTGGTTTGTTGCGGAGAACGAGGTTGGAGGTCTTGGGGGATTTGTAATAAATAATTAATTTGATTTTGTTTTCCGGGTTGGTTGGGTGGACATGCTTGGAGATTATTTCTTTTAAGACGGCCTCGTCATTTTTGTGTTCAGAGGACATGTAATTGCGGTAGAAGATCTTAATTTCATTGGGGGGGTCAATGTTGGGAGGGCTTTGGGTGTACCATTTTTCAAGATGGTGGTTGATGGTGCTGGAGATGTCGGAGTTGGAGTATCCGTTATTTACTAAGACTTGGGATAGTCTTTCTAGTTCCTGGTGGGTGTCGGCCCAGGTAGAGCAGTGCGTGAGGGCTCTCCTAATATAGGCGGAGATGGAGGATAGAAGATAACGGCGGGGGCATTCACTATCGCCGTTGAGGCATTGTCCTGTGTTAGTTGGTTTAATGTAGACGGTGGTTTTGAACCCATGGTCGTTCAGAGCTACGAGGATGTCGAGAAAGGGGAGTTGTCCATTGTTAGATTTTTCAAAGGTGAAGTTAAGTCCGGAGGAGGTCATGAAGTGACGCTGGAGTTCCTGTAGTTCGTGGAGGTCCTTGATTTGCACGAAGATGTCATCCACGTATCTACAGTAGACGGCGGGTCGTTGGGCAGCTAGGAGCTTTTCCTCGATGGTACCCATGAAAAAGTTCGCAAAAAGAACTCCTAGAGGGCTGCCCATCGCCACACCGTCTATCTGCTTGTACATGTTGCCCCGGGGGCAAAGGAAGGGGGCCTCCTTGGTACATAGCTCCAGTAGTGTTTTCAGGGCCTTCTCCGGGATGTCCAGTGTTGGTGTATCAGGGCAATGATAAATTCGACGTAGAATCATGTCAATGGTCCTATCCATTGGCACGTTGGTGAACAGGCTTTCTACGTCGAGAGAGGCGATTGTGTGGTTGTTGTTACGGGGGGCGTCTTCATCTACTTACTGCCACCCAGCAAAAACTCATCAGAGACCTGGAAACTTTGAATAATAAAATTTCCAACACAGAAATTGCCATTTCTTTCAACCTCGTATGTATTAAAGAAAATTTATTACCTGGCTTTACTAACATAAAACTTCACGAGAATGCCAGACATCGCACCAGCACCCTCTTGTTTCGTGAAGAACTGGTGAAGGACCAAATAATTGAAAAACGAGAGCTCGCCAACAACCTTCGTAAAGAACGAGATGCTCTTCTACGGATTTGGGAAGACGAAACCCCTCCAGACCACCTCAAAGCCGAAATCAACACAGCCCTCGAACAACTCCTTGAACAACACAGAAGACAAGCCGAAAACACAACCATAAAAAAGCTTGCCCGTCTTTATGGCGGAAACTTAAAACTTCCCAAACCTACAAAAGGATATTTAAACCTTACTAACACCATTCTGACCCTGGACCAAGAAGACCTCCTCAACAAAGGTCTCAACTGCCACTACAGCTCCAAACCTGGCCCCCACCGGAAACGCCTAGAAACGAAAATCCTCCTGGACGACATCCTACGACTCAAGAAGGATGGCAAGGTCACCACTACTCCCGCCCTACAACCTACTCTCCTCGCTGAAGCCGCCAAAACCAGAGGAACTCACCATAGCAAAATACTCAACAAACAACACTTCCAAGCTGCCAAACACTTAAGAGACAACCCCAACATCATCATCCGTCGTGCGGATAAAGCTTCCTGCCTCGTGATCCATGACAAGGAGGAATATCTTAGAAAAATGGATGTCATCTTAAGTGACAACACCAAATTTAAAAAGATCACCCGCAACCCAACCGACGAAATCAAACGCACTGCCAACACCACCATCACCGCCATCAACGCCAAACAAGGAGGGATCCACCTTAAAAAACTCGTCGGAGAATACACCCCTGGTTATGCGTACGGAACCATCAAAACACACAAACCTGGGAACCCCCTCCGCCCCATCATCTCCCAGATCCCCACAGCCACCTACCAGATCGCCAAGGCCCTGAACAACCTCCTCACCCCCTACGTGCCCAGCCAATTCAACCTTAACTCAGCCCACGATTTCTTGGAAATTTTACGAGACAACCACAACTAACAACAACCACACAATCGCCTCTCTCGACGTAGAAAGCCTGTTCACCAACGTGCCAGTGGATAGGACCATTGACATGATTCTACGTCGAATTTATCATTGCCCTGATACACCAACACTGGACATCCCGGAGAAGGCCCTGAAAACACTACTGGAGCTATGTACCAAGGAGGCCCCCTTCCTTTGCCCCCGGGGCAACATGTACAAGCAGATAGACGGTGTGGCGATGGGCAGCCCTCTAGGAGTTCTTTTTGCGAACTTTTTCATGGGTACCATCGAGGAAGAGCTCCTAGCTGCCCAACGACCCGCCGTCTACTGTAGATACGTGGATGACATCTTCGTGCAAATCAAGGACCTCCACGAACTACAGGAACTCCAGCGTCGCTTCATGACCTCCTCCGGACTTAACTTCACCTTTGAAAAATCTAACAATGGACAACTCCCCTTCCTCGACATCCTCGTAGCTCTGAACGACCATGGGTTCAAAACCACCGTCTACATTAAACCAACTAACACAGGACAATGCCTCAACGGCGATAGTGAATGCCCCCGCCGTTATCTTCTATCCTCCATCTCCGCCTATGTTAGGAGAGCCCTCACACACTGCTCTACCTGGGCCGACACCCACCAGGAACTTGAAAGACTATCCCAAGTTTTAGTAAATAACGGATACTCCAACTCCGACATCTCCTGCACCATCAACCACCATCTTGAAAAATGGTACACCCAAAGCCCTCCCAACATTGACCCCCCCAATGAAATTAAGATCTACCGCAATTACATGTCCTCTGAACACAAAAATGATGAGGCCGTCTTAAAAGAAATAATCTCCAAGCATGTCTACCCAACCAACCCGGAAAACAAAATCAAATTAATAATTTATTACAAATCCCCCAAGACCTCCAACCTCGTTCTCCGCTACAAACCAGCCTCCACCAAGATAAAGAGCCCGATGACCGACGATCACGTCATTTACCAACATACCTGTAATTATGAGGACTGTGGACCTCATTCCTATATTGGTATGACGCAGACTCGTCTTTCACGTCGGCTAACTCTTCACCTTCAGGCTGGAGCCATCAAAGACCACTATCTCACCCCTAACCACCCTCACCTCACACGCAACGAGTTAGAGAAACACACCACCATACTCGATAAAGAAAGTGACCCAAGGAGATTACCTATACTCGAAGCTTTATATATCCAAGCCTTACATCCCAACATCAACAACCAAACTCTGGACCTTCAGATCCTTCCTTCTGCCAAAAGGCACTTTCCTACAGGACCTAACACCCCCCTCGCCCCCCGGTGCCCTTGACGCAGCCCCCCGCGCTACCTCCTTCAGCTTCGTCTTCCGCAGGCGCCACACAACTTAGGCCACGCCCCTCGACACGCAGCCAATCAGCTTCGACCCCACCAACCGACCACCATCCCGCATCCAGTGCGCATGCGTGAAGCGGTTCCCCCCTTTCTCCTTCCTAGAATACCCCTCCACCAATAGTAGACTTTTGCCCCCTGTTTTTCGCCTCCTCTGATCCTCCACCCTCTATATATACCCTTCCTGTTTACCTTTTATATCATTCCATCCTTACTTGATAATGCTGGTTGTCCAGTGAAACGCGTCGTATATCCTGTATCATCATGTACTTTAATGTAACCCTGTACCACCATGAATTTTGCTCATCTCCTTCATCTACTTCCTGCCACCCAGCGAAAACTCATCAGAGACCTGGAAACTTTGAATAATAAAATTTCCAACGCAGAAATTGCCATTTCTTTCAACCTCGTATGTATTAAAGAAAAAAAAATATATATATATATTTTGTTTTTTGTTTTTTTATACTCCCAGCCGGACTCGAACCACTGACAGTCAGGACGAGTGTCCATGCTCTAATCCACTATGTATACACCACGGCGTGACGCCTTTTATGTGAAGCAGTGATACCACTCATGTGTCTAGCCAGGGACGCCCACGGAACGACCCTGGATCAGCCGGGGGACGTGGAATAGACATGTGTGTCGGGGTAGGATGGGGGAATGACGGGTCAAACACGGTTTGAGGACATTGCATGGACATTGCACAGTCATTCGAAGGTCATTAGTGGCGGCCTAAGGCCACCCGGCGGCAGGAGCATGGTTGAGGCAATGATGGGTCATGGGCGCCACACACTAAGGTCACTGTAAGGGCTCCCTAAGGTTTCCCATATTTGCAGGTATCGACTCAAATAATCGTTATGTTGGGCTCGGATGGTTAAGGACGTGCTGGCTAAGTCCTGTGTGTGACCGAAACTTTAAACCACTCGGCTACCCCGACCCGTGTGCATATGAGTGTGTGTGTGAGTGTGTTTGGATGACTACAATGAAATATATGGGTTTTAAAAGCTGTTCTTATACTGTATGTGTGAATGTGTGTGGCTGAATACGATTAAATACATGTGTTTTAATAGCTTGATTCTTTTGGAGGTCTGTTGATGTATGTTTATGTGTCCATGTGTGTTCAACTAATAATCCCCATTAATCATGAGTTATGGACTAAGCTTGCAACTCCTGACGAAGTATTCCCTGTAGCTGTCATAATACATAGGTAGTTTGGCTCTCCAGTAAGGGGAAGTATGGTTTTTTTTTCTGGACCCCTAGCTTCTCCTTCCTGTTTAGCCCAATCAGTTATGACATTGTAAGACGTTCAATCCATTAGTTTGGCAATTGTAAGACTTTTCGCCCTATGTAGGTGTCGATTTTTTTCCGGGCGAGTGACATCGAGCCTGTAATTTAGGAGGAGCCGGCCTTCGTCTGGGACATTTTTCTACCAATAAATGTACACATTTATCTCGAAGGGGAGTCTTGGGAGTATCTTTTTAAAGTTTGATAGAGGTCTAGGGAGCAAACGAAAACAAATACATGTACCGGTAATAAATGAAAACAATATTTATTTATTTATACATTTTTAGCTTATCGCTCACCAGGAAATATTTGACACCTACATGGCACGAAAGGTCTGAACATTGCCAAACTAATGAGGCGAATGACTTAAATTCTCAAAAGTATTGGGACTTAACATGAGGGTGAAGAGTTTCCAGAAACCCCGATTAATGATTCAAATATTTAGACATTATATTAATGATCCAAATTTATTGAATTCCCAATAATGATCCAAATTTATTGACTTCCCATTATTAATCCAAATTTAGACTAATCATCAATTATACATTTTATAGACTTCCCATTAATGATCAACATTTATTGACTGCCCATTAATGTTCCAAAAATAGATTTCCTATTAATAATCCAAATATATAGGCCTTCTATTAATGATCCAAATATATAGGCCTTCTATTAATGATCCAAATATATAGGCCTTCTATTAATGATCCAAATATATAGGCCTTCTATTAATGATCCAAATATATAGGCCTTCTATTAATGATCCAATATATAGGCCTTCTAGGCCTTCTATTAATGATCCAAATATATAGGCCTTCTATTAATGATCCAAATATATAGGCCTTCTATTAATGATCCAAAATTTGAACACCTTAATGATCCAATTATATAAACTACACATTAATCCTCCAAATGTATAGATCTCCCATTAATAATCCTAATTTATAAGCTTCCCATTACTAATCCTAATTCATAAGCTTTTTATTAATAATCCTAATGTATAAGTTTCTCATTAACCCTATATGGTCCGAGGAAGATCTTTTAGGATTTCCCTTGTTTTGACAATTGGACAATTTAAGAAGCTTCACCCCATAAATTTGACAATAATAAGAAGCTTCACCCCATGCAGGTGTTGGTTTTCTTCTGGGCAAGCGATAGTGAGTATGTAAATTAGACGAAATCGACTTTCGCCTGGACATTTTGTTATCGAAAATGTACATGTTTAGCTTGAAGGTTGTGTTGGTGGGCATAGTTTTATAATCTCTTTTTTTTTATAATTTAAAGGAAAGCTGGGAAGGTGTTTTTGTTAGGACAAACTATAATACATCGCTCGAAAGTGGCAAAAGCAAGCAAAATCCTTAATATATATAAAACAAAATATCATAATAATTCACAAGAGATCGGATCAGAGAGTGTTAATAATCCATATTCAAAGACCTCCCACTAATTACCCAAATTTATACTTGCCAATTAATGATACGACCTGAGTGATTTAGAACGTTGAGGGGATAATGGTTGTTGTTTGGTCTATATACTGTATATATTTTACTTTCCTCGCTACACCTCCATCAATCTTAAAGAAACATTCCCTATACCCCCTTTGAAGATCATTTGTTTATATTTTTCGGTAGATAAATTTCTCGGCCGATGGCCGGGTCCTCCTTAAACTACAGTCTCATTATCACTCGCCAGGAAAAAAAATCGACACCTAAATGGCACGATAGGTCTTCATATTGACAGCAATGGTGCGAAAGGTCTCAAAATCGCCAAACTATTGGAACGAATTTCTATAAATCTGAAAACTAATGGGGCTAAACATGAGGGAGAAGGAGGCCCGGAAAAGCGAACCTTCCCCACCCTTAAGGAAATATTGCATTTGTGTGAACCCGATTCCACAGCTGGTATCAATGGAGGCTAAGCTGGAAAAGTCAGGGATTTTTCTGTATACAGTATATTTTCCAGTTTTTAAATACAATGACGAGCAATTCCTACTAATGATCAAAACCTAGAGCAACATTAACCGTTTGAGGATTATGACGCATTTTGACAGTTTATTCTGGCTATCATTAGACAATTTTATACAACTTGTGAAGGATATGTAGACATCAAAGGAGTAAATGCTATCTCAGTTATCCCTCTGACTTCCATATAGCCTTCTTAATCTGAACAAAATCGTCGAGTAATAGGCACACTTAACTCTCAAAATGCGTCATAATTTTCAAGGGATTAATTGGAAGTTAATAAAAACATGAATATATAAACTAGACAATATAGATGACAATATATAAACTAGACAATATAGATGACAATATATAAACTAGACAATATAGATGACAATATATAAACTAGACAATATAGATGACAATATATAAACTAGACAATATAGATGACAATATATAAACTAGACAATATAGATGACTATATAAACTAGACAATATAGATGACAATATATAAACTAGACAATATAGATGACAATATATAAACTAGACAATATAGATGACAATATATAAACTAGACAATATAGATGACATGATATAAACTAGACAATATAGATGACAATATATAAACTAGACAATATAGATGACAATATATAAACTAGACAATATAGATGACAATATATAAACTAGACAATATAGATGACAATATATAAACTAGACAATATAGATGACAATATATAAACTAGACAATATAGATGACAATATATAAACTAGACAATATAGATGACAATATATAAACTAGACAATATAGATGACAATATATAAACTAGACAATATAGATGACAATATATAAACTAGACAATATAGATGACAATATATAAACTAGACAATATAGATGACAATATATAAACTAGACATATAGATGACAATATATAAACTAGACAATATAGATGACAATATATAACTAGACAATATAGATGACAATATATAAACTAGACAATATAGATGACAATATATAAACTAGACAATATAGATGACAATATATAAACTAGACAATATAGATGACAATATATAAACTAGACAATATAGATGACAATATATAAACTAGACAATATAGATGACAATATAAACTAGACAATATAGATGACCTAGACAATATAGATGACAATATATAAACTAGACAATATAGATGACAATATATAAACTTGACAATATATAAACTAGACAATATAGATGACAATATATAAACTAGACAATATAGATGACAATATATAAACTAGACAATATAGATGACAATATATAAACTAGACATATAGATGACAATATATAAACTAGACAATATAGATGACAATATATAAACTAGACAATATAGATGACAATATATAAACTAGACAATATAGATGACAATATATAAACTAGACAATATAGATGACAATATATAAACTAGACAATATAGATGACAATATATAAACTAGACAATATAGATGATTATATAAACTAGACAATATAGATGACAATATATAAACTAGACAATATAGATGACAATATATAAACTAGACAATATAGATGACAATATATAAACTAGACAATATAGATGACAATATATAAACTAGACAATATAGATGACAATATATAAACTAGACAATATAGATGACAATATATAAACTAGACAATATAGATGACAATATATAAACTAGACAATATAGATGACAATATATAAACTAGACAATATAGATGACAATATATAAACTAGACAATATAGATGACAATATATAAACTAGACAATATAGATGACAATATATAAACTAGACAATATAGATGACAATATATAAACTAGACAATAGATGACAATATATAAACTAGATAATATAGATGACAATATATAAACTAGACAATATAGATGAAATATATAAACTAGACAATATAGATGACTATATAAACTAGACAATATAGATGACAATATATAAACTAGACAATATAGATGACAATATATAAACTAGACAATATAGATGACAATATATAAACTAGACAATATAGATGACAATATATAAACTAGACAATATAGATGACAATATATAAACTAGACAATATAGATGACAATATATAAACTAGACAATATAGATGACAATATATAAACTAGACAATATAGATGACAATATATAAACTAGACAATATAGATGACAATATATAAACTAGACAATATAGATGACCATATATAAACTAGACAATATAGATGACCATATATAAACTAGACAATATAGATGACCATATATAAACTAGACAATATAGATGACCATATATAAACTAGACAATATAGATGACCATATATAAACTAGACAATATAGATGACCATATATAAACTAGACAATATAGATGACAATATATAAACTAGACAATATAGATGACAATATATAAACTAGACAATATAGATGACAATATATAAACTAGACAATATAGATGACAATATATAAACTAGACAATATAGATGACAATATATAAACTAGACAATATAGATGACAATATATAAACTAGACAATATAGATGACAATATATAACTAGACAATATAGATGACAATATATAAACTAGACAATAGATGACATATATAAACTAGACAATATAGATGACAATATATAAACTAGACAATATAGATGACAATATATAAACTAGACAATATAGATGACAATATATAAACTAGACAATATAGATGACAATATAACTAGACAATATAGATGACAATATATAAACTAGACAATATAGATGACAATATATAAACTAGACAATATAGATGACAATATATAAACTAGACAATATAGATGACAATATATAAACTAGACAATATAGATGACCATATATAAACTAGACAATATAGATGACCATATATAAACTAGACAATATAGATGACAATATATAAACTAGACAATATAGATGACAATATATAAACTAGACAATATAGATGACAATATATAAACTAGACAATATAGATGACAATATATAAACTAGACAATATAGATGACAATATATAAACTAGACAATATAGATGACAATATATAAACTAGACAATAGATGACAATATATAAACTAGACAATATAGATGACAATATATAAACTAGACAATATAGATGACAATATATAAACTAGATAATATAGATGACAATATATAAACTAGACAATATAGATGACAATATATAAACTAGACAATATAGATGACAATATATAAACTAGACAATATAGATGACAATATATAAACTAGACAATATAGATGACAATATATAAACTAGACAATATAGATGACAATATATAAACTAGACAATATAGATGACCATATATAAACTAGACAATATAGATGACCATATATAAACTAGACAATATAGATGACAATATATAAACTAGACAATATAGATGACAATATATAAACTAGACTAGACAATATAGATGACAATATATAAACTAGACAATATAGATGACAATATATAAACTAGACAATATAGATGACAATATATAAACTAGACAATATAGATGACAATATATAAACTAGATAATATAGATGACAATATATAAACTAGACAATATAGATGACAATATATAAACTAGACAATATAGATGACAATATATAAACTAGACAATATAGATGACAATATATAAACTAGACAATATAGATGACAATATTATTACTTAGATAGTTTTTACTATTTGTGAGTGTGTGTACGTGTGCCTGTATTGTATGTGTGTGTAGGTACAAGTGTGTGGGTGTGTGTGCAGGTATGTATTTGAGAGTGTGTGTGTGATTGTTTGTGTATGTGTATATGCAAGTGTGTGTGTGTACAATCGCGCTAATATGTGATGTATCGGCACCAAGTATGTGTTGATCAATATTTGGTATCAGCAATATATAAACTTAATTTCTTCATATCGAGTGAAATATACAAACATGTTCCTACACTTACCACTCCTATTCAACATCTGACAGACATTAATACAGCACAGAGCAAGCCAAACGTAATGACAGCTGGGACATGACTTATTAGCACGACCGTACATGTACAGTATGTGTGGGGAACGTGTGTGTGTGTGTGTGTGTGTGTGTGTGTGTGTGTGTGTGTGTGTGTGTGTGTGTGTGTGTGTGTGTGTGTGTGTGTGTGTGTGTGTGTGTGTGTGTGTGTGTGTGTGTGTGTGTGTGTGCGCGCGCGCAGATGAGTTTCTGTGTGAGGGTCATGTGTGGGGAGAGCATGTGTGTGTGTGTATGTATGCATGTGTGTGTGTGTGTCAATTTTGCCAATCTATTTCTTCATTATTACGAGTTCTTTTATATGCAAGATAACACTCGTACTAAATACGCAACATGCAAACAATTAAGCAAGTGTTCAAGATATATTGATGATATAATATTGTTCAACAGTGGCGACATATTTGATAAAATTAAGACAGACATCTACCCTGAGGAGCTTATTTTAAATAAAGAAAATGACTCCGATAAGAAAGCTTCATTCCACGATATACAAATTGAAGTAATTGATAAGAAATTTGTAACAAAACTTTATGACAAACGAACAGATTTCCAATCATATAGTTAACTTTCCCTTTCTTTGCGGAAATATCCCCAAAAGACAAAGCTATGGTGTTTTTACTTCCCAAATAATACGCTATAGTAGAGTCTGTTCCAAATATGAAGACTTTTTAGAGGCTTGTAAGATCCTTATTAGAAAATTGTTGAAACAAGGATATGAAATATACCTCTTAAAAAGACATTTTAACAAACTACCAATTAGATATTTTAACTACAATAAATTAAAAAATATTATAACAAGTGATGTATTTCAAGAAACACCATCTTAGAACTGCTAGAGATGATGAGTAAATTTATGAAGAGCATCTCAGCTAATAATGATGACGTCATTGAATTTACCACACACTGCATCTACTGAATAAATTATGTCGACGTATTATTACCAGAATGTTGATGCCAAGGAGATGGGCTGATCCTGTCAGAGTGGGGGTTGAGCGTCCCCTGCCTCCCAGAGCTCAACCTCACTTTATCTCATGCAAAATATGTTTCAATACTTTTTGACGTAGTTAATGGATTTCTTCTTCGATATCCGACAACAAAATGTGACTTCCCCAATTTGAACTAACTGATTTTGTCTACTCTACTTCTGACTACCAAATTGACTTTCCGAATTTGTCAACCCCCTGATTTTGACTATTTCATTAGTACTATACTACTTTTTCTTTTAGGGCAAACACTCTACACCAGGTATTATAGAGATAGCCGGTTTGCCACAGTTATAACAGAAAACTGATTACGGCGGATGGCTGTGGCCTGATGAAGTCCATCCGCCTCTCTATTTTGCCTTGGGGTGGGTGTTTGACTGTCTCTATATTTTTCATATATCTGTGTTAATTTCAACTCTTTTCACATGTGTGCTTGTGTGTGTGTGTGTGTGTGTGTGTATATACAGTATATATATATATATATATATATATATATATATATATATATATATACTATATCAGTAGTAGGTTGGCCGCTAGGGTACCGGATCTTGAGAATAAATAAGATGACGAGAGCAAACATCAACTCTATTTTCATTGTATATTAATTAAGCTTTTGACAATATTTCGAACAACTTCACTGTTCATCATCAGGTGAAACTACTATATATACAGTATATATATATATATATATATATATATATATATACTGTATATATGTGTGTGTGTGTAGTATAAACAACTTGAAATCGTCCACCTGATATTCGCCAATTAGATAAACCTTTTACGTGTCTAAATATGTTTCACGTATTTCAATAACATGATTTCTCGCCGTCATTAGCCGTATCGAAAGCCTGTAAAAAAATATATAATTAGGCGCGTGTTAAAGCGAATGTTTGTGATGCATATTATGAGGTAATTTTGGTGTTTATTTGGCTTATATATTTACATAGTTTTACATAGATACACTGGCCACACAGACCGTGCGATCCAAACGAAGTTTTCAGGGCTTAATTCTAGTAGAGATGGCATATCCGATAGAAAAGGAAAGTTGAAGGAAAGGATAGAAAAGAGAAAGAGAGAGAGAGAGAGGTTGTTGATTGATATGTTTATTATCATGGACTCGAGGAAGCATTAGAAGGACAGACAATATCGCCAAGTGCCAGACCTCTTGATTACTTCTGACATATAGCAGGCCTTTGTCATCCAGAGAGAGAGAGAGAGGGGGGGGGGGTAGAGAGAGAGAGAAAGTGAGTGTGAAAGTGAGAGAGTATGTGAGAGAGTTAGTGAGAGTAAATGAGAGAAACAGAGAGACCGACAAAAACATAGATAGACAGACACAGAGAGATAGAATGAGGACGAATATGCAAGATTAGGATATGTCACCTAGAATTTCACATACACATAACCTGTGCGTGTTTCATGATGTATAATGTAAAGAAAAGCGCAGACAAATGTAATGGAAGAGAACCACAAACCCAAGAGAGAGAGAGAGAGAGAGAGAGAGAGATAAGAGGAAGGAGGCAGTAGAGAAAGAAGCTCGTATGTTACTCTCATGGGGTACGATATTCTTAACATTTTGGTAGTTGTTGGAGTGTGAGAGAGAGTGTGTGTGAAAATGAGAGAGAGTGTGTGTGAAAATGAGAGAGAGTGAGAGTGCGAGGTAATAATTACATTTTCTACACAATTCAATTCACACAAACTATTTTATTTTTCATCTAATAGTTGTCCATACCAATAGAAAAGATTAAACTCGGAAGTCGCCGATCCATAGTTGTCATAATTATTTGTAATGGTTATCAAGAGACGATTGTGTGCAAAGATCTTTACGAATTTAAGGGGCATAAACTGGCTTAAGGGGGGTGACCTGTTTTGTTTTTATTTCTCTCCTTTTCTCTCTTTCTCTGGCTGGTATCCATTCGGGCCCATTCAGCCAACTATTTTAAGACGTTTATCCCCATCTAGGTGTCAATTTCTTACTGGCGAGCGATAGCGAGCCAGCATTATATGAATAAATCCGGCTTCGCCGGAGACATTTTTCTATCGAAAAATGTACAAATGTAGCCTGATGTCAAAAACATTTAAAAAATATGCTGCCTCGCTACCGCTCACCAGTAAAAAATTGACACCTGGATGGGAATAAACGTCTTAAAACAGTAGGCTGAATGGGGCCGAATGGATACAAACCAGAGAAAGAGAGAACAGGAGAGAAAACAAAGCAGGTCACCCCCCTTAACCACCTATAGCTCCCACAAGTTCTCCATAAACTGAATACAATCGTCTAATGATAGCCAGAATACACTTATCAAAACACGTCATAATCCTCGAGGAGTTAAAGATGATATATTGTTATTTTAAGGGGACCGACCTGCCTTTTTTTTTCTTTCTGGGAAGTAGCCATTCGACCCCATTCAGCCTACTGTTTTAAGACGTTTATCCTCATCCAAGTGTCGATTTACACCTGGCGAGCGATAGCCAGCCAGCATATTTTGGATTATGTTTTAGACAGCTGACTTAATTTGTATATTTTTCGGTAGAAAAATGTTTCCGGCGAAGCCGGATTTCTGCATAAAATGATGGCTCGCTGTCGCTCGCCAGGAAAAAATCGATATCTGAAAGGGGAGAAACGTCTTAAACCAGTAGGCTGAATTGGGTCGAATGAATAAAACCCAGAGAGAAAAAGCAGGTCGGTTCCCTTAAGGTCACAAGCCAAGCAGCAATAATACCAACTTCATACAGTACTTTTAAGGGGGGAGGTAGTTGCTTTTTATGGACTCCCTTCTCCATCATGTTTAGCCCTATTACTTTTCAGATTTTACGACGTTCGTTCTGCATTAGCTTAGCGATTTTAGATGTTTCGACCCATTTCTTTGTCAATATTAAGACCTTTCGTGCCGTTTTGGTGTCGATTATTTTCCATGTGAGCGATAGCGAGCCGGTAATATTAGGAGGAACATTTTCTATCAAATAAAAATGCACATTTAACTTGAAAGGGGGTGTTTAATAAGCTTGGAGGTATAGCGAGGACACTAAAAAATAAGTTAATAAATAAATAAATTTACCCCAAAACAAGTACTACCCTTTAACCCAAGAATGGTGACGTTCCTTACGAAACGTTCTACTAGGCGAATGCGACGTTCCTTTCGGAAGATAGCTCACAAAAAACGCACAAATAATGCTGGCATCACATGAGCGCTTTTTCACTCAACATTTATCCTCAACACTGGTCTAGCAGCTTATGAGGTCAACATTAAATATTTTTCTGTTACTAAAGTACATCTATCATCAGTCTAGTTTCCGATACCAGTGCAAAATAATCCAGAAATGTTGCCAGAAAAATTTTGATCATCGAATGTTGACTATGAAAGCTCTCGTGTGATACCGGTTTAATAGTGTAATGGAAGCAATATGTGATTAGGTGGCATGTTTCCTTACCACCACCTTCTGCCTTCCCCTTACACATGGCGGCATTCCCCCCCCCGCCCCCCCTCCTAGTCCCCTTTCTCCCCTGATTTCCCCCTCCCCATTTATTGTACACTTTCCCTCCATGTTCACACCTACTTCCTACCTCCTGCCTAAAATATGTCCACTTACACTCCCCTACCACCCTCCTCCCTCTTACATGCACGGTAGATGCTGGGAGAGCCAGTATGCTTCAGGCCAGCAACGAAGGCACTCCTATGTTGCACTCCCTCGTATGCCTCCCGTCACAATAATACGATTTTTACTGGATATTTGGTCTTTACACCTATTTTCTGGTTGTTCCATGTTCAACTGTTCATTATACAAGTAAAATATGTGCATATAGAGCCGTAATATTGCTATATATGATAAACATAGCATATTTTGTCAGAACTTAAGCCAAATCTCTCACACTGGCGGCATTTTAAAAAACATGATTGACGCAGCCCACGGGTTAAGAAATCAAAATATCGAATAAGGATTTCCAACGTCATAATTTACGGTCTTATGATGTTGATTTTAAGGTTTTACGGATTAATTTTACAGAGTGAATAGTTTATTCACTATACTATAATTAGGCCAGAAATCTTGGTAAGTATCCTGTTATAACTCAAATAGGGATAGAGAAATTGATTATAAATTTCTCTTTTTAATCATAGGAGGTTAGTGGTTAACATTTCTGGTTTAGTTATAGTGAATAGATTATTAGTAACAATTAAAAAGATAGCACAATTTCTCTCTTTCGAGATACATTAGCGTTGTACTAGCCAACAGAGACTATCACCCCATCTCCGTGCTCAAGGGAGACATAGTAACCAACCAGAGTTTAGTGGAAACAACCTTTACGCCCGAGTGTGGCTGCCATTAAGTTTTAATCATCTCTATAACTGTTTCCTTGTTAACTACCACGAAATAACCAGTTGGATGTTTTACCATATCTACCTAGAATTAAGCAAAGGATTCATATTAAATCAGAGAGAATGGACCATGAGATCATTAGAACATAAACGATTCATATTAAATCAGAGAGAATGGACCATGAGATCATTAGAACATAAACGATTCATATTAAATCAGAGAGAATGGACCATGAGATCATTAGAACATAAACGATTCATATTAAATCAGAGAGAATGGACCATGAGATCATAAGAACATGACAAATAAGGGAATCTGCAAAGGTGCTACAGGGCCACACGAGGCAGTCCCCTTTATCCCTACACCTCTATTAAGGGGGGTGACCTGTTTTTGTTCTGTCCTTTTCTATCTTTCTCTGGCTTGTATCCATTTGGCCCCATTCAGCCTACTGTTTTAAGACGTTTATCCCCATCCAGGTGTACATTTTTTACTGGTGAGCGGTAGCGAGCCAGCATATTTTTTATTTTTGTTTGACAGCAGGCTAAATTTGTACATTTTTCGATAGAAAAATGTCTCCGGCCAAGCCGGGTTTCTTCATATAATGCTGGCTCGCTATCGCTCGCCAGGAAGAAATCGACACCTAGATTGGGATAAACGTCTTAAAATAGTTGGCTGAATGGGGCCGAATGGATACAAGCCAGAGAAAGAGAGAAAAAGACAGAAATAACAAAAAGCAGGTCACTCCCCTTAAAGGGAGATTTTCACCCGAGGATTTTTTTCCTGGACTCCCTTCTTCCTCTTGGCGATTTTAGGACCTTTCTCCACATTTCTGTCAATGTTAAGACCTATCGTGCCATCTAGGTATCGATTATATCCTGGCGAGCGATAGCGAGCCTCTAATTTAGTGCAAACTGGCCTTTGGCCGAACAATTTTTCTACCGAAAAATTTGCACATTTATCTGGAAGGTGGATCTTAGGGGTATTTTTTAAAGGAAGTATTTCCACTTGAGGGATTTATATCTGACCCCTTCCTCCCTCACGTTTAGCCTCATTGCTTTTTAAACTTTTAAGAAGTTCGCCCCATTAGTTTTGCGATTTTAAGAACTTTCGCCCAATTACTGTCAATTTTAAGATCTTTCATGCCATTTAGGTGTCGATTTTTTTTACTGGCGAGCGATAGCAGGCCTGTAGTTTAAGAGGAACCACGGGAAATGTTGGGGCGGTTGCAATTTTAAGCTTGATGAAGGTCTAGGGAACAAACTAAAAACCTCTCCTTAAAGCTTGATGGAGGTCTAGGGAGCAAACCAAAAACCTCCCCTTAAGTATTCCTTACACTAAAAACGCACCCGATATTCCTTGGATTTCATCTATCGTATAGTATTAACTTCTCCCATTACAGCCTATTATATCCCCTACACTTCATTCATTGTATAGCTGAGAGAGGGAGTGAAAGTGAGAGAGAGTGAGAGAGAGAGAGAGAAAGAGAGAGAGAATAAATAAGAGCGTGAGATAAAAGGGAAAAGGACAAAACAAGGTATTCTATAAGTGAAGAGCGAGAGAGAGAGAGAGAGAGAGAGAGAGAGAGAGAGAGAGAGAGAGAGAGAGAGAAAACGGAAAAGACAAAACAAGATATTCTATACGTGAAGAGAGAGAGAGAGAGAGAGAGAGAGAGAGAGAGAGAGAGAGAGGGGAAAAAGACAAAACAAGATATTCTATAAGTGAACAGAGAGAGAGAGAGAGAGAGAGAGAGACAGAGAGAGAGAGAAGGAAAAAGTTAGGTGAGATATTGGATACCCTCACTTGCTTCCACTCCACAAGACTCGCGCAAACACACTCGCTCACACTCTCTTTATTTTCTCTCTTGCTCTCTTTTGCTCTCTTGATTCCCTCTCGTTTGCTCTCTTTTTCTCTCCTTTTTGTATCTCTATTTTACTCTTTTTATTCGCTCTCTTTTGCTCTCTTTATTCGCTCTCTTTTGGACTATTTATCCTCTATCTTTTGTTCGCTTTATTCTTTCTCTTTTGCTCTCTTTATTCTCTCTGTTTTGCTCTCTATTTTGCTCTCTTTCTATCTCTCTTGCTTTCTTTATTGGCCTTCTTTTGCTCTCTATTCTCTCTCTTTTGCTCTTTTTATTCTCTCTTTTGCTCACTTTATTCGATTTCTTTTGCTCTCTTTTTGATCTCTTTTGCTCTCCTTATTCTCTCTATGTTGCTCTCTTTATTCTTTCTCTTTGGCTAGCTTTATTCGCTCTCTTGATTCTCTCTCTTTTGCTCTCTTGATTCTCTCTGTTGCTCTTGATTCTCTCTTTTGCTCTTTATTCTTTCTCTTTTGCTCTCTTTATTCTCTCTGTTGCTCTCTTTATTCTCTCTTTTGCTCTCTTGATTCTCTCTCTTTGCTCTCTTGATTCTCTCTCTTTGCTCTCTTGATTCTCTCTCTTTGCTCTCTTTATTATCTCTTTTGCTCTTTATTCTTTCTCTTTTGCTCTCTTGATTATCTCTTGCTCTTTATTCTTTCTCTTTTTTGCTCTCTTTATTCTTTCTCTTTTGCTTTCTTTATTCTTTCTCTTTTGCTCTCTTTATTCTCTCTTTTGCCGTCTTTATTCGCTCTCCTTTTCTCTCTTGATTCTCTCTCTTTGGCTCGCTTTATTCGCGCTCTTTCTCTCTCTCTTTAGTTGCTTGTTTTCATTCTTTATTTCAACTTTTCTTTGCTCTTTTTCTAGTTTCATTCGCACTCCAAGCACACTCGCTTTATTCTCTCTTTTGCTCTCTTTATTCGCTCTCTTTCTCTCCTTTTCTCTTACTCTAGTCGCCCTAGTTCTATCTTTAATATTTATCTTTCTCTCATTTATCTCTCACTTTCTCTCACGATGGTTGCTCTAATTCTATTTATAATTGCTCTCTCTCTCTCTCTCATTATTTAGTTGCTCTGCTTCTCTCTTTAATTGTTTTCTTTCTCCTCTTTATCCCTCATTTCCTCTGTCTTTAATTCCTCGTTTGCTTTGCTTTCTTTTTTTCGCACTACAAACATACTCGCTCACACTATCTTGATTTTCTCTTTCGCTCTCTTTATTCGATATCTTTCTCTTTTATCTCTCTTTAGTTCCTCTCTTTAGTTGCTGTAATTATTGGCTCTTTTTCATTGCCCCTTTTCACTTTATTTTTCAATCCAAACACGCTCGCTCACTTTATTTTTTATATATATTAGCTCTCTTTAATTGCTCTCCTCTCTTTATTTGCTCTTTAGCTTGTATCTATATTCGCCCTCTTACTCTTTTCTTTCGCTCTCCAAACACACGCCCTCAAACTTTCTTTATTTAATCTTTGTATCGCTCTATTTACTCTCTCTCTCTCTCTCTCTCTCTTTCTCTCTCTCTCTCTCTCTCTCTCTCTCTCTCGTATTTTATATATTTTTCATGTTCTATAGCTTTTCCCTCTGTTTGTTCGTTTTTTGTTGTATATATATATATATTTATATATATTTTCTTTCAGGCAGGTGAGATTAAAATAATAGGCACAGTTTGCATTATTGAGTTTTTTATTGATACTCTCAATTTTTCGTACAGTTTTTCTGGTATTTTCAGGAAGTTGGTAAAGGAGGTTTGCAAAGGGTTCCGACGTTTCAATGGGCGCAGCCATCATTATCAAGGAGAAGTGAAGTTAGAATCAGAATCAGAATCAGAATCAGAATGTGAGGTGAGGACTCACTAGTAGTGAAATAAGAGAGATCAGAGCAAGACAAGTGGGGGTTAAAAATGAAGAGTTGAAGAGTATGAAAAGATGGTGGGCTGTCCACCTAGCTATTGTTTATGCTACGTATACTATGACTATCCGCAAGAATTCCCGTCGCGAGCAACCACAGCCAACCCCGGCTTCTCCAGATTTCCTTTCCATAGAGAGGGGCCCGATAGATCCCCTGCCTGGGGTCCGCCATGGCGGGCCCCAGGCAGGAGTACTATCGTTTATATAAATTGACTTCATTCGGAAAATTATGTTGAGTGGACAGTCAAGTGCTCAAGCAGTGCACCAGCTTGAGAGCAACGCCACTTGACTGCCCCTATAATTATGTGGTACTGTGGGATTATTTTGAGGCACTGACAACTCCCTCACAGGGTCGGTGCTACCCCGGAGGGATCAGTACTAGCACTCTGGTAAGTAAGTCATGGGATAGTGACGGAAGTATTGCTGGGTGCTCTACCGCATCGCCCGCCTGCATTGCCCCTGGTTGAGTCTTATCGGTTCCGTTATATTGAGTGTCATATTCGGTTATGGTCATATTTGGTGAGTTTTATTAGCTCGAGTTTGCCTCAATCGTGATGTAAGTTGTCTTACCTTGCTTCCTCCCGATCATATCGCCAGTTTACCCCTCCAGCTGGAGCCAAGACCACACTGAAGTGATCCTTGGCTCAGCCTTGAGACGCACCTGGCTAATAATGATCAGAAATTCGGCTGGAATGGCTTATTTAGTGATGTTATAAGAGGTGGTCGCCTTATTAGTGATATATAATGTTTTTACCCTGCTTCCTCCCGGTCATATTGCCAGTTTGCCCCTCCAGCTGGAGCCAAGGTGACACTAAGGTGTTCCCTGGCTCAGCCTTGAGGTGCATCCAGCTAATATTGATCGGAAATTCAGCTGAATCCATATCATTCTAAGTTAATCTTGGTTCGGGTATTGGTGCTTCTACAATGGTCCTGGAAGTGGGGAACCAACTGTGACCAATGTGGTCTCCCTGTAGCCAGTCCATAACGGGGTCGTTCATTTGACTGTATTTTCTCACCAGGTTTTTTGCTCTTTCCGCTAGTTTTATGTTTATGGGATATATATTAGCCTCCATGTGCATTTCCTCTGTTGTCTTAGTGTATGGGAAGTATTCATTGAATGAAAATCTCAGTGCTCTGTTTTGTATTTTCTGTAGCTGTGATATCTGGGTTTTGCTTAGGGCACATAATGGTATCGCTGGGTATTCTATTATAGATAGTACAAAGGATTTGACAAGTTGCAGTTTTATATGTGGTGGGAGATCTTTTAGTTTGTATAGCTCACTTAATGTTTGTTTCCCCTTGATTGTTAAGTCCTTGATATGTCTGCAATAACCTGTTGTAGTGATCTGTAATCCCAATATTTTTCCTTTATGTGCATAATCTATAAGCTCTCCGTTTGCTACTACTTCCTCATATTTTTTTTTTGCAATATTGATTAGCGCGAATTTAGTCTGGTTAGTTTTTATTTTCCAGCTTTTTTCAAACACGTTGATTTTTTCTATTTCTGCACCAACAAGCTCTGCCATAAGTCTTCTTGATTTTCCTCTGTAAGTGATAATTTGAGTTATGTCGTCGGCATATGTGATATTATGGCAATCCATTGCAGGCTCGGGCATGTCTCTGGTGTAAATAGTGTATAAGGTTGGCGAAAGAATTCCCCCTTGAGGTACTCCACTTTTTATTACTATTTCTGGCCCCATTATTGTTCCCACACGTATACTGACTGTGCGGTCCACAAGGTAATCACATTATATTTTCTCAAAGTAGGAAGGTAAGCCTAGTTGTAATATTTTGAATTTGAGTCCCTCATGCCACACCTTATCAAATGCCTTAGACACGTCACGTAGAACTATTGAGCATTGGTCACGGCGACTCTTAGCATGGGCTAATATTTCAGAAGTAACCAAAAGTGCTGTGCCTGTGCCTCGGAGTTCCCGGAACCCATGCTGCGAGCTTGGTAGTAAATTATTATGGTTGAGAGGTGATTTTAGCCTTGTATTGATGATTTTTTCTAATAATTTTCCGGGTACTTCTAATAAGGTGATTGGTCTATAGTTTTGGGTTGAAAGGTGATTTAGATCCCTTTGGTATTAGGTTAATAATACCCTTTTTCCACTTGTCTGGAAAATAACCTAGGCATAGTGAATCATTAAATATCTTAACAAGTTGCTTTAGGGCTCTTTCGGGGATATTTAGTAGAATACGTTTATTTATATTACTATAACCCGGGGTGTTATTTTTCAGTTTGTGTATCAGGTGTTTAACTTCTTCTATTGTCACGTTTCTTGTCGTTTGGCTGGTATTGTCGAATCTGGTGTGGTCTATATGGGTGAAAGGTATGGTTCTTTCTAAATTCCTATTTAGGTATGTATGCACCTCCTCCTCCTTTTCATCATCAAAGTCTAGGTTCTCCTCTTCCGAGATTTTGAAGACATCCCTCCATATGTTCCTGAAGATTTCCTCTTTTTTCTTGCTGTCGTAATTTGTTTTTATTATCACTGTCTAGAATATAATATGTAGTTGCCGTCCCTTTCATTGTCTTAATTTTCTGCCAAAAAGATACAGGGTTTTTTGCATTATCAATTAGGTATTGGACATAAGTTAACCGGTTTTTGCTACTGCTGTCTCGGCATTCATTAACCAGTAGTTGTTTTAGCCTTCTATAATGGTTATAGTCTACCCAGGTCCAACCGTTTCTAATGCTGTTGTTGTAAAGTCCGTTGAAGCGAGCTTGGATATTTCTAATTTTGTTACTTATGATAGGTTTTGATATGGTCTTTTTCGATCCCATTGGGATTGCCCCCTGTATACCCTTTAGAACCGCTTCACACCAGTCATTTATTTTGTTGTCCACAATCTCCATTCCCTCATAACCACTCCAGTCATAATCGTTCTGGATTTCGGAGTTCACTATTTCTCTGAAGAGATCCCAGTTTGCTTTATTGAATAATGGTCTTTCTACTGTGGGTTCAAGGATTGCTTTCGAAGTTATTGTAAGGAGCACCGGAAGGTGATCTGAAGATGTCAGTGGTCCAGTTTCGATTTTGGTATTATGATAAGTTTGAGTGTTGCTAATGATGATATCTGGGGTAGTCGCTGCATTATGACATAAGTATGTGGGGAAATGTGGTCCTACATGAATCATCCTATGATCTATGAATCGCATAAGGTTGTTGCCCACATTGTTATTTGTATTGTGACCAAGTCTTCTGTGCTTGGCATTTAGATCTCCAATTATATACATGGGTTCATTATTATACAGCAGTTTATGAAAATCAGGAAATGGTAGGAATGGTCCTCTTGGGGGCAGATATGTGGTAGCTATGTTGATTGGTCCTGTATTTGTATAAATCTTCAGGCTTAAGACGCCTGTATGGAAGTCATCATCAAGTTTATGTTTAATATTTGTCTTAATCAACACTGCTGAGCCATCATTTCGTTCACTACTCGAGTTTATTTTGTAAGTTGTATATCCAGATATGTTGATAGTTTGGTCAGGTTTCGCTCCATGGCTATTAAGTGTTATGATATCTGGATCCAGTTCTTTGTATATATTTGCCAACTCCGTTTTCCGGTTTCCCAGTGAAGAACATTGTGATGAACTATTCTGTTGGTCTCCATGTTAATCAAATGATCTTCTTACCCTTGGGTCTCTGTTACCTGGTAGAGGTGATTTGTCCACCTAAAGCCCAGGCCTCAATTTCCTGAATTCACTCTCCTCCAGCGTCACCCAGCAACCTTTAAGGTCGATATCACTGTTTGTAAGCTTTTGAAATATATCTTCCTTTTCATAGTCTGCATTGGTGTACATCCACTTGTATTTCCTACTTTGAAGTGCGTTGAGCAACTGCTCTCGGCCAAAAAAGTCTGTTGGCCATCCTTGTGCTTTAGTTGTGGAGATTTTTAGTCCTATATCTTTACCCTTCAAATTAGCATTGATGGTGGGTTGTCTCAATGTGAATTCCTTCTCCTTCTCTCTACGTTCTGAGCTTGATGGTTTTTTGTTAGTGTTTTTCTTGTTTGCTTTCTTTTTTGGTCGATTTGCGATTGCAGTTGCTGTCTCCGTGGATTCTTCCTCCAATTCGGGGCAATCTCCTCTGGGTCAGTGCCAAGGCCCTTAAGAATTTTGGCTGAAGGTGGATTATTTGGTACATTTAATGTTGGCAAGTTGTTTCTTCGGAACAGGTCATTTAGTGTGATGTCGTATGTTCCTGGCTCTCCTACGTTTGATCACGTGTGCATATAAAATGAATTCTAGGATTTTGGTTGCCGAGCCTTTTGATAGTCCAAGCTCAGGGTTCCGGAAGTCAGTTGTTCTTGCCTTGTCACTGTAGGTTATTGTAGGTAATGTTTCACTCCCTTCCATCATCTTACGTTTGTTTTTAAGTGCTGTTTTCCTCTCTGCACATGCCATCGCTAGTGTTCGATGGTCACCCTTGCAGTTTATGCACTTTTTAACTGTGTTTGTGCACTCTTTCCAGGTATGATTCATTTCACTACATTCTACATTCTTTACCTTTCTTGCAGTTGTTGGTTGTATGGTCTTCAATCTCATAGCAACGCATACACGATTTGATCGGGATGAAGTTCTCCTGTTTTATTTGGGTAGCTTGTACACTCACATTGAACATGATCATACCGCTGACTGTAGCTTTGTTGCCTAATTTGGTTTGGTTGAAGGTGATTTTTAGAGTGTTGCTCTGTTGAAACCTGTACACTTGCTCAACACCATCTTTAGCCCATTCATTTGTTTGTTCGATCTCAGTGGTTATATCATCTTCGGAGTTCTGGTAAATGTGATCATCTATGGAAAACAGAAGCACAGATTTTTTGGCTTTGATTTCTGGTGGCAGTAGAGCCGTGAATTCCTGCTTGTTCAATTCATCAAGAGTGGAAGTCTGAAAAAGTTTGTCTGTGTCACTGTCATCTTTGATGAGAATGACAAATCCATCATCAATGGGGATTATTCGGGTCGCATAAATCCTAAGCTTGCCCAAAATGCTGAGGAGTACTGTTTTGGATGCTCTCAAATTGGGCCGGGGGTGTTTAATCTTAACTCGCGCCATGGTTTATTACAGAATGGCCATGAAGGGGTCAGGCTGGATTACTAGTTTTAAAAAAGCATACGCATAAGTTTGTGGATCAAGAAGCTAGGACGTCCGACCAAAGCAGCCAATCAGCTAGGCTGCTTGGACTTGCAAAAGCTTCAGCTGTTTACAGGATCAAGATTCAATCAAGATACGAGGTGCTTCTCTCTGATTGACCGATGCAAGCCAAACTCGATCTTCCACACTCAGCTGTATCAGGTGACTACTGGTGAGATTATGTTAAATAATAGATTGCCTCAAAGGGCTTGACTTTATAGATAAGAAGTGTAAAAGAACTATCAGGCCACTAGAATCTCTTGAACCATCCACATTCAAAAAGCAAAGGACAGTTAAAAACAAAGCTAAAAGTATGAAGTCCTGGAGTTAGAAATAAGTGAAGCTTGAACTACTCTGGCAAAAATTAAAATGAATAATGGAATGCTCTGTTTGAGGTCCTGTTAAAAAACAAAATATAAAAAAAAAATTGCAAATAAAACCTAAGGCGTACCCAGAACACCCCAAAGGGGTGCCCTAAAAGCTAAAAATCTACCTAGTCCCTCGGACTCGGGATCCCAGATACTTGCCACCTGCTAAAAAGTGTCGCACAAGCTCTGGGACCCCCGCCGGAGGGATGTCTAACACTACCTGAAGAATAAAAACCCTACCCGCCTGCCTCCTATAACCAGGGGCTAACCCCCCCCCCCCCTTCGTGGCAATGCCTTCAGGGTTCGACATCGTACTACAGGCGGGTGTCTACTGGGCAGGGTGGGTACTTGAACAAAAAATGAAAAAAGGGGTTGAAAACAGAAACAGGACCTCGAA
Source organism: Paralithodes platypus (assembly GCA_032716605.1). Lineage (NCBI taxonomy): Eukaryota > Metazoa > Arthropoda > Malacostraca > Decapoda > Lithodidae > Paralithodes > Paralithodes platypus. The sequence continues at coordinate 18,669,093 of CM064493.1, read as the reverse complement.
CAGAGCAAGAACTTAGAGTTAAAAATTGCTAAAAACAACTCCGGTACAGCCAGCAGGGTCCTCCTGAAGGAGGTGAAGGCTGCAGGGGCTTGCTGGAACTGGGCTAGAGGACTGGACTGGACTGGTGACTGGACTGAAGTCTAAACCAAAATATGGTGAATGAAGACATGAGACTGATTATGTCTCAACGGCGAAAGTGAATGCCCCCAGCGATATTTACGGTCCACCATCTCCGCCTACGTCAGGAGAGCACTATCACACTGCACCTCCTGGTGAGGCACACACAAGGAACTCGAGAGGCTCACCCAGGTGCTTGTAAACAATGGGTACAGTAACTCGGATATCGCCCACACCATCAACAAACACCTTGAAACATGGTACAAAAACGACATGCCTACTAATACAAACACTCTGAATACATAAAAATTTACTATAAAATCACATGTCCTCAGATCACAAGACAGAAGAAAACATAATGAGAGACATTATCAGCAACAACGTTAAAACTACGAACCCTGACCAACACCTTAAACTCACCATATACTACAAATCGAGGAAAACATCACAACTAGTCATTCGCAATAGCCCGGCTACCGCTAAGAAACCGTCACAAGAGGACCATGTCATATACCGACACACCTGTAACAGTGAGGACTGTGGACCTCACACTTATGTCGGTTTGACAAGGACTCGTCTGTCACGTCGCCTTACCTTCCACCTTCAAGCCGGAGCTATCAAGGACCACTACCACACATTCTCACACCATCAGGAACTCACCAGACCCGACTTAGATAAACACACCTCTATTCTTGATAAAGAAATAGACTCACGCCGCCTATTCACTCTTGAAGCTATATACAGGGTGTCTCAAAAAAACACCCTGATAACAAATTGTTGCCCTGGTGGCCAGAATTGTCATCTGATTTTCTTTTTCTTTTCAGCGTATGTTGAGCAAAGATGGGAATTTCTGCACTGAAGATTTGGTAGCCATCTGACAATTATGACGCTGACTATTGAACAAAAAACTAAAATCGTAGAATTCTACCTAGAGACGAAATCGTGGGTCGGAGTGAAGCGTGCCTACCAGAGGCATTTCAATGCCAAGACTTTGCCCTACCCTAAAACTTTGAGAGAAGTGGTTAGGAAATTTCGAACAGAAGGGACTGTTCATAATCTGAACAAGAAAAGGTCGGGAAGACCAAAACCAGTAAGGACAGTTGAAAATGTGGATACCGTTCGTCAGTCAGTGACACAGAGCCCCAAAAAGTCATTACGCAGAAGATCTCAAGAACTTGGACTGACCCGTGCAACAACCCACAGAATTTTGAGACAAGATCTCCATTGTTTTCCCTATAAGATCCATATTAAACACAAACTTACTGACACTGATAAAGTGGTTAGAGTGGCAATGTGCAACTGGTTCAATGAGAAAATGGAAAGGGATCAGGACTGGATAAAAAAAAAATAGTTTACTGATGAGGCTCATTTTCATCTGGCTGGACAAGTTAATTCTCAAAATAATGCATACTGGGGCACCCAACCACCACTTGAAGTTCTCGAGAGACCATTGCACAGTGCCAAAGTGACAGTCTGGTGTGCGCTAAGCAGTCAAGGGATAATAGGCCCTTACTTTTTTGAGGATGCAGATGGCCATACCGTCACCATTAACCAGCAGCGATACAGAGTGATTGTTCGCAGATTTTGTTCCTCTCTGGAACATCACCAAGGTGTTCCATTCCAAACCCAGTGGTTTATGCAAGATGGGGCTACACCCCATACAGCTAATCAAACACTAGAAATGCTTAGAGACATGTTTGATGATCGTGTAATCTCTAGAAGAACTGAGAATCCATGGGCACCTCATTCTCCAGATCTCACTCCGCTGGATTTTTTCCTGTGGGGATATGCCAAGGACAATATGTTCAAGGTTCACCCAAACAGTTTACAGGAGTTAAAGGAAGCAATTCCTGATTTTGTAAGGGCAATTCCCCAAGAAATGTGTGAGCGGGTAATAGAGAACTTTGCAGTGAGAGTAAATGCATGCCTGAACAGAAATGGTGCTCATATCGAATACATCATTTAGACACTATATGCAAAAATGACTATTTTACATTTTTTACTGCTGTATTAGAATGAATCATATACTCAAAATAAGTTTTTTTGTAAATATAATTCCCATCTGTGTTTATTAAGATGCTGTATCTCAGAATTTGATATTTCAAATTGCCAATGTGTGGTAAGCAATCAAAATCAGGGTGTTTTTTTTTTGAGACACCCTGTATATACAAACATACCAACCTACTTTAAACACACAAGCGGAATACAGCCAGATCCTACCCTCGGCACGCCCTTCCACAGCGAGGCCCCCCATGATGCCCCCAGGAATGCCCCCTCCACACACGCAGACGAACGACGCAGAGGCCCTGCCCACTCCTGCGTCCGGCCAGCCTACCAGAGCTAGTCTTAGGTTAGCCAACCAGCGTGCAGCTAGCGCACAATAAACCCTCTCTTTATCTTGTATCGCCTATATAAACTCGACTTATCACCTTCTAACTTCACTTCTCCTTGATAATGATGGCTGCGCCCATTGAAACGTCGGAACCCTTTGCAAACCTCCTTTACCAACTTCCTGAAAATACCAGAAAAACTGTACGAAAAATTGAGAGTATCAATAAAAAACTCAATAATGCAAACTGTGCCTATTATTTGAATCTCACCTGCCTGAAACAAAATATCCTCCCTGGCTACACTAATATCAAACTATTTATATATATATATATATATATATATATATATATATATATATATATATATATGTATGTATATATGTTACAATACATGTGTTGCTAGTCAAAGTGATGATTTGGAGGGACAAAACAGACGTGAGCGGTACTGGAAGGGCTAAAGAAACATGCAGCTCTCAGACACGTTCCTGCCAAGCTACATATACAATCCTCTAATGGTAGCCATAACGAAATTGGAGCATCGCGTCATGGTACGGAAAGGGTTAATTAGCCATCCATCCACGGTTCCTTCCCCTTATTTGCCAGTCCGACCTTCCAATCATTCTTAATTGGCCCCTAAATTGACTATTATTTTCTATGGTAATTAGGTGGAGTGTTGATATGGGCTTGGTGTGTGTGTGTGTGTGTGTGACAGAGAGAGGGGGAGGAGAAGGGAGGGAAAATGAGAGAAGACGAAAAAGTATTGTAGAGGAGAGAGAGAGATGTTTGCATATATTTACATAGATACACTGACCACATAGACATTACGATCCCAGCGAGATAGTCAGGACTTCATTCTAGTAGAGATAGCTAACCCGAGAGTAAGGGACAGTGGAAGGAAAGGATAGCAAAGAGAAAGAGAGAGAGAGATGACAAAAGAAGATAGTAGGTAATGAAGATGTAAGAGAGAAAATAGAAGAATATAAATAAAGGGAAAGGGGAGAGAGGGTACTGGAAGATAGTAACAAGGAACAAGAATAAAGTGGGGAGAACAGAGAGAAGGGAAGAGGAAGTAGTGACATAAAGAAAGAAATAACAGATAATTAAAAGAAAACGGAACATAAACAGAGAGGGAAGGGGAAGTGGCAATCATGAGAAAGAAACAAAAGAGAGAGAGAAGAAAAGATAAAGGAATAAACAGAAAGAATGGAAAGATAGTAACATGGAGAGAGTAGAAATATAGAAAAGAGAGAGAAAAGATAAAGGAGGTTGGGAAAGAAATTTAGTAACAAAGAGACTAGAACTGTAGAAAAGGGAGAGAAAGAGAGTGAGAAAAAGAGAGAAAGGAGAGAGTAGGAAAGGAAAGAAAGAAAGTAACATGGAGAGAGAAGAAAGATAATAGAGAGAGAAAGAGAGGTAAGGGAAGTAGGGAAGGAAATTGAGTACCGGTAACATTCAGACAAGAAATATAGAAAAGAGGGGGAAAAAATATAGAAAAGAGAGAGACAAAATATAGAAAAGATAGAAAAGAGAGAAAAAAGAGAGAAAAGAGAGAAAGATAGCAAAAAGAGAAAGAGAGAGAGTAGGAAGAGAAGAAAAAGAGAGAAACAAGAAAGGAGGAAGGGAAGAAAATAGAGTAACATGGAGAGAGAAGAAATGGAGGACAAAAAAAAAGAGAGAAAGAAAGAAAACAAGAGAAAGGGGGGGGGGCGGGGGGGGGGGAGGAAGATTAATGGTAAGACGCAGCGTTAAATGAATTGGAGAATGATACCTCCACCCCTCCCCCCCCCCCCCCCCCCCCCCCCCCTCCCTCCTTCTCTTTTTCCTCCTTCATTTCCTCCTTCTCTTTTATCCTCCCTCCTTTCTATCATCTCTTTTCCTCTTTATTGTTTTTCCTCCTTTCCTTCCTCCTTCTATTTGTCTTCCATCTTTTACTCCTTCTCTTTTTTACTCCCTCCTTTCTACCTTCTCTTTTCCTTCCTAGTTTTATTTTTGTCCTCCCTTTCCTCCTTCTCTTTTTCCATCCTTCATTCTCTACTTCTCTTTTTCCTCCCTCCTTTCTACTGTCTCTTTTTCCTCCCTCCTTTCTACCGTCTCTTTTTTCCTCCCTCCTTTCTACCGTCTATTCTTCCTCCCTCCTTTCTACCGTCTCTTTTTTCCTCCCTCTTTTCTACCGTCTCTTTTTCCTTCCTCCTCTCTACCTTCTATTTTTCCTCCTTAAGTGTTTTATTTTTCCTCCCTCCTATCCTCCTTCTCTTTTTCCTCCCTCCTTATCTGTTTCCTTCCTTCATTCTCTACTTCTCCTTTTCTTCATCCTTTCTTTCCTACTTCTCTTCCTCCCTCCTCCTTACTTTTCTCCTTCTCCTTTTCTTCCCTCCATTCTCTACTTCTCTTTTCCTCCTTCTCTTTGTCCTCCTTCTCTTTTCCTCCTTCTCTTTGTCCTCCTTCTCTTTTTCCCTCCCTCCTTCTCTTTAGTCCTCCTTCTCTTTTGTCCTCCTTACTTTCCTCCCTCCATTATTTACTTCTCCTTTTCCCTCCTTCTGTTCCTCCTTCTCTTTTTCCTTCCCTCCTTCTCTGTTTTCCTCCTTACTTTCCTCCTTCTCTTTTTCCTCCCTCCTTTTCTTTTTCCTTCCTCTTTTTCCCTTTTTCCTCCCTCCATTATTTACTTCTCTTTTTACCTCCTCCTTCCTCTATTCTTCCTTCCGCCCTTCTTCTCCTTCGTCCCTCCTTTCCTCCCTATTTCTCTTTTTTTCCTCCCTCCTTTAACTTTTTACTTCCTCCATCGTTCATACTTCCTCTCTCCCTCTTTTTTCTTTATTCTTTCCTCCATCTCTTTTGTCCCTCCCTCCCTCCTTTCTCTTTTTACTTCTTCCATCTTTCATTCTCCTTCCTCCCTCTTTCTTTTACACTTCCCTTCTTTTTTTCTGCCCTTCACTCCCTCCTTCCCTTCTTACCTCCTTTTCTTTTGTCCTCCCTCATTTATCTTTTACTTCCTTCATCTTTCATTTATCCTTCCTCCTTTTCTTGTTTATGCTTCCCTTCTTCTCTGTTGTCCTTTTTTCCCTTCCTCCCTCTGTTTAGCTCCATTCTCTCCTTCCCTTTTTACTTCCTCCATTCATCCTTCATTCTTCCTTCCTCCCTCTTTCTTGTTTTGCTTCCCTTCTCATCATTTGCCTTCTCTCCTTCTTAATCTATCTCCGTGCCAATGTACCGGCTACTACTAGATCCAGCGAATCACTTCCGTGTAGCGACATCAAGATATGATGAATTCTAGTGATGTTAAAGAGATTTTTACCATTTTGAGGAATTGTGGATATGTTTCGATTGCTAAAGATTATTCTTGATACTTTACCATATTTTTCTAGTGAGATTATGCAAATTTTGGGGGGCTATCTAGCGACTTTTTAATTCTATTCTATTCTAGTTGTGCTTTAGTTTATCTGTTAATGCATTCTAATTTTGCTCTCTTTCTTTACATGACTTTCTACATGGTGTAGTATATTGATCTATCTATTTCCGTGTACCCCGAAGGGATGGCCAAAAACAAAACGCCCCCATGCACCTCTGTTCCCAGTCAGTCGACGCCCCTCCTCCCAACAAGCAGCGCCTTCATTCATGTACTTCTTCACTCCATACTTCCACCTCTCTCTCGGTTAACCTCTCCCTCTCTGTCCTTCCACCTCGCTCTCGTACACCCTCTTAGTCATTCTCTCGCTTCCCATAATTATGTTCCATATGGCCGAACCATCTCAAGATGTTCCTTTTCACACTTTCCAGCACATCTACCTCCACACCACACCTCCCTCTTACTTCCTCATTCGTCTGTCTATCCCTCCATGTAGCTCCACTCGCACTTCTCAAGTAACTAATTTCCACCCCTATTACACTTGGTCTGAGTTTCTCCACCAATGTCCATGCTTCGCTTCCGTAAGTCAATGTCAGGATTACCACACTGTCATGCAAGGACTTCTTCACTTCCATGCTGACCACCCTATGTCTTGTTACTGCTTTCAACGTTTCTACAACCCTCTTCCCCTGTTACACCTTCTCCCGCACTTCTTCATCCATACTCCCATCTTTACTCGGCACACTGCCCAGATACTTATGTGAGCTGACAATCTCCATAGCCTGACCGTTCAACTTTACCTCACACTCTGTGGCTTCACCCCTTTCAAAGACCATAACCTTGCTCTTCCCCGCATTTACCTTCAGATTCCGTTTTTCGCACACTGTTCCCAACATATTTACCAGACCCTGTAACCTGCAACTCCCATTCATTATCGCTCATCAGAACTGTATCATCAGCAAACAGCAGTACAGGTAGCTTCCACTCGTTTCCCTCCCTTATCAGCGATACACCAACATCCACTACTTTTCGTTGTATTTCTTTCTTGACTCCATCCATATTATACAGTCGGTAGACCAGTCAGCCAATCCCAGGTTCCTTACAACGAGGTTAGTGAGGAAAAACACATACAGTACAAGGCGGGACATAGTTTACTACAGCAACAGGAATAGAAGTGTGGAGCCATGAGAGATGGAAGAAAGAGATTGGCAGGCGGGTACAAAGTGTAGCAAGGAATGAAATGGTAGGGAATATGAGAAATAAGTAGCAGCCAAGAAGGGAGTCCTTTTACGATGGGAGCATGGAAGTGAACTCCTCTTCAAGGCCCGGACAAAATCGTGTGAGCTTAACAGCAGAACATATAGGTGGTCGAATGAAGGAAGCAAGGTATGCAAGAGGTGTGAGAGCGGTGAGGATGAGACTGTGGAGCATATTCTCCTAAAGTGTGAAAGATATGAGAGAGAAAGGCGGGAAATGCTAGAGTCCATATGTGCAGGAAATTGGTAAGGACGAATGGAATGAAGTGGTAGGAAGGTATGCTTGGCCTGAGCGACCTAAATCACGGCACAAAGTGTTAAAGAGTACCTAGAGGGAGAGTGGAGGAAAAGTATCAAGTTTTCTGTAGAAAACGGGGTGGGAAAGCCCATGGGGTGATGGGGAACAGTCTTATTTACTCTCAACCTGTCCTTTTCCATAATAGTTTATAAGTTACCCTTGGAGAGAGAGCCGATCCTAAGGCCACACCTTGACCAATTTTAAGCATGACTCTCACACCAAGACCAAGACCAGAGGTGCCTACCAAATGCAATCTGTGTTCATTCATCAACCCTCAAAATCACAGTTATCATGTTATCATATCACAGTTAACAGTTATCACAAAATCATGTTATGAAAGATGTTTACAGTCATTCTGCTTCATGGCAACACCTTGGTTGAAGCTTTGGAACATTTTCCCTTACAAAGTTTCCATTCCTTTCTATTGTTTTCAAATATTATTGCCTTATCCATTCCTTGTTCCCTCTGTGCTCCAAAATATGAAAGCTAATCACCCTGTCTCCTTGGACAAATAAATAGTTTCCTACCTTCCATTACACTTGCACAACAAATATGATCATTATTTGGATTTGAATAACGCCTTCAGCATTATGACTAATTTCTGGAAAATATATGACACTTATATGCAGGTTACGAAAGACCTGTGAAAAGGGAGATGGTTAATAGGCTAGTCTTTCATTATATCTTACCAGCTCTCTCAAACCTCTCCTATTCTGAATAATAAGCTACTGTCTACTAATAGCCTAACTAAAGGAAGAAAAGGGCATCTCGTTACTGAAAGGGTTAAACTTAATCAATGTGGGGAGGGAGGGTTGAGGCATTCGACTCTAGGAAATATTAAGTGATTGGACCTGTAAGTAAAGTAGTGGTGTTTCCCCTGAATATATAGGTCTGTGTTTCATTTCTATAATAATAGTAGCTTACCATTAGTTTTCTATTTTAAAATTTAAGGACAAACTTAAATACATACATATATATATAATTTCAATTTTATGTTAGGCCTATTGCGTAAATACCGGCGTACAAAAATAATTTGGAAGACTAAGAATAACTAACGATTACAATAGATGTTCCCTGCCAGGGCTCGAACCCCTAATAGTCAGAGGTGGGCAGGTGCGCGCCATTTGGCGCTCTGCGCTCTGCGATCCGGTGCGCATTACCAATATAGAGGAGCGCGGAGTGAGGAGCGCGGAGCGAGGAGCGGCAAAATTCTGAAATCGGAGTGCAGGCGGGGAGCGCAGCTAGAAATTCGCGCTCCTTTCTGGCGCTCCGGAGGCGATTTTTCCTGTCAACAACAGGTACAAGAACGTCATTATCGTGTACAGTCATCGTACCGTTCGTACGGTGTTACTCACGGTGTTAGTGAACTGTGATACAGTGATACTATGATAGTGACAGACTGACAGTGTTACAGTTGTTAACTTGTTATTTTTTTTTTTTTGGCTTTTGCTAACGCAAAGAAAACCTTACGGGCAAGTTACGGCTTACGAAGGGGCCTAAGGGTAAGTCTGGCAGTGGTATAGCCCGAGCCTGTCTGACTGTCTGATAGTCAAAAGACACTATAGACTTCAGAGACTTTTATCATTTTATGGTATCGATACTATCGGAATGTTACTTGAATGTATGGGTGGGAGGGTGGTTTGGGGGATGGTGGGGGGAAGGTAGAAGCGTAATTGACACGTGTTACAAATATGAAACCGATTGGTGAGATAGTTTCGCCACCACAGATTTTATTTGTTTTCCTTTTCTCCGTACGGATACGCTGGAAGTGGGTTGTGGGAGGCAGTTAGGGGTGTGGTGGAGGGAAGGCACTTGTCACACAAATATGGAACCGATTGGTGCAATCGTTTCGCCGCCACAGATTTTCTTTTTTTTTCCTTGTGAGGCGACCGATAGTCAGCGAGTGGGTGGGAGTAGGGGTTTGGGGTAGTGGTGGTGCCGTGGTGGGTATGCAGAAGGGTAAGGTACATGTGGTAAAAAACTAAAAATATGAAAGCCATAGGTGCAGTCGTTTCGCTGCTACAATTTTTTTTCGGCGAGTCAGTATATAATTATATACGGACCTGGCACTGGGCGTGACAACTGACATCTGACAAGACCCTAGTCCCGGCCGTATATATATAATTATTATAAATTATATACCGTCGGACCTGGCAGTTTCGGACCTAGTTTCTCAGTTTGGACAATTTCTGTAATTCTTTATGTCATATCATAGATATCAATGGACAGTCACAATGTCACAAACTCACAATGATATCAATCTTATCATATCATTGACATTTGCAATGATATCAATCATATCATATCATTGACATTTGATACATTGATATGACATAAAGAATAACAGAAACTGAGAAAGTGAGAAACTTAAACAGTTAAACTTCAGAAAGACACCATGACTTGAGGTTTTTTGAATGTTTTGAATTCTTGGAATTTAGTGAAGTGAAAGACAAAGGACAAAGTGAAGGACAAAGGTAAATAATTAAATGACTTCTAGAAGCTGTTGTTTTTTTTGTTTTTGTTTTTTTATATACCTATTTTTGGGAGCGCAGGAGCTCGGAGCGGGAAGCGCATAGGGTCTGCTGACAAAAGGAGCGCGTGAGCGCTGCCGCATTACCTTATGTCTGATGAGCGCGGAGCGCTGCCGCATTACTGGTCCCACAGGAGGGCGCCCACCTCTGCTAATAGTAATTTTAGTAATAATAATAGTGATGATAAATTGATAATAATAATAATAATAAATTGATAATAATAATAATAATAATAATAAATTAATAATAAATTAATAATAATAGCAACAATAATAATAATTGCACTTAGCCAAAGATTTACAATATGATTATATTCTATACATACAGAATAGTAGGCGAGCCTTTGAGATTATATTCTATACATACAGAATAGTAGGCGAGCCTTTGAGATTATATTCTATACATACAGAATAGTAGGCGAGCCTTTGAGATTATATTCTATACATACAGAATAGTAGGCGAGCCTTTGAGATTATAATTATATCTTGAAGGTATTTTACTCGATTTTGCAAAATATATTTTACAAGCTTTTATGAATTTGTATTCCTTAATCATTCTCTCATATACTGTACAATCGACGCATTTAAAAGGAATCTAGACATTCATTTCGAGGAGGTTGGGGTAGTATAAATATTTAAAAAAATAGGTCAAGTATCAGTAGTAATTATCATTTTCCTAATTAGATGTTTACTATAAATTTTCCGGTAGAAATTTTCTCAGTCTACTGGGCGCCTTTTTCCCAGCTGTAGTTCATGCCAACCCTTAGTCAGAGGGTGTGGTGGGGAGGGTCTGTACGCAGCCGGATACCTTACCCCAGGCCTCACCCACTGCCGAAAATGTACAAATATTATATCATATTTGATTAGATTAACCTAACTTAACCTAACCTAACCCTAATATAATATAATATAATATAACAACACAAATAACAAAATCAAAATATAAAAATATACTAAACTTCGAGCGGGATCAAACACTGGATATCTGAATGCCAGGCGGGAGCTCTAGTGACTGTACTACAGAGCGAGCTGGCAGGAACGGTTTGAAGGGTTTATTTAAACGCGGGGAACGGGGGGCGGGGCCAAGGGAGGCTTACATTTTCGCGCATGCGTAGAGGGTAAGGTATCCGGCTGCGTACATCCCCTCCCGTGTGGTGGGTGTGGAGAGAGCCTTCTACTCCTTTTCCCATCCTTCTCCCCTTCCTGTTCTCATATTATGTATCACTCCCTTTCATATGCTTCCCTTCTTTCCCCATCCTCTAGTCCTATATTTATCACTCCTGCTCTTCTGTCAACCTCATTATCACCTCCTTCTACCCTCCCTATTCTCATATTTATCATTCCTGGTCTTCTGTCAACCTCATTATCACCTCCTTCTACCCTCCCTATTCTCATATTTATCATTCCTGCTCTTCTGTCAACCTCATTATCACCTCCTTCTACCCTCCCTATTCTCATATTTATCACTCCTGCTCTTCTGTCAACCTCATTATCACCTCCTTCTACCCTCCCTATTCTCATATTTATCACTCCTTCTCTTCTGTCACCCTCCTTCTCCCCTCCCTATTCTCATATTTATCACTCCCTTACATCTACTTCCCATCTTTCCCCATCCTCTATTACTATATTTATCACTCCTCCTCTGTCAACCTCCTTTTCCCCTCCCTATTCTCATATTTATCACTACTCCTCCTCTGTCACCCTCCTTCTCCCCTTCGTATTCTCATATTTATCTCTCCCTTTCATCTGCTTCCCATCTTTTCCCATCCCCTATTCCTATATTTATCACTCCTTCTCCTCTGTTACCCTCCTTGTGTCGTCCTTCTCCCCTCCCTATTCTCATATTAATCAATCCCTTTCATCTGCTTCCCATCTTTCCCCATCCTCTATTCCTACAATCATCACTCTTTCTCTTCTGTCTCCCCTCCTCCTCCTCCTCCCCCCCCCCCCCCCCCCCCCCCACACCTTTTTTCTCCTTCTGTGCCAGCCTCTTAAAAGTATTTCTCCGAGGGCCTGGTGCGTGGGGAGGGAGGGGGGAGTGGGGGGGGGAGGGGAGGGAGGGCCTTATTGCTATACCATTCCCTCCTACCTTACGTATAGGTCGCGTATATTTGCTTAAGGGGACGTTATTTTACTGGTATATTTATTTTCTATTATTACCGGTGTATATATATATCTGTTCTTAGTTTGCTCCCGAGGCCTCTATCAAGCTTTAACAAAACACGAAGATAGATGTATACATTTGGCGGTAGAAAAATATTCCGGCCGGTTCCTTCTAAATTACAGGCTCGCTATCATTCGCAAAGGAAAAAATCGACACCTAGATGGCTGGAAAGGTCTAAAATTTGACAAAGAAATAGCGAAACTCTTAAAATTTGAAACCTAATGGAGAGAAGGGGGTTCAGAAAAATACAAATACTTCCGCAAACAATATTCTAAGTTCTCTATATGCTGCATTATGTATATGTTGTTGCTTGTTTTCCTCCCTTACACACACAGGTCGGGTATATTCGCTAAACCAAACATATACCCTCTAAGTTTGTATATACCAGTGCTGTCTGTTTCTGTTGTTGCTTGCTTTCCCTTGCTATCCCGGGTACTCCTGCATTCCCATGGGTGAGGTACAGTTGCCCACATCAGTTCTGTTCCTCGTCGTAATCTTAAATCCATGAAAGTAAATTAGTATGAATGAATTGCGAGTGTGGTTCCTTTGAAGGGGGTATTGCCTGTTTTAAGGGGGTATTGCCTGTTTAAGGGGGTATTGCCTGTTTAAGGGGGTATTGCCTTTTAAGGGGGTATTGCCTGTTTAAGGGGGTATTGCCTGTTTTAAGGGGGTATTGCCTGTTTAATGGGGTATTGCCTGTTTAAGGGGGTAGTGCCTGTTTAAGGGGGTAGTGCCTGTTTAAGGGGGTAGTGCCTGTTTAAGGGGGTATTGCCTGTTTAAGGGGGTATTGCCTGTTTAAGGGGGTATTGCCTGTTTAAGGGGGTAGTGCCTGTTTAAGGGGGTTACCTGTTTAAGGGGGTTACCTGTTTAAGGGGGTTACCTGTTTAAGGGGGTTACCTGTTTAAGGGGGTTACCTGTTTAAGGGGGTAGTGCTGTTTAAGGGGGTAGTGCCTGTTTAAGGGGGTAGTGCCTGTTTAAGGGGGTAGTGCCTGTTTAAGGGGGTAGTGCCTGTTTAAGGGGGTAGTGCCTGTTTAAGGGGGTATTGCCTGTTTAAGGGGGTATTGCCTGTTTAAGGGGGTAGTGCCTGTTTTATCGTCTATATTTGTATTTATTTGTTTAATTTGGAGTTTACTCGCTAGACCTCCATCAAGCTTAATAAACCTCCCCTAGGCGTCCTTCTATAATTACAGGTACGCTATCACTCGCTAGGAAAGAATCGACACCTTAATGGCACGAAAGGTCTTCATATTCACAACACAAATGACGCGAAAGTTTCAAAATTGCCAAACCAACGGAACGAACGTCAACTATTACGAGTATTTGATATAAAAATAGGTTGTTGATTTATGAAAACTTGGTATTAATATTACACGAATCCTATAGTCTAATTGTGTTTCCAGCTGAGGGTAAAATGTCACGATTCTATCTTAGTTACTCAGCTATAAGGTAGATTTTGTAGCGAAATATGCTGTTAATTATGAAAACTTGGCATTAATACGACACACAGCCATAGTAGTTTCATAGATTTCCATTAAGTATCGATAAACCAGCTACTAAGGGATTCAATTTACAATCAGACGATGTAAACCCGACAGTAGTCTGATGAGTTAAGGGGAGGCAGACCGTTTTTCTGGAACCCTTTCTCCCTAAGGTTTAGCCCAACTACTTTTAAGATTATAAGACGTTCGGCCCATTAGTTTGGCGATTTTAACACCATTCGCCCCATTTCGTTGTCAGTTTTAAGACCTTTCGTGCCATTTAGGTGTCGATTTTGTCCTGGCGAGCGATGGCGAGCCTGCAATTTTAAGAGGAAGCGGCCTTCGGCCGGGACATTTTTCTATCGAAAAATTTAAAAATTTATCTTGAAGGAGGGTCTAGGGGGTGTTTTTCTAAGCTTGATGGAGGTGTAGGGAGGAAACTAAAAAAATATATGAATACATGAATTAATAGACCAAAACAACGGCCTGCCTCCCCTTAACCACTGCATAAGAAACTACACTTGTGATTCAATCATAAAGTATAAAATATATACCGGGTATATACCGGGTACTGTATTGATGTAGAAAGAGGTATAACAGGAGTAACACAACTAAGCTAAACGTAACTGGTCGTGAAGAAGTTCCCATTAGTAACATAATGTTCAACACATATATAATAATTATAAATGACTTACATTCCAATTTTAAAATAGTTAGCTTTTCATTAATCTCTCTCTCTCTCTCTCTCCATATATATATATACTGTATATATATATACGTTAGAAGAGAGATTTCTGCTTTACTATCCTTTGTCTTTCACTTAGTAGCAAATACCCTTATAAATACTGTCCTGTAGGGAACGCAAGGTCTGTCTCTCTCTCTCTCTCTCTCTCTCTCTCTCTCTCTCTCTCTCTCTCTCTCTCTCTCTCTCTCTCTCTCTCTCTCTCTCTCTCTCTCTCTCTCTCTCTCTCTCTCTCTCCCCCTGTGGTGTAAAAGTGGGGGCAGAATCCCGAATGCATAATTAATGTTAAGAAATATATATATTGTTCTCTCCCAACCTCCTCACTTCACTTCCCTGTGGACCCTTCTTCTGTGTTAGTGGTTTAGTATTACTGTTATTATAATTATTAGTAGTAGTATTGTTAGTACAGTATTTTGCACTATAGGTAGACAGATATTAGGAATACAAAAACAGCGGTCACCATTAATATCACAGAGTCCTGACCTATACCACTACAGAAATAACATTTGACATTCACGCAAATAAGTTTAACAACCTAGTTTGCCATTCAGACGAAATAGTTTGACATAGTTGCAGGCTAAATAACACCAAAGCTACAAAATACATTGACATGGAGCTAAATCAAAGACAATAGAAGACATGATAATCACAATTGTATATTTTATTTTATCAATCCAATATACAGGTATAAACATGATTAAACCATTTAATGTTTACATTAAATATCTTGCGTTGTAAACATTAAATGGTTTAATCATGTTTATACCTGTATATTGGATTGATAAAATAAAATATACAATTGTGATTATCATGTCTTCTATTGTCTTTGATTTAGCTCCATGTCAATGTATTTTGTAGCTTTGGTGTTATTTAGCCTGCAACTATGTCAAACTATTTCGTCTGAATGGCAAACTAGGTTGTTAAACTTATTTGCGTGAATGTCAAATGTTATTTCTGTAGTGGTATAGGTCAGGACTCTGTGATATTAATGGTGACCGCTGTTTTTGTATTCCTAATATCTGTCTACCTATAGTGCAAAATACTGTAGTAGTATCTTTCTCTCCTTTTCTCTCTTTCTCTGGTGTTTTCCAGGTGTTTTATTCCTGGCGAGCGATAGCGAGCCAGCATTGTATGGAGAAATCCGGCTTCGCCGGAGACATTTTTCTATCGAAAAATGTACAAATTTAGCTTGCTGTCAAAACAAAAATTATATATGTTGGCTCGCTACCGCTCGCCAGGAAAATATTGACACCTGGATGGGGGTAAGCGTCTTGAAACAGTAGGCTGAATGGGGCCGAATGGATACAAGCCAAAGAGAGAGGGAGAGGAAGAGAAAAAAAAAGAGAGGTGGACTCTCTTAAGAAATATATATTGTTCTCACTTCACTTCCCTGTGGACCCTTCTTCTGTGTTAGTGGTTTAGTATTACTGGGGCTATTGTTACACTGTTATTATATTTACTGTTATTGCTGTTATTATAATTATTATCATTATTAGTATTATTAGTAGTAGTAGTAGTGTCATTGGTTTTTATAATTATTCATATTTTTATTATAATCGTTATTAGTATTATTATCAATATTTTTGGTATTATTATTTTATTATTATTATTGATATTATTTGTATTATTATTATTATTATTATTATTATTATTATTATTATTGTGTTAATCAATGTATTTCTGTCATTCAATACACATCAGTTATATCCTCATTGTTTGTGTGTCAATGTTACTCTATAATTTAGGTTTATAAACCAATGACAACAAACATTGCTTTTGGTATTATTTTATACTGTATGTTTTACACCTACTAATATTCTAAGTTAGTGACCTCTTAAACTGGAACTATATCCCTGTTGTAAAATTATAGATTATAGATTATGTCTTGATAGCGTAATGCATAAGTGCGCGGAATTTCGGTGTGAGTATCCTAGGTTCGAGTCCTTGGAGTGCCACATGTATTTGTTGATTTCATTAATTGAGTTTAGAAGTGAAGTCGGTTGGTGGAAAAATATATAATAAAGTTGGTGTGCAGTTTTCGCATTACCAAAAAAACAAAAAAAAAAAAAAAAAAACAAAAAAAAACTGCATACGCAACTCTGCGGCCTATAATTCTGCAAGTAGTATTGAATCTCTTAGGTAAAATAGGTTTATATATATATATATATATATATATATATATATATATATATATAAAATATATATATGAACGAAATACTGACCATAATCTGTGACCTTTACCATTCGCCTTGACCTTTGAATAACAGAAACACAAAATTTGGACAATCTTTGCATTGACCAACCAAATTTGCCAGCAAAATTTGGTGACAATACGTAACCCGTTCAGTACAGTTCTGTCGGTTTCATTTCATACTTGATACAAAGACAATTTTATTAAAGTTTATAAAGGGACTCCATAAAATTCGCAGGCTTTCAACTATCTTAACCCTTTTTACTACCACAGATCCTTCATAAGCTTCACAAAATCGTCTAATTACAGCTAGAATACAATAAAAAAGACGTCACCGGTACACAAAGGGTTTAAAGACAATTATCAACACTCTTCTTTTGTTCTTTGACTTTGACCTTTAACCTTAAGTATTATAATATATATATACTGTATATGATTGAAATATATGTTATTTAAGTAAAATGCAACTAACAGTCGTCAGCTTATCGAAAATTTAGTTTTTTATGATGAAGGTTAACTTATGACCTTGGCTTGTGACCTTGACCTTTATGTAGGATTATATTTTTGTTTGCCTTGATGTAACCCTAGAAAAAAAAAAAAAAAAAAAAAAAATCAGTTTCAGTTTTAGTTTCAGTTTCATGTGTACTATATGTTCATGCTATGGCAAGACAGGGAGAAACGCAAAGGGCATTTATAGTCTATTCGCTGTAAGTAGGCGAGCAATCATTACTTCTAACCTCTGGGCGCTCGGTTATGGCCTTGGCCTTGCTCGGGGCCTTGCGGCTGTTCGGCCAGGCAGCTTGGGGAACAACAACAACAACAACAACAACCTCTGTATCTCAAAAACGACTGAGTAATCGAGCTAATATTTCTACCATTTTGGAAGAGTCAGTCAAGGAATAGATGAGGAAATTTACAGCCAATTTGCTCTAGCCTTTTTTTAGTTACAGAGCATAGGTCATGATTTCTCGCCTACTTACAGCAAATAGTCTAAAGTTTAAAGGGAGATGGTTCACTTATTGGACGAGTTTTGCATGTATTCGTTATTTTTCTAGTTTCCTCCCTAGACCTCCATCAAATTTAATAAAAAACATCCATTAGATCCCCCTTCTAGATTAATTTGTAAATTTGTCGGTAGAATAATTTCCCGGCCGAAGCCCGGTTCTTCCAACATTACAGGCTCACTATCGTTCGCCAAGGAAAAAATCGACACCTAGATAGCACGAAAGGTCTAAATATTGACGAAGAAATGGGGCGAAAGGTCTTAAAATCGACTAACTAATGGGGCAAACATCTTAACATCTGAAAATTAATGGGGCAAACATCTTAACATCTGAAAACTAATGGGGCTAAACATGAGGGAGAAAGTGGTCCAGAAAACCGGCCCACCCCCCTAAAGTCACATCCCTCCCTGTCAAATCCACCCGCCCCTCATAGTGTCTGGGGTGACCAACGAAACCCTTAAGGGAGTTCGCCTCGCTTTTTGTTTTCTCTTTCTCTCCCTCTCTCTTTGGCCATTATCCATTCGGCCCCATTCAGCCTACTGTTTTAAGACGTTTACCCCCATCCAGGTGTCAATATTTTCCTGGTGAGCGGTAGCGAGCTAGCATATATATATTTTTGTTTTGACAGTAATCAAAATTTGTACATTTTTCGATAGAAAAATTTCTCCGGCGAAGCCGGATTACTCCATACAATGCTGGCTCCCTATCGCTCACCAGGAAGAAATATACGCCTGGATGGGGATAAACATCCTAAAACAGTTGGCTGAATGAAGCCGAATGGATACAAGCCAAAGAGAGAGGGAGAGAAAGAGAAAAAAAGCTAGGTGGGCTCCCTTAAGAAGAGGGATAACCCTTTACAACGGCATCTCGTATCTACTTTTTGAAGAGTGTTAAGAGGGGAGAAGGGGTTTTGGAGAGATAGGAAGCTGTTGGAGTGGTTTTGTTGTGTGTGTTATTAGTCTGTATAAATCGTCGAGGTGCCCCTCGACAGGGGGCGAGCATGTGAAACACACTATGACTTACTACCGCACCCACTAAATATGTCCGCCTTGGCTGGGATCGAATCTCCCCACGAGTGTTAGCCAGTCAGTGCTTCATCACTGTAAAAGGTGTGTTCAAATGTAACAGAAATAATGCACATAATAGCTGTTTATATCGTTGACCATGTTACAAATTGAGTATAGGTAAACCAACTAACACTATTAGGCGTACTATTTGTTACAGTTAACCCGTAGAAGATACGATTACGTATTTATTTTCTGGTTTCTGGCTGTCATTAGACGATTATATTCATATTAGGAAAAGCATCTGACAGTCAATGGGTTAATTGGGTAGTCTTTACTCCCTTATTATTCCCACAGATCATTCCTAAAAATATACAAAATCGCCTAATGATAGCCAGAATAAACTGTCAAAATGTATCATAATCTTCAGAGGCTTGAGCGTTCCATTTGTACACTATTGAGACAGTTGTAAAACGTAATGTCACCTAATATCACTGGAAGTTGCCAGGGGGTCTGGATGAATATTATCACTGGAAGTTGCCAGGGGGTCTGGATGAACATTATCACTGGAAGTTGCCAGGGGGTCTGGATGAACATTATCACTGGAAGTTGCCAGGGGGTCTGGATGAACATTATCACTGGAAGTTGCCAGGGGGTCTGGATGAACATTATCACTGGAAGTTGCCAGGGGGTCTGGATGAACATTATCACTGGAAGTTGCCAGGGGGTCTGGATGAACATTATTTTAGTTTGAAGGAAGTCTGGGAATGCGCTTTTGTTAAGGGGAGGCAGACCGTTTTTCTGGATCCCCTTCTCCCTAACGTGTAGCCCCATTAGTTTTGAGATTATAAGACGTTCGGCCCATTAGTTTGGCGATTTTAACACCTTTCGCCCCATTTCGTTGTCAAATTTAAGACCTTTCGTGCCATTTAGGTGTCGATTTTTTCCTGGCGAGCGAAAGCGAGCCTGCAATTTTAAGAGGAACCGGCCTTCGGCCGGGACATAACCGAAAAATTTACAAATTTATCTTGAAGGGGGGTCTAGTGGGTGTTTTTCTAAGCTTGATGGAGGTCTAGGGAGGAAACTATGTATGATCCCGAACATTCACCCAAAGTTCGTAGATTTGCTTAAATATTCAAGTTATTATATCCACTGATTGGCAACGCATATAAAACCTGCTGGCTGCCACAACATACTTTACTCGATTTTATAAGTATACATATTTCTGTTTTATTGCTGGCTGCTTAATGAAGGAGCATTTAGTCTTCACAACGTGAACATTACATAGTCTAATTTGCAGTAATATACAGGACAGAGACAGGTATCACATTAATGGCAAGTGGTATCCCTGCACCACTACACCAGTATTGCCAGCTAATTCTGCGAGCCCCAGAGCGAGGGTGGGTCAGCTGGAACTTTGACCAACTGTACCTTGAATTTGGCTCCCTGTTGCTCTTTCAACTGTGTGGGGGACAAATGTTGCAGGTATCATTGCCTTTTGAGACTTCCCCTTATTTTCATAGACAAATATGCGTGAATTACTGTAATCATATTATTGACAGAAAATTTGTCACTGAAATGATATAAACAAAAACATAAACACATAAAATAATAAATAATCACATACAACATAACGAACGTAAGCTCTCTCTCGCTTTCCTTTTTAAAAATAATACTCTCTCTCTCTCTCAGCTCCCGAAACCGACATCTCCAGCCTACCTTTAAGATCAGCTGATGGCACCAGTTCGTATATATATATATATACAGTATACAGTATAGATATATCTTTACTTTCATCCGTGGACAATTATTATTGCTATAGTTCCTTCCACTGGGGTAAGGTGGTTTAGGCTGATTTGGGTGTGGTTATCTAAGTTATACTTGTTTTATTAATATTGGAAATATCACTAGTTTGCATATTTGGTTGGTGCTGGGTCCTATCTCCAAAACGAGTGATAATAGATACACTGAAGGTCATTATTAAAAATATTGAAAATTACAATGATAAAAAACGCCTTAATAAATGTTTACAAGAGTGAGGGGCTGAATGTATGAACTAATGGAATATATAGATGACAAAGACAAACAGAACTGAGGAACATGAACATTAAAGTTGTGAAATGACTATTCATAATTGTTCGCCCTACTTTGCACTGTACTATTGGCGGTCATGAAGTGAAAGAAGAAAAACGATGGCACAAATATACAAACTGAATATAGGGAAGATAAGACGAGCAATGATATGAAATGGAAAGTTTTAAGTTATTTTTGGAGAAAAAACAAACAAACAATGTTCCCATTTGCATACTTAATATGTATGAATGCTAGCCCCGCATTGCTTGTCGTGTTCGTCCTGTCCGCCCTCCTATACAAAGAGACGTTAACAAAAATACAACTCGCGCATTTTGGGCAAGCCCCGACGCATTCACCTCCTCCAGTTCCCTTCCTCACCCCCTACTATTTCCACTGTCCCCTTCCTTGCTTCGAAGCAGTAAGTAATCAGATGATTGCTTGGCTCGCCTTTCCTATACCTATTTGTTAAAAGTATTGACCCAGCAGATTAATTAATTTTCCTGCGAGTGTTATTAATTTGTCTTCTCCAATAACTTATGTCCTATTTATTTTACCAAAAGTAGATACCACGGATACAGTATGTAATTTCCAAAAATATCATGTTCTTCATCCAGAATCGTTCTCACTGAAATATAATTGCTGAAATATGAAACAAATGTGATATATAATACAATACTGCACTCTTAAGGGTTCCTAAATTTGCTAATGCTATGATAGGCTTAGCATGCTGGTTTAGTTATATTTGTTGTTAATAAAACGCCATCTTATGCTAAATATATGCCACAAGCTTTAGTAATTATACATGTATACATTTTCGTAGCATTCTGGGACATTCATTAGCACTGCATTATCTCGTTTGGCTTCAATACAGATTTGAGAATTTTGCGAGTCCATGATTAGCCTATAAGCTCTAACAATTATAACCAGGAATTATTAAAGGAGAGACATTCAAGTGAAACATTAATCTATACATTTTGATGACCTCCCCACTAGCTGTTAGTAGATAATCTCCACGTACAGTTACCAAAATATGAACCTGGTACACGCACTATGAAAAGGACGACGCGGCATGTATATAAGACAGGTTAGAAAAAAAAATAATAATTAGTTTGATCACTTAAGGGGAGGCAGACCGTTTTTCTGGACCCCCTTCTCCCTCATGTTTAGCCCCATTAGTTTAGAGATAATAAGACCTTCGGCCCATTAGTTTGGCGATTTTAACACCTTTCGCCCATTTCATTGTCAATTTTAAAGACCTTTCGTGCCATTTAGGTGTCGATTATTTCCTGCCGAGCGATAGCGAGCCTGCAATTTTAAGAGGAACCGGCTTTCGGCCGGGATATTTTTCTACCGAAAAATGTACAAATTTATCCTGAAGGGGAGTCTAGGGGATGTTTTTCTAAGCTTGATGGAGGTCTAGGGAGGAAACTAAAAAATAATATATGAATAAATGAATTAATAGACCAAACAAACGGTCAGTCTCCCCTTAACCTAGGATACAAACTAAAATACAATGCTCGAAAATGGCAAGAGCGATCACAATCCTCAATAATAATTAAACAAAATATCATAATTACCCACAAGACACAAAGGATAAGTTTTAAAGCTCTCGTCGTAAATTGTGTGTGTGCTGGTGTAAATATCATGTGGCTTCTCATCTGCATGTAAGTCTCGCCTCCCTCGCTCCCTCCCATCCTCCCTCCCCGCCTCTCAATCTTACTTATCGAAACTGTTATACTCCTATACACCCCCTCCTCTCTCAGCTACTTTATTATCTTTTCATCTTTAATTACTTATCTTCTCTTCTATCTTGATCTGTTACGTATGTGATCCTCGTATGTGTTATTGTTTCGTCTACTGTTTATTTTCGTAATGTATCCTCTTTCATTTACCTGTTTATCTGTTTTATCCTTCCTTCTTTATTTATTCATCTCCTCTTCTATCTCTTTACAAATTTCTTTATCTTATTTGTGTCCCCGTCCTTTATTTACTGGCTTTAATCTATGAAAGTGTGAAAAGGAACACCTTGAGATGGTTCGGACATGTGGAACGTATGGGAAGCGAGAGCATTACTAAGAGAGTGTTCAAGAGTGAGATAGAAGGACAGAGAGGGAGATGTAAACCGAATGAGAGGTGGAAGGATGGAGCGAAGAAGTATATGAGTGAAGGCGGTGCTGGATGGGAGCAGGGGTGTCGACTGACTGTGGACAGAGGTGCATGGGGCCGTTTCGTTCGTGGCCACCCCTTCGGGGATCACGGCGTCCGGCAGTAGATAGATAGATAGAATATATTTGTTTGTTTATTTATACTTGTAATTTGCTTGTACTGTACATTTAGTCGGTCATATATATCCCCTCATACGTATTCATTTAAATTATCGTATTATATTCTTCACCTATCTAAATCGATTTACGAAGTGGCTACGGGACACCACCAGTGGTGTCTCGCAGCCCAGCCAGTGAGGCTGGGCTACGGGACACCACTGGTGGTGTCCCGTAGCCCAGCCTCACTGGCTGGGCTGCGTGACACCACCAGTGGTGTCTCGCAGCCCAGCCACACTGGGTAGGCTACGGGACACCACCACAAGTGTTTTCGTATTTATCGCCATATAATTCAGCCAATTAGACTGTTGAATCGAAATTCTTTGGATTATTATTTATATTATCATTAAAAACGTTGGACTTTATTAAATTATAATCCTACATGTTGTATATACAGACCTATTCCACACTCAACTCCCTACGCCACACACACTCACACATACCTATTTATACATCTAACTAGGCTTATATATAGCCGTTATATATGTGTGTATATTCTTCGTCTTACATATCCATCTTATAAGAACATATGGGAGTCTGCAGACAGTCGATTGGCCAAAACAAGGCAGATCCCTCTCACACCCAACCCATCTCGTGTATACGTTATCTAATTTTATTTTGAAACTCTCTGTCGTTCTTGATCCCACAATGGCGCTAGGTAGCCTATTCCACATGTCTATTGTCTACATATCTGTTACCATTATGGTATAATGATCAAACAGAAGTAAAGTCATTCATACTTGCATAACGTGCTATAAGACAGCTTGACGACGTTCACAAGCACAAGTGCGTCAATGTGTGGATAGTTACATGTGTTTGTGTAAATGAATATGTTTGTGAATGTAATGTAAAGTAATGCAAATACAGTATATGTGCGTAAATAAATTTTTGTTTACGAATGTTATATGGATGTTCAAATGCATGTCTACATGAGTATGTATGTGCGTTTGTTATGGCATGTACGTTTGGGTCATAATTTGGAAGGAACACAATTATATATTTGTGAAAGAAATTGCAAAGTACACTGTAAAGTGATCAGCTCAGTAGCAGTAGGCTTTCAAGAAAAAACTGAATAGCTTAATGAATTAATTGGGTGTGAGCTGGATCTGCCTTGCGTAGGCCAGTTGGGGGGGGGGGGGGGGGCGCAGTGCAAGCTTGCATGCACGAGTAGGAATGTGCATGTACGAGCATAAAGCCTGTACGTTTGTGAGTGGAAATATGTGTTTGTATAATTGATGTACAAAATTAATAATGAATGTACAATATGTTTGTGTGTGTGAGTGTGAGTGTGAGTATGTGTGTATGTGATAGAGAGAGAATGAGAGTCATTCACATGACTTGTCTTTGTGAATGTGTGTTTGGGTTTGTGATTAGGAATGCGAATATGTATTTGTGCGTGTGGTTCTGAAAGAACATTAGAGTGTGGGTGCGATTGTGGGAGGGAATATCAATGTGTGGGCGTGTGTATTCTGATTGGAAATGTGAAGGCGAGTGTGTAATTGTGAATGTATGTTCGAATATATGTGCGTTGTCGAGTGGTAATCTAAAAGTGTGTGTGTGTAGATATATGAATATAAATCAACGAACTTGTTTCGGCTCGCTTGGTGTAGTGACTAGCGTCTCGGACTTCCACCCAGAAGGCCCGGGTTCGCGCCCACGCTCGGCGCATTAAAGATTTTTCACAAGCACTGAGTCGTTACCATCCCTCATGAGCAAAGGGATGGGGGTAGTAGTACAGGACCCCAATGGGAATACGCCTAATCGGCCTTATTGAGCTATCCTTAGCTAGCTTAGCATGCGCTAGCTTTAAGAACTATTATTATTATTATTATTATTATTATTATAAGGTGAATACACGCAATGCGAGTTAATGACATTGTGGGTAGGAATACGAATATGTGTTCCTGAATGATTTTGTGCGTGAAAATGTGAATGTGCATGAGTTTGTGTGGGTTTATATAGTGAATCAACATATAAGATAATAGGTAAAATTTCTCAATTGATGATGCATAATTGTTGTCTGGTGATTATTGGCATCCAAATGTGATGTTTGGTTAATTTAGGATAGGGATGGTAATTGGTAAATCTATAGCATTATAAAACATTTATATTGCTACCATGTGAGTGCGGGCGAAGGTTGCGAAAAAAAACCCGCTGACCAATCTCTGGATACCAGCGTACCTGGACCCTTTACCTTAAGATCTCAAGCTAATCCAGGTAATCCAGGAAATTAACACCTACTTGTAAATTGTACCTCTTTCTCTCTCTCTCTCTCTCTCTCTCTCTCTCTCTCTCTCTCTCTCTCTCTCTCTCTCTCTCTCTCTCTCTCTCTCTCTCTCTCTCTCTCTCTCTCTCTCTCTCTCTCTCTCTCTCTCTCTCTCTCTCTCTCTCTCTCTCTCTCTCTCTCTCTCTCTCTCAGAGAGAGAGAGAGAGAGAGAGAACCTTGATGTAGGAATAACTAGCAAAAATCAGTAAATTTACAGATGACACTAAAATGGGAAACACTCCAAATAGATTTAGACATATTACACAAATGGGTAGTAAACTGGCAGATGAAGTTCAATGTAGGTAAATGCAGTGTAGTAAAATTGAGTAAATCGATAGGAAATGCAGTATACAATTTCGATAACGTGGATATAACTAACTCAAATAATGAAAAAGACTTGAGAATCATCGTCAACTGTGATTTGAAACCACGAAATCAATGCATCAGTGTTCGAAATAAGGCAAATAGAGTTCTTGGATGTATATCTAGAAGTGTGAGTAACAGAACAGCAGACGTAATAAGTAGTAATCTTGAACTTTTATCTACCGCTAGTGAGGCTACACATGGATTATGCTGTTCAAAATTGGAGTCCCTATTAGAGAATGAACATAGATTCCTTGGAGAGAGTACAACTGAGAATGACAATAATAATCTGTAATATTAGAAATCTTCCATATGAAGACAGGACAGGTTGAAGAAGCTAGGCTTACATTCGTTAGAAAGACGCAGAGTTAGATATGATATGATACGATATGGGTAGATATGATAGAGGTGTTCAAGTGGGTAAGTGAGATAGGCTAAATACAGGGGATTTGAAAGATGTACTGAAGCTCAGCGATAGCGAGAAAACTCAAACAAATGGTTTCAAATGAGATACATTTCGTTTCAAAAAATATAGGCAAATACTGGTTTGGTAAGAGTTGTATATACCTGTGGAACAGGCTACCTAGCGCCATAGTGCGATCAAGAACGATGGATATGTAAGACGAAGAATATACACACATATATAACGGCTATATATAAGCCTAGTTATATGTATAAATAGGTATGTGTGAGTGTGTGTGGCGTAGGGAGTTGAGTGTGGAATAGGTCTGTATATACAACATGTAGGATTATAATTTAATAAAGTCCGTTTTTAATGATAATATAAATAATAATCCAAAGAATTTCGATTCAACAGTCTAATTGGCTGAATTATATGGCGATAAATACGAAAACACTTGTGGTGGTGTCCCGTAGCCTACCCAGTGTGGCTGGGCTGCGAGACACCACTGGTGGTGTCACGCAGCCCAGCCAGTGAGGCTGGGCTACGGGACACCACCAGTGGTGTCCCGTAGCCCAGCCTCACTGGCTGGGCTGCGAGACACCACTGGTGGTGTCCCGTAGCCACTTCGATCTATTTATTACATATTTTATTGACTTATTTTTGTCTTCTCAAACTTTTATACTTATTGGTTTTGAGAACGAAGTTAAAAGTAAAATCAATAGGTTTAGGGATATTTCGTAGCGAGGTCGGTCCTTTGAGATTTGTACCCCATAAAATGTTACTTCCTCTCGCATACGCATTAGGCTATTCATAGTGCAATTGGGTCCATTACATGATTAGATTGATATCAAGTATTCGATAAATGGATTTTGATCGTGGTCATGTACTGTACTGTTAATTGGTTTGATAGTGTAATGGTTAGATCGTACCAGTTCTGTATGTGATATCCTGGGTTCGAAGCCTGGGAGGGAAAATGCTTTCATTAATTTCATTTGGGAGATTATTGGTGTTGAGAACGATGTGAAAAATAATCACCCCCTGTCTTAACCTCTTCAATATCTTTCTCTCTTAATTTACTCATTTCCTTTTATATCTGTCTTCCTATTCTCTTTCTCTATGTATCTGTTCTTTACTTTATGACTTTCCAGTAGCTGCACATTTGTATTGGCTTTAGTTTTTCGTTTTTATGTATCCTGTGTTTGTGTTATCGTTGTTTAATGGATTTTCCGGTGACCTGACCGGTCAACTCAACCAGTAGACCATTTCAATCAGTAGCTCTCAACCAGTGCCAAATCAACCAATACGGTTAGGTTAGGTTAGGTTAGTACTATATTTTGGCACTAGTTTGGTTGGTCTGGGTTAATTTGGCACTGGTTGAGAGCTACTGGTTGAAATGGTCTACTGGTTGAGATGACATGGAACCGTTCCTATGTTATTTATATGTTCTTTTTTCTTCTTTTTTGTTTACTTTCCCTCGCGTTTATCTTTCTTCCTCTCTATTTAACTTATATACAACATTCGTTTGATAAGGTGATACATATTGGCCAAGAAAATCACAAGCTATTCCATTTGCAATTGACCACTAGCGAGTTTCAGGCTTTAAGGGAGCCCACCTCGCTTTTTTTCTCTTCCTCTCCCTCTCTCTTTGGCTTGTATCCATTCGGCCCCATTCAGCCTACTGCTTTAAGACGTTTAACCCCCATCCAGGTGTCAATATTTTCCTGGCGAGCGGTATCGAGCCAGCTTATATATTTTTTGTTTTGACAGCAAGCTAAATTTGTACATTTTTCGATAGAAAAATTTCTCCGGCGAAGCCGGATTTCTCTATACAATGCTGGCTCGCCAGGAAAAAATCGACACCTGGATGGTGATAAACGTCTTAAAACAGTTGGCTGAATGGGGCTGAATGGATACAAGCCAAGGAAAGAGAGAAAAGGAGAGAAAGATAAAAAAAAAAGCTGGTGACCCCCCTTAAGGAATTTGAAGCTGTAAACATCGATATAAAATATAAATGCAATGATAACGTAGGTTTCTGATGGATAGAATGTATGATGAAATGGGCTTATTGTATTTGTAAATGTACTAAGACCATATTTTAGCTGGTAATTTTGCTAAATACTGATGTAAAGAAACTCCGACTTGTATACAGCATGAAACTCGCAGGTGGTCAATTGGGAAAACATCTAGAAAAAGAAAATATATATATATATAAACAAAATAAAATAAAATAAATAATAATAATTAACTGGGCTGTATTAACCCCTTGAGGATTATGACGCGTTTTGACAACATGTTCTGTATATAATCAAACGATTTTATTCAGATAAGGAAGGGTATATGGAGGTCAGAAGATTAATTGAAATAATATTCACCCTTTTGATGTTCACAGACCCTTCCTAAGATGCATAAATCGTATATTAATAGCCAGAATAAACTTGTCGAAATGCGTCATAATCCTCAAGGGTTTAACACCTTAAGAGCGGCCTATGCGGTTTATTTATATGTACCGCCCAGCGGGGTGTTTTTAGCCAAAATAGGGCTGTTTACGTGATCATTTTCATGCCTAAATAAGACCCAGAACGTAAAACAAGTATCTATCCCTGAAAGGGCATAAACAGAGCTTTCGAATGACACCATAACGATCCTTTTATGATGGCTAGTTTTCTTGCAATAACCGTGCAACGCGAGTGCAAAAAGCATGTAATTAGCCACTTTCCCGATACAATTCCTTATATAGCGAGTGAGAGAGGGAGGAGGGAGCTGGGATTCGTGTCAGTATGTTCGCCGCGGTGGTCTGGAGCAGTCATACGCTCGCTACTCTCCTGCCACCACTTGTCTCTCTCTCTCAGCAACATTACGTGCTGAAATTGCCACTCGACCTATGTCGAGGGCCGCCACATAGTCCAGCTTTATTTAACTCGACTTATGTTGCTCGCCGCTAATTAAGGGTTAAGGGGAGATGGGCCGTTTTTGTTTGGTCTATTAATTCATATATTCCTTTATTTCTTAGTTTTCTCGCTAGACCTCCATCAAGCTTAGAAATACACCCCCTAGTTCCCCCTTCAAGATAAATTTGTAAATGTTTCGGTAGAAAAGTGTGCCGGCTGTAAGGCCGGTTCTTCTTAAAATTTCAGGCTCGCTATCACTCGCCAGGCAAAAATCGACAATTAAATGGCACGAAAGGTCTTAAAATTGACAACGAAATGGGGCGAAAGGTGTTAAAATCCCAAACTAATGGGTGTTCGCGAACGTTTGTAGGGGTTTTAACACGAGGAGAAAGGAGACCAAAAAACGACCCATCTCCCCTTAAACGGGGGAACTTGAAGACTCTTAAGAGTTCCCCGGCGGACTGCGGGAAGACTCTTAAGAGTCAGGGGAAAAAAAATCCATTTAAAACACCCCAAAAAAAAAAAAAAAAAAAAAAAAAATTTTGTTTTTATTTTTATTGCCCCTGGTCCATGCCAAATATCACTCCTCCACCTCCCCTCCTTCCCCACTTTCCTCCCCTCCTTCAGTTATCCCCTATTTTCCTGTTATTCCCTTATTCTGTGGTATATTTTCGTGCTAACATTAGCGAGTTGCAAGCAGGGCATTGTCATCACTGTTAGCAAGCGAGTGCAAGAGAGAGAGAGAGAGTATCATCGACGTCTCTCTCAGACGTGGAGAAAAGTGGTGGAAGTGAGGTTGCTCAAGTAAATATGTAACTCGCGGCTGTATCCCGTTTTGACCATCAAAACGCCGTTTCCACTTGTTTTATTGTTGTAACAGGTTAACCCGTGGAGCCCCGGCTAGTTTTGTAATGTTTGCGCACCAGAACCCGGCCGGTTTTCAAAATTTTTTTTTATTCCAGAAACAATAGCGAATGGGTTAGGAATGAAGGAAAAACCACGAAAAACCGCTCAAAAAGCTTAAAAAATGGTCCTACAGAGCCCCGAAAACGGATTTTATAAGAGTAAAATATTGAAGGCAATTATCCCAAAAAAAACAGGTTATTGCGCGCTCGCGCGCACGCACGTGGACTTTGAGAGTTTCAACCATCGGCACGGTTGCGTGGGATACGTACACAGTTCCCATACAATCTGAGCCCTCTGGAGTGGCTACACCTGAGGTTACGGTCGCGCAATTAGGGTGACGCGCCAGGCGCGTCTCTGGGGCTGTGCGTTACATACATCGCCGACGCGTCAGGCGCGTCACTGGGGCTGTACGGGTTAATACCTTTATAATCAACCTATAATAGGCGCATATGGATAAGTATTAATGCTATTTATGGTAAAATAACGATGTTAGTGGTGGGAACAGCTCAAATACGTCAGCACAGGAGTGTGGTGTCTCATACCCCCCATGCGCACTTCAGAGGTTAAGGCAGTTTCAATATAGGGTCAAGGGAAAACGTCTTACAGTTACGTCTTCAATATACAAGGATATGTGTTTCTTTATTTTGTTCCGGATACGAATAGAAGATTGTATTGAGCTTAGGAAGGAATTGTGGAGGTTAGAGGCTTTACCAAGATAGATTTATATTTGTTCAAATGTTCACCAACCAACTTTACTTCTAAACTCAATTAATGAAATCAACAAATACATGTGGCACTCCAAGGACTCGAACCTAGAACACCCACCCCGAAATTCCGCCCACGTATGCATTACGCAGTTATATACCCGCTTCATTCCTATAGAGCTTTCACAACTCGAGCAAATTCGCTTAATATTAACCAAAATTTACCCCTCGAGGATCATGACGCGTTTGGACAGTTTATTTTGGCTATCATTAGACGATTTTATACAGTTTAGGAAGGATCTGTGGGAATGGAAAGGGTAAAACGTTTAAGAAAAGACTGGACGATCATCTGATGAAGGTTGGATTAATATGAATTAATCAGTAGGCATGTGTAATTTCCCTTTCAAAGTATTTTTGTTTCCTATACCATATCAAAACTTTCCTTATGGGCATTTCCTGACCCATAGGGTTACACTTCATCCTATTTTCCTGTACAGCTTTTTAGCCGGAGGGTGGGGAGAGAGTCTTCTACTGTACTGTCCTATTCTTCCACTATAAACTGTCCTGTTTAGTTGTATTAAGGCCAGACCACCTAGTTGGGACCGCGTGTGGTCTGAGTATCTGTGTAACTCTCTCTCTCTCTTTCCGTCCTGTCTTGAGATAATTCCTTCTGATTTACCTAAACTAGTTGCGAGAGAGAGCGTTGCGAGAGTGGGGGAGGGGGGGGGGAGGGGAGATGGTGTTGCTATGAGAGTGTGTGTGTGTGTGTGTAAATCAGAGAGAGAGAGAGAAGAAGGGGGGGAGAGAGAGTTTCATATTATTTGCATAGACACACTGACCGCACACTCCTTACGATCTAAGCGAGGTGGCCATGACATATAATTCTATGAGAGAGATCTTAACCCTTTGAGTACCAGCGACGTGTGATATATTGTATTCTAGCTATATTTAGACGACATTATGCAGCTTAAGAAGGATCGGTGGTGCTTAAAAGAGTTGGTGGATATAGTTTGAAGCCTTATTATTGCTAGAGATCCTTCCTAAACTGAACAAAATGCTCTAGTCATTGCCAGAATATAATGAAAAGGGCGTCACCGGTACTGAAAGGGTTAACCCCAAATATTGAACAATGGAAGAACAATATAATTATGAGAGACAGACAGACAGAGACTGCACATACCGCGAGGTGATTTATCTTAACCCATTGAGGAGTATATTCTGGCTATCATTAGACGATTTTATACAGCTTAGGAAGGATGTATGGGAGTTTAATGGGTAAAGGCGGTCTCAGTCAACCCTCTGACTGCCATATACCCTGAATATTCTGAATAAAATCGTCTAACAGTAGGCAGAGGAGTAAGAAAAGGAATGTGTCATAAACTACTGAGAGGGTTAAAACCTTTTGATAATCGATTAATTCACATATATAGGAAAGAAAAGGACAGCAAAGGAGGAGAGAGAGAGATAGATAGATAGAGAGAGAGAGGGGGTGGAGGGATTACATAGATACACTGACCACAGAGACCTTTCAATCCAAGCGGGATGGTCAGGACTTCATTCTAATATAGATAGCAAAACCCCAAGTAAACAAAATGGAAGAAAGGAGAGCAAGTAAAAAAGGAAGAGAGAGAGAGAGAGAGAGAGAGAGAGAGAGAGAGAGATACATTAATAGATAGATACATACAGAGAGAGAGAGAGATGCATTAATATATAGATACATAGATACAGACAGAGAGAGAGAGAGAGAGATACATTAATATATAGATACATAGATACAGACAGAGAGAGAGAGATGCGTTAATATATAGATACATAGATACATACAGAGAGAGAGAGAGAGAGAGAGCGATGCATTAATAGATAGATACATAGAACCATACAGAGAGAGAGAGAGAGAGAGAGAGATGCATTAATAGATAATTATACATAAATATATACAGAGAAAGAGAGAGAGCGAAGCATTAATATATAGATACATAGATACATACAGAGAGAGAGAGAGAGAGAGAGAATGCATTAATATATAGATACATACAGAGAGAGAGAGAGATGCATTAATATATAGATACATAGATACAGACAGAGAGAGAGAGAGAGATGCATTAATAGATAGATACATACAGAGAGAGAGAGAGAGAGAGAGAGATGCATTTATAGATAGATACATAGATAGGCTATATACAGAGAGAGAGAGAGAGAGAGCGAGAGAGAGAGAGAGAGCAAGAGCAAGGCTTGATGGATGATGATGAAAGAGAAACATTTGAGAAGATGTATTAAGAAAGTAGGAAAAGATTTTGAGGAAATATAAAGTGATGGATGGAGAGAAAGACAAAGACATGGATATCTGCTTGGGCATTAAATAGATATATAGACGTACAGGTATGCATATGGATAGATAGATAGATAGATAAATAGATAGATTAATAGATAGATAGATAGACAGATATATATATATATATATATACAGTATATATATATATATATATAGATAGATAGATGACAACAAATTCAAAATAGATGATTAAATATACCGATATTAGTATGTACTTCGTGTAAGAGTTATATATAAAACAAACATAAAAATGGATGGGAATAGATAGTCAGTCAGTGAGTCATATATTTATTTCATAAAAAGATACAAGGTATACTTTTTACATATTTGTTAAACAAATATTAATAATACATACACACATACGGTATATACATTCACACACATTGTATCAATAACATGTTCTTAACATAAGAACAACAGATGGATAGATCCATCGACAAACAGATACATAGATCTATCGATAGATAGATAGATCTACCGACAGATAAATAGAGCCATCCATCGACAGACTCAGACTCAAATCTTTATTTCATAAAAGGCTACACAATTAACTTTTTACATATATACAATAGAGATAACAGTAACCTTATACTGTACATTACCGCATTCTAGGTTCATGGTTTTGTACAAACATAATTCTTGACTTGATAGCATTTATATCATTAGTTTTCAAATCTGATACGTCATATTCATGTAATAGGATATGGTTAACTTCCTTTCCTAACGATAGGTATTCATCAAGGTTTAATAAACATTTCTGTAAAAACTTGCAAGGTTTTAGAAGACATTTGTGAGCAAATCTAATTTTTAACCAATTCATTAAATGATTAAATGTCATTAGTCCAGCCAATTCACATGCATGATGATTACTTTCCCAATATTTTAATTTCAGCATTTTCGTTATTGCTTTGTGGTAACCAATTGCAAATTGCTTAAGAGGAAGTTTGCACTTTTTGATATAAAGACATAATTCAGAACCATAAAAACTTGAGCAGTAACTTTGGAACAACTGAGTAAAAACCCTAACATTAACATTAGAACATTTACGTAAAATACAATTAAATTCATTATAAAACTTGTTACGACACCTAATTACGTCTTTGTCATTATTTAAATTATCATCTATTATAAACCCTAGATACTTTTGTTCATTAACAACATTCAATATCTCTCCACATAGCATCAACTTTGGCTTTAAGTTTTTATCTGTATTGTCTTTGAAATACATGCATGATGATTTATTAATATTAATGTCAATATCAATTTCTTTTGCTTCATTTCCAAGCATATTTAGTAAAACCTGTAATCCCGATGACGATGGTGCTAATACAACAATATCGTCAGCGTAAGCACTAATATTACTTGATATATTTCCTAGTGTGCACCCCTTTTTACATTTAGACACTTTTTCAATCAGCTTATCTATATAAAGATTAAATAATATCGGAGACAAGACTCCTCCCTGTCTTACTCCATTCATTATTTTCCAGGGTTTTGATATTGAGTCTTTATGCTTAGTAGCAACCAGTTGATTTCTATAAAGATATAATAGATATATAGATTGATAGATAGGTAGATAGATACAGGCCAACAGACTAAAAATAGATGGATAGATATACAGAGATTAGTATGTAGATGTATAAAAGGTATATAAAACAAATATATACAAATAGATAGGAATAGATATATGTAAATATAGTTGAACAGATATACAGACTAAATTACATATACAGTACATTACTTAATTAGGTTATTACATCGCTAGTTATTCAGCTAATATATACTGGTTGAAATGGCACACTAGTTGACATGAGTTCATACTCTCAATCCATTGAACAATTGGGGGTATTAAGTGTTGTCACAGATTCCAGTGGTTTTCGCTCAACAAGTGTTATTGGTATCTTTATAGTTACTGGGTAAAGTGCTTATCCCTCAGTGTATTAGTCAGTGTCCGAAACTTTGTGAAATATATATCTGACAACACTTATTAACCTCGACTGTACATAAATAGGATATATCTTGTGATAGTCAGTTTTTTACAACTTGCAGATTTTATATTAGGGCTTGCACGATGCCTTTTTCCGACATCCCTCGTGGTGGCTCTGCCTCACTTCTGGCTCTTCGTTCTTTCTTTATATTTGTTGTTTTTCTTTTTTCAATTTGAATTTGAGATATATGGA
>CM064493.1:18551388-18634100 GCA_032716605.1 Paralithodes platypus | reverse complement strand
CCTAGATTAAGGGTAAGAAATTGAGAATGGGCCTGAGCAAATAGATAGATAGATAGATAGTTAACTCTTTCACGCTTTTATGACGCAGAGGTTGCCAGATTAGCAATAAGAAATAATTATCTCACTCTCATAATTACCTCGCCATAATTAGTTTTCTGCCCACAGCTAACTCAAAGACAACTGCAGAGGTTAAAGTAACTAAACTAAAGGTTTCTAAATACCTCTGATGGTAACAAAGGCTTTAAAGTATCCCTAATAGGCTCAACATTGCGTGAAAGGGTTTATGGGGAGGTTATATTTTGTTCCCTAGACCTAAAGCAAGCTTTAACAAATTCCCCTAAATTTGAATTTGTATATTTTCAGTAAAAACGTGTCCCGGCCGAAGGCCGATTCCTCCTAAACTATAAGCTCGATGTCGCTCACCAAGACAAAAATGATACCTAAATGACTCTAAAGGTCTTAATATTGCCAAGAACTGGGTTGAAGGGTTAATCTCTCAACAATAATGGAGCGAACGTCTTAAGATCACAAGACAAATGAGGCTAAACATGAGGGAGAAAGTGGTCCAGAAAAACAAAATCCGGTTTAATTCTTAGGTAACTGTACAGCCATGAGCGTATATTAAGTAACACCAATTCCAATCTGTCAACCTTTTTGCCATACCTGGTGAAGGCCGGGTCTTTTTGGAACAACACTGCATTGCATTGTATTGTCTCGTTTGCATTCGATACTGTTTTAAATGGCTGCCTCGCTATTTACGCTCTTGACTGTAGGCTACATAGTCATAATTTTTGAAAGGTAGATAGTTTATAATTTTCCACTGTTTGTGAATTTAAATTTATAGAAAACTAATTTAACTAGCAGCAGAATTCGGCACCATATAATTACTCTGAAAACCTGAATGCTATATGAAGTTGATTAGGAGCCTTATATATATATATATATATATATATTATGCAATTCTAATAAGGTTGGGGTGTAGTGCATGCTCAGCTGGTTAACACAAACAAATGGTAACATACATATGCAGTTAGTTTATTGACATGGATACGCAGAGACAAAATAATGGACTAAACACGATATACAATCAATAGGAATATACAATATCATACAATATCAGTATAAGTGTATATAATGCTGGACCTATAGGCCACAGTCAATAACTTAACATAACCTTCCAACAACGTCCTATTATCTCAATGCTGAGTCAATGTACTCAACTTTCTCTTTATAGTTGCTGAGGGGCACAGGGCCCTGGGTGGGGCTTTGGTTTCCCGGGCGTTTCCGCTCCCTCCTCAGCTCCCCGCCATGGAGTGGCTTTGGTCACTCCAGGGTTTATTGTGGTTGGCAGGGAGGGTTCTGTGGGGGCGCTCTGTTACGGCCATGGCCTTGCTCGGGGCCTTGGGGCTGTTCGGCCGGGCAGCTTGGGGAACAACAACAACAACAACACATTATAAGACTTACTCCTCTACTAGAATATACTAAATCTCTTAGGTTACACACAAGTTTTTCATTTCTCCTCGCAAACAAGTATTTGATATTCTGTTTCAATTAGTGTTTAATCTCAGTCTTAACCTTTTCGTAAACAGTACTATTAATATCTTATTTCAATAGCAAGTATCAATCTCTTATCACGGCATGTATTTAAGGGGAGATTTCCACTTGAGGGACTTTTTTCTTGACCCCTTTCTCCATCATGTCTAGCCCCATTGCTTTTGGGATTTTAAGAAGTTTGCCCCATTAGTTTGGTGATTTTTAAGAATTTCCGCCCCATTCTGTCAATTTTAAGACCTTTCGTGCCATTTAGGTGTCAATTTTATCCTGGCGAGCGATAGTGAGCCTGTAATTTAAGAGTAATCGGCCTTCGGCCGGGACATTTTTCTACCGAAAAAGTACAAATTTATCTTGAAAGGGGGTCAAGGGGGTGAAATTTTAAGATTGCTGGAGGAGTAGGAAACAAACTAGAAACCTCCCCTTAATTTCTTGGTAGCGTTATTAGTGAACGGTCTTCTGGTAGCAACAGCATTTGTTTCTTATTTAATCTCGTAATAGACTCCTCTGGATTACGCTTGTAACTACATATGAAAATAAGCTAACTCGTATTGGTATTCCAAAGAACTCGTTATGTAATCTCTTCGGGAGCCTCGTATGCCTGAGTGGGGCGTCTAACGTGAACAATATACTTATCAACTCTAGGCTCTTATACTTCAGTTTGCAATTTCACTCATCCATTGCTGAGGGCCTAACGGATCCTATCTTGATTTCGATAGTTATAGGGCAAAGCTAACTCATTCACTAAGCTGATTAAACTCCTAATCGTCTAGCTCATCAATCACGATGCTGAGTGGCAAGCGAGGACTCTAGCTAAGTAGGTTTCTAACTCGGTAGGACTTTGTTGTTCAGACAGGGAGTCATTTAACCAATCAATTGATACCTACTAGGGGAACTTGGGAAGTTAATTGGGGGGTTTGGGAATCCTCAGGTACTTTAAGCTTGGAATGTTCGTTTGTTCCTTTCGGGGCTGCTTGTTCTGTTCAAGAGACCACCCAACAAAATATCTTTATAGCCTATATATATCTATCTATCTATCTATATGCTCAGGCCCAATCCCCATTTTGGGGGTAGCCGACTCAAGACAGAGCAAGAACAGGGAAAACACAAAACAACATAAAACAACAAATAAACACAGATAAAAAGCACAAACTCACACATCCAGGTCACCCAGGAGAAGACCCAGAGACCAGGGTCACCAAGGTCGCTCCAGCACTCCCCCGGCCCCCGACCACCCGGAGAGGTTCCGATCTCGGCAGGCAGACATGCAGCGGAGCCAAAGCCACAAGCCCTGCCACCACACTTCCAGGCGCACCCTTCATATTAATCGTCTCCCCGGGCCAGGCGCCTGATGGACTATTATCTAGTCCAACTTGCGCCCGACCCCTTACTCCAAATGACCACGTGTTCACTCAACTATTCACAAGCATTCTCCAATCACTCCTGTCCACCACCACTTCCCCTGCCTGATCTATAGTCATTCCTCTATCATCCAAAGCTTTTCTTACACAGTCTCTCCATCTCAATGGGGGTCTTCCTGCCCTTCTAACTCCCCTTGTCCCTGACTCACATATTCTCTTTGTAAGCCTTTCATCTCACATTCGTTCAACATGACCATACCAGCTCAGCACCCTTCTGTCCACTCTGGCTGACAAATGTTCCTGCTGCCCCACTCTCCTACATATCTCTTCATTCCTCAATCTGTCTCTACGAGTATCTCCACACATACTCCTCAAGCAGCTAATCTCCATCACATCCAGCCCTCTTTTCTCCTTTTTCTTCAGAGCCCATGTCTCAGCCCCATACATCACTGTTGGCACTACAATTCCTTGATACAGTGCACTTTTTACTTTCACTCCGAGATTTCTCGTCTTCCACATACTTCCCATTGCTCCGAAAACCTTCCTTCCTTCACACACTCTGTTTTACCTCCACTTCCATACCTCCACTCCTGCTTATCGTTCCTCCTAGATATTTAAAACACTCTACTTGTTCCAATATTTCCCCATCCAGCCTCACATCTAGATTCACCCTATGCTCTCCCCTATTACACACCATTACTTATTATGGTACACACCATTATGGTAGAGATTGGGAGTTGAATCAGTTGCTGTTCGCTGATGACACAGCATTGGTGGCGGATTCTGATGAGAAACTGCAGCGGGTAGTGGTGTGGTTGTGGAAGGAGGAAACTGAAGGTGAACGCCTATATACTGTATATATACCGGTATATATATATTAATTATATTCGTTGTATATATGGGCAGGATATTTTCTCTTAGGCATATTTCATTGAAAGTTATGGCAAGTTGGTTGTTAAAGATCTTCTTGTCTATATTTTCTCTTTTCCTGAGGGCATTTTTACCTTCCGTAGAATGTTGTCTGATTATCTCTTCAAAAGCCATTTGGGTAGTTGGTTAAGTAAGAAGAGTTTCAAACACTTTGGAAGTCAGAGGGTTGATTGGGATAACCTTGACCCTCGTAATTCCCACAGGTCCTTCCTAAACTGTATAAAATCGTCTAATGATAGCCAAAATATACTGTCAAAATGCGTCATGATCTTCGAAGGATTAAACAAATTAGTGATGAGAGTTGGGTGCGAAAAAGAGTCGGGGATTTACCGAGGAAGAAATAGGAGCTGAATCAGTGACATTCTGGGAAGAGAGA
This sequence comes from Paralithodes platypus, assembly GCA_032716605.1. Classification (NCBI taxonomy): domain Eukaryota; kingdom Metazoa; phylum Arthropoda; class Malacostraca; order Decapoda; family Lithodidae; genus Paralithodes; species Paralithodes platypus. The sequence continues at coordinate 18,629,882 of CM064493.1, read as the reverse complement.
GAGAGAGAGAGAGAGACAGAGAGAGTACAAAGGAGTACAACGGAAATCAAGCAACAACATTCTAGTGACCCTTCTAGGGTGCTTGTCCTCCAAAACACTGAGGATCAAGTGTCCAAGCAGTGGTTTAGAGTGGGTAAGGGAACATTGGAAAGGGAACTACTGCCCTGGAACTAATGTCCGTGGCAGGATTAGGAAGTTAGTAGGGGACAGATGGGTTAATAACTGAGAGGGGGATAAAATAAAGTTATTCATTTACAAACGCAGTCAGTCGCGGGTTTGATGCGATATATTTGTCTAGGCGGAGTTTAAATGAATCAACGGTGCTGCAGTCTATAACGTCTCGGGGAAGTCCATTCCACAAGTTGACAACTCGATTGAAGAAGAAATTCTTAGATTCCTGTGAGTTAAAAGATTTACCAATAATTTTGCAACCGTTTCCCCGCGTGTAATTAGATTGGTCGATAGTGAAGTACTTACTACAGTTCATATTGTCGATGCCTTTGATGATTTTGAACACTTGAATTAAGTCACCTCTTAATCTGCGCTGGGTTAAAGGAAATAGATTTAATTCTCTAAGACGCTCTTCGTATGGTTTGTTCTTTAGGCTAGGTATCATTTTGGTAACTCTACGTTGAACTCGTTCTAGCTTGTTTATATCTTTTTGGTAATAAGGGCACCAGGATTGAACGCAGTATTCCAGAAGAGGGCGGACTAAGGAATTGTAAAGGGTTAGGATAACTTCTTTGGATTTATGCTCAAATGACCTGCCTATAAAACCAATTATTTTGTTTGCCTTCCTAACAACTTCTGAACATTGTTGACACGGTTTTAGGTTACTCGATATTGTTACTCCCAGATCGGTTTCTCTGTTTACATTCTTAAGCTGAGTGCCATTCATCGAATAGTTTGCTTTCTCATTTAGGTATCCGATATGTAGTACTTTACATTTATCCGCATTGAAACTCATTTGCCAAATTTGGGCCCAACATGACAATTTATCTAGATTGTGTTGCATATCGTCAACTTGTTCTTTTGAGAGTACGCTATTTGCAATTTTTGTATCGTCAGTAAATTTTGAGATTGTACAGGTGAGACCCTCATCTATGTCGTTGGTGTAAATTAGAAAGAGAATTGGTCCTAGTACCGATCCCTGGGGTACCCCGCTACTTACATTGGTCCATTTAGATGCCTTACCGTTTATGACTACTCTTTGCTTTCTGTCGCTGAGCCAATTTTCTATCCATTTCAACACACCGTCTTGTATTCCATGCGCTTTTAGTTTTAGCAGTAAACGTTTGTGGGGAACTTTGTCAAAGGCCTTTTGAAAATCAAGGTATATAATATCTACAGCTTTACTCTCATCGTAGAGGTTGAGGATATCGTGGAAGAAGTCTAAGAGGTTTGTTAAACAGGAACGTTTTTTACGAAAGCCGTGTTGAGTATCTTTAAGTAAGTTATTTGCCTCTAAGTGATTTACGAGTCTGTCTCTTATGACCGTTTCTAGCATTTTACATACAATTGAGGTTAAGCTAATTGGACAATAATTACAGGGTAGGGATTTGCTGCCTTTTTTGAATATCGGTGTTACGTTGGCTAGCTTCCACTGATCAGGCATAGTCCCAGACTGCAAGGATTCATTGAATAGCAATGTCAGTGGTTTGGAGAGCTCATCCTTAGCTTCCTTTAGAACTCTAGGCGAGATTGTATCAGGTCCAGGCGTTTTATTTACCTTGAGTTTATCTAAACAATTCAATACTTCTCTCTCTGTAATGGTGATATTGCTTAGAACATCTGAATTATCAATCTGAATCGGCGATGGTGTAGGGATATCACTGAGGTCTTCGGTTGTAAAAACTGATGCAAAGAAGGTATTGAGGGCATTACTCATTTGTACTTAGTCTTTGGTGTATTCTCCATTTTCATCGACTAACGGTCCAACAGTTGAAGTAACTACTTTTTATTTTCTGATATAACTATAAAATTCTTTCGGGTTTGTTTTACTTTGATTCGCAACATGTAACTCCAGGGTCTTTTTACTTTGCTTAATTAACTTTTTGGCTTTGCGTCGTAGCTCTACAAATTTCACCCGTTCTTCGTCATTTTGTGAGGATTTTAATCTATCATTAGCAAATTTTTTAGCAAGCAGACAGTCTGAAATATCTTTATTCCACCATTTGGGCTTATCATTATGGCCTGGACGCCGTATTTTCGATGGTATGCAATCTTGCACTGCCTTAAGGTAAGTGGTTGTGAAACACTCCCAAGTTGTATTTATGTCGTTATTGTTAGTCAGAAAGCTCCAGTCAGTTTCTTTAAGCTTTGATTTAAGTTTATGAAAATTTGCTTTCTTGAAATTAGGGACTTTCTCAATGCTGCTATTTGATTTGTTACTAGTAAACTTTAAAGTGAAAGTTATCGTACGATGGTCGCTGTTACTGAATTCATCACCAACATTCAAATTCTCTATTAATTCTTCTTTTGTTGCGAGTACAAGGTCAAGCACATTATTACCACGGGTCGGAGATTGTACAAATTGAAAAAGTGAACTCTCTTGCAAGTTAGCATAGAGGTCGTGTCCAGAGTGTGAAGTAAGAATATCGCCCCATTTAGTCACGGGTAAGTTGAAATCGCCAAGAATTACGGTATCTTGTATGTTAGTTATTTCTGCAATTTGTCCATAAATTTCACTGTCAGTTTGCACTGATTGAGCTGGGGGTCTGTATAATAAAGCTAGTGTTATTTTAGTTCCTCGTTTATTATTTAATAGTACGTAAGATATGTCTACATTCGCAATTTGAGGTTTTGACATTAAGACGGGATTAAGACTTTCCTTTTTAAAAAACAGAACTCCTCCTCCATTTCTATTGATCCGACTTTTCTCAAACATTGTATAACCAGGAAGCGTATATTCGGCTAAAAAGTCTCTGTCTTCCGTATTTAACCAAGATTCTGTAATGCCGATTATATCATAATGTTCTGTAAACACGATTTCCTCTAGATCTGAAAATTTATTGCGTATGCTACGAGCATTTACATAAAACACCTTAAGAGTATTAGAGTTGGATGTTACCGATTGTGCATTGTTTGAATTTTCAGTTCGTATTTGACTTACACTACCCTGCCTGGGTACCCCCGGTTGACCCCGTTTTTTGAACGGAAATCCTTGACTGCATCGTTTAGCAGACGACCAAGACGTGCAGCTCCTACTTCATTGAGATGTACACCATCTCCTGAAAACAAAGATTTATCATAGTAAAAATGATCCCACTTGTCGACAAAGCCGATGTCCTCCTCCCTGCAGAGTTTGACTAGTCGGCGATTTGTACTGGTAGCTATGTTGTAGAATCGGTTTTCTACATCAATCCGGGGAACAATTCCTGAAATTAAGATTCTATTAGATTTTTCCTTGAAGGACCTGATCAGCAGCCGGTACTTGCAAAGTAGTTCCTCTGACCGCGTCCGTTGGACATCGTTAGATCCAACGTGGATGACGTATGTAGTGCTTGCGGGGGCGAGCCTGGAAACTTATTCCACAGCCGCAACAATGTCGTCCACGCCGCCACCTGGGATACAGAACCGCTTTCTGGCCCTGGCGCAGAACTCGGTTAATTGGCCACGGACCATGGAGTCGCCCACAAGCCGAACTTCTTCCGTTTCCTCTTCCTCGTCAATAGCAAGAATTTTGAAGCGATTTTGGCATGTTGTCGGGATGACCTTCCTGGTACTGGTACTGGGATGCACATTGTTTCTCACTAACTGAAAGTTGTCCTGGGGGGTAGTGAGAGTAGAGTCATTATTATTTTCTGCAACATCTAAGGTAGCTGCTGATGTGGGTACTGGTACCGGTACTGTATGCACTGGAATGGCGGTTGACATCGTAGTGGTTTCTTGGGCCGAGGGCACTCCTACGTTGAGTGTGGCAAATTCTTGAAGGGATTCAAGCTTCGTAGTCAGGGCATCGATCTTGGAGTGAGCTGCATTCAATTCATCCGCAATCTTCTCTCGGAGCTGGCAAAATCTACAAATTTGGACATCAGTATCAACAAACATGGTAGGGCCAAATTTACTGGAACAACTCGTGCAGGTTCGTTGCGGCGCCATGACGATATAATCACAATATGCCTGAAAATCATACAAATTTATGTTAGCAAAAGGTACAATTAAAGCCTGAAAATCATAAACAAATTATGCTAGCAATGTGATACAATTAATTCCTGAAAATCACACAAAATGTTGTTAGCAATAGGCCTATGATAAAATTAATATGCCTGTAAATCACAAAATATATGTTAGCAATAGAACACAATTTATGCCTGAAAATAAAACAAAATTTGATGTTAGCAGTATGACACAGTTAAAGCCTGAAAATCACAAATGGACCAGAAATTTGTTACAAAATTTACTGGAAAAAAAAGTGGGAGAGGGTTAATGTAGCCTAGTGAGAAAACTGGAAAACAGTATACAGTACAGTAACAACAAATATTTGTTAGCAATATGGTACAATTAATGCCTGTAAATCACAAAAAGAATATGTTAATCACAAAAAGAATATTATGCCTGTAAATCACAAAAAATATAGCAATAGAACACAATTTATGCCTGAAAATAAAAAAAAAATTGATGTTAGCAGTATGACACAGGTAAAGCCTGAAAATTGCAAATGGAATAGTAATTTGTTACAAAATTTACTGGAAAAAAAAAAGTGGGAGAGGGTTTAGCCTAGTGAGAAAACTGGAAAGCAGTATACAGTACAGTAACAAAAAATATTGGTTAGCAATACGGTACAATTAATGCCTGTAAATCACAAAAAGAATATGTTAGAAATAGAACACAATTTTATGCCCGAAAATAAAAATAAAATCATGTTAGCAGTATGACACAGTTAGGCTAAAGCCTGTATATTAGTTTATACAGTGGTCGACACAATAATAATAATAATGGAGTTAGTAATATCCCTGGCAAGAGTGTGAGAGGCCTATTAATATGGTGACAAGAATCTGAAATACGATTAATATATAGGTTATTAAAAAGTATTACAGTAACTAAATTATTCTAACCCAATATTAAATCTATCTTGACAAATGTTAGTGTGTGCGATTTATATAGATAACCAAGATAAAAAGTTCAACCAAGTACAGTATTGGCAAGACTTTGATATATAAAATACAAGAAGAGGGTTTGTTTATGCGTACACAGGTGGCGCTGGTATCGGCGGCGTCTCTACTAACTTGACAAATATAATTTTGAAAAACAAACGTTTATCAGTCAAAACTACAGTACAATGTCGTCCAAGATAACTACCGGGTGGTCTCTGAGAGAGAGAGAGAGAGAGAGAGAGAGAGAGAGAGAGAGAGAGAGAGAGAGAGAAGAGAGAAGAGAAGAATAAAAGAAGTGGGATTGGAAACAGTGACATTCTAGGAAGAGCAAAGAATTGCACAGATATTCAGATCACACAGACCTTGCGGTCCCTACTAGGTGGTCTGGTTTTAAAACTACTAGAGACAGGGACAGTTTATAGTAGAAGAAAAGGACAGCAAAGTAGAAGGCTCTCTCCCCGCCCTCCACTCCCTCCAGCTAAAAAGATATACCGGAAAATAGGATAAAAATAGGACCTTATGGGTCAGGAAATGCCCACAAGAAAAGTGTGTTAATTAGGAGAGAAAGAAATAAGTCTTAAGGGGGGTGACCTGCTTTTTGTTATTTCTGTCCTATTCTCTCTTTCTCTGGCTTGTATCCATTTGACCCATTCAGCCAACTATTTTAAGACGTTTATCCCCATCTAGGTGTACTTTTTATTCCTGGCGTGTGAGTGTGTGTGTGTGTGTATGCAATTTTGAGGAGCTGGATAAGGAGTGGAATAATGAAGTACAATGTGACGATAAAAATACAACCAAGAGAGAGAGAGAGAGAAATAGGAGATGAAACCGTGACGTTCGGGGAAGAGCCCAAGGATGTGTGTGTGTGTGTGTGTGAGAGAGAGAGAGAGAGAGAGAGAGGTATAGGAGATGAAACCGTGACGGTCAGGGAAGAGCCCATGGATGTGTGTGTGTGAGAGAGAGAGAGAGAGAGGAATAGGAGATGAAACCGTGACGTTCGGGGAAGAGCCCAAGGATGTGTGTGTGTGTGTGAGAGAGAGAGAGAGAGAGAGGAATAGGAGATGAAACCGTGACGTTCAGGGAAGAGCCCATGGATGTATGTGTGTATGAGAGAGAGAGAGAGAGAGAGAGGAATAGGAGATGAAACCGTGACGTTCGGGGAAGAGCCCAAGGATGTGTGTGTGTGTGTGTGAGAGAGAGAGAGAGAGAGAGGTATAGGAGATGAAACCGTGACGTTCAGGGAAGAGCCCATGGATGTGTGTGTGTGTGTGTGTGTGAGAGAGAGAGAGAGGAATAGGAGATGAAACCGTGACGTTCAGGGAAGAGCCCATGGATGTGTGTGTGTGTGTGTGTGTGTGTGTGAGAGAGAGAGAGGAATAGGAGATGAAACCGTGACGTTCGGGGAAGAGCCCATGGATGTATGTGTGTATGAGAGAGAGAGAGAGAGAGAGAGAGGAATAGGAGATGAAACCGTGACGTTCGGGGAAGAGCCCAAGGATGTGTGTGTGTCTGTGTGTGTGTGTGTGAGAGAGAGAGAGAAAAAACTGAGATTGGAAACAGTGGCATTCTAAGAAGAGCATAGTGATAAGAGAGAGACTGTTTGTGTGTGTGTGTGTGTGTTTGTAGAATGCACAAGGGCATAGAAACAGATGGATAAAAAGATAAATAAATACAAATTTATGTTGAAGAAAAATGCCTCGCTTTTTTTTCTTTCTCTCCCTTGCTCTTTGCCTTGTATCGATTCGGCCCCATTCAGCCTACTGTTTTAAGACGTTTACCCCCATTCAGGTGTCAATACATATGAACATAAGAAAATGGGAGTCTGCATAAAGCCGATTGGCCCACACAAGGCAGATCCCTCTCACACCCTCAGATACAGTCGGATACCATAATATGTTCTAGCCCACTCATAAGAATATGTGGACCCCCTATTGTTTTCTTTATGCAATTAGTTCTATTAGGATTGATTTTTCGATAGAACTTGTTTGTCAATAAATAGTATATACCGGTTTAAGGGGAGATTTCCACTTGAGGGCATTTTTTCTTTACCCCCTTCTCCCTCATGTTTAGCCCCATTGCTTTTGAGATTTTAAGACGTTCTCCCCATTAGTTTGGCTATTTTAAGAACTTTCACCCCATTTATGTCACTTTTAAGACCTTTCGTGCCATTTAGGTGTCGAATTTTTCCTGGCGAGCGATAGCGAGCCTGTAATTTAAGAGGAATCGGCCTTCGGCCGGGACATTTTTCTACCGAAAAATGTACAAATTTATCTTGAAAGGGGGTCAAGGGGGGTGTAATTTCAAGCTTGATGGAAGTCTAGGAAACACACTAAAAACCTCCCCTTAAACAAAATTATATTCATAATTGGTTTCCAGAGAGATATACTTCCATAATTAGAAATAGGTGAAATCCACGAACATTATATGAGTGAGCTAGTGACTATGGCATCCGAGTGAACGAGAAGGAAGTAACCATAGAGTACAGAAGGATAGAGAGGAAAGAGAGACGCCACAAATCTGAAAATAGTGATCCGCGCGTTCGAGAGATGGCAGCACGATCGCAAAGGAAAATGGGAGGGTCCCCATTAACCCTCTTCGAAATATGACGCATATTTGAGCCTATTGGGGATAGTTTAAAGCCTTTGTTACCATCAGGGGTATTTACAAACCTTTAGTTTAGTTACTTCAACCTCTGCAGTTGTCTTTGAGTTAGCTGTGGGCAGAAAGCTAATTTTGGAGAGGTAATTATAAGAGTGAGAGAACTCTATTTCTTATTGCTAATCTGGCAATCTCTGCATCATATGTGCGTGAAAGGGTTAATAATCAATTCTACTCTATCCAGAGACTCTGTAGACATGACCTAGTTAAATAGACATAAGTAGAGGCTACTGTAAAGGCCAGATCATCGTGAAATTGTCGTCATTATGAGGAGGTTCACAGTCACGTCTCTTCTACCCCCACCGTTGTTGTTGTTGTGAGAGTGGGGAGTTGCCAACGTCAAACAGGCTGGGACAAAATATCCCTAAATGTCATAAGTATAACCTATGAACGTATTTCGTGAAATGTCCTGTTTTAGTGCCACTTTATAAATTATCATCTACATAACACGTAACTAATAATATATATTCAAAATTACATTGTAATTCTTGTTGTGTTGCTTGGAGTTATACAGCTTATATCATAATTATATAAGTATTTTTTATAAACAGTATGTATTCCTAATATTTTCCTCTTGCTTTTATATATCCATTTTATTTAAAATATTTTACAAGTGTTTTTACCAACATTAAATCACTATTAAAGACGTTCCCTCTTTAACCCTTTCTCCCCGGGCAGGCTTTATAAATGATGATAGGCCTATCCGGGTGATCTGGCCAAAAAACGTATGTAAACATAGGCCTATTTTTGTTATTTTTAATGTTAGGGAATTCACATAAATCTCAAAATGTAGCCCTTACTTCTATCTGTAGACTGGTATTGACTGGTTCAGTTGTGTGATGATTTCCGGGGAGAGTTTTGCCGCGGATTTAGCGATATCGGACCCTAAGAAACACTAATTTTCGCTCTAACTGGCAATGGCGGACAAGGTCGGACTTCTTCTTCTTCTTGTTAACCCTCTCACATCCTTATGACGCAGAGGTTGCCAGATTAGCAATAATAAATAGATTACTCTCACTCTTATAATTACCTCTCCAAAATTAGTTTTCTGCCCACAGCTAACTCAAAGACAACTGCAGAGGTTGAAGTAAATAAACTAAAGGTTTATAAATACCTCGGACGGTAACAAAGGCTTTAAAGTATCCCTAATAGGCTCAAAAATTGCGTCAGGACGTGAGAGGGTTAAGGCTTGGCGTCGCTCCGATCGGCTTTGTTTACAAACGTTTCGCCGCGCGGCTTTCAAAACACGCTTAATACGCTTTCAAGCTTATGGATTTTAAAAGGACGCCTGGGCTCCTGGCCTTCGCAAGGTGCGTCCTTTTAAAATACTGCCCGGGCAGGAAGGGTTAATCTAACGCTCCCTCATTATGCGGACTTTCCCTAACTATGGTAACACTGCAGACAAGCCAGGCATGCATATATCAAGGAATATTTAATAAGGGATATCCACTGTGACCTTTTGCTCATAATATTATGCCCCACGATAGTGCTGACACTCTTAGTTCGCGTGGCGAAATAACCCTCTTTCTCCTCTATCCTTCTTTACTCTATGGAAGCAACCTTAGTTCTCTTTAGAAGAACCAGGTGGTAGTCTCGTGGAGGACTATGCTGATACATGTGGTGAGTATATTATACTTCAACCATGATTATTTTGCACTTCCTCAGACACCAACTCGGCATAGCTTTGTGGTTTAGGGATTTTTCAAGGTACATGGCAACACAATATGAATGCTAGAAGTTAAGGGGAGGCAGACCGTTTGTTTGGTCTATTAATTTATTTATTCATATATTTTTTTAGTGTCCTCCCTAGACCTCCATCAAGCTTAGAAAAACACTCCCTAGACCCCCCTGTAAGATAAATTCGTACATTTCTCGGTAGAAAAATTTCCCGGCCGAAGGCCGGTTCCTCTTGAAATTGCAGGTTCGCTATCGCTCGCCAGGAAATAATCGACACCTAAATGGCACGAAAGGTCTTAAAATTGACAATGAAATGGGGCGAAAGGTGTTAAAATCGCCAAACTAATGGGCCGAATGTCCTATAATCTCAAAACTAGTGGGGCTAAACATTAGGGAGAAGGGGGTCCAGAAAAACGGACCGCCTCCCCTAAAGAGAGAGAGAGAAGGACACAGGAGACGATGATACGCCGACATTCTGAGAAAAGCCTAGGCACAAAGAGTGACGGAGAGTTGCAAGGAATAGTTAGTGTTTCAAAGACCTTGCTGCTCATTCCAAGGAGATATTCTTGGTGAATACTATGAATGATTATACAGTCTAGTACAGTCGCGCTAATAAGTGATGTCTTGGCACCAAGTATGTTTTGATCAATAATTGGTATCGGCTATATCTAAGCTTAATTTCTTCATATCGAGTGAAATATAGAAACATGTTCCTACGCTTACCCACCCAATTTAACATCTGACAGACATTAATACAGCACAGAGCAAGCCAAACGTAATGACAGCTGGGTCATGACTTATTAGCGCGACTGTACACTCATTGCAAATTGTGCAGAATACTATATATTATTTTCTTGAGGGTGGATTTTAGTTATTTTTAGTATATGTGCATGAAGGAGACAACAGTCAAATTTGCCTGTAACAAGTACCTCCCCTCCCCACCCCACCCCACCCCACCCCAAGGTTGAAAGAGTGTTCGAACGTGAAAATCAAGGCACATTAGAGGCAATTTAGGTGTGTCAGAAAGAAGTGTGGGATGCTCGTTAAGTGTAATTAAATTAATATGATCAGGAAGTGTTTGTCAGAGTTAGCTGGATTACTCTCTGTGTAGGTAAGGCACATAGAAACAATGAGGGAAGCCAGCCAAATGAAACAGGAGTTCCAGCAACTCCTTATCATATGATTAGATTGATATCCAGTATTCGATAAATGGACATTAATCGTATTCATGTACTTAACGTTTAATTGTCTTGGTAGGGTAATGGTTAGTGTGTTTTGATCTGCATGTGCTATCCCAGGTTGGAATCCAGGGAGGATCACATGCATTCATTAATTTCATTAGGATGTGTTTGTTGTTGGGAGTGAAATTAATTAATTAGATGTTGCCTATGCACCCTCCTCTGGGTATTGCCCTGCTCTATTTGGTGCCTACAATCTTCCCAGTAGCTCCCTAGACCTCTATTATTCTATACAAAAAAAAAAAAAAAAAAAAAAAAAAAAAAAACACACACACCACACATACACACACACACACACACACACCCTCGTCACACTGCCTCCATTATCTACTGTGTGATCTACCACCCACCACGCTCACCCACCGGCCCCGCACTAATCAACCACATCATCGATACATGTGATGATCTCAAACTCCAATTTCCATCATCCAAGTTGGTGGTTTGTGGGGATTTCAATGAACTAGACACCTGTGAGATTCAAGAACAGCTGCATCTTTCACAAATTGTTGACTTCCCCACCCACAACCACAACACTCTTGACCTTATTTTGACAGACATGGATGAGCAGTACCTCCCACCTGAACCTTTACCTCCTGTGGGACGCAGCACTCATCTCTCTGTGTTCTGGTCACCTGCCCCTACCACCTCCCATCAACAGACCCCCGTCATCCGGACCTACCGACCAACGCCAGACTCTGCAATGCGGGGGTTCGGGCAGTGGTTGGTTCATTACCCGTGGACGGAGGTTCTCACTGAAGAAGATGTTAATGCCAAATGGGACAACTTTGTATCTACCACCACCGAAGCCTACCACCACTTCTTCCCCACCAAGAGGACCAAAATGCACCCCTCTGACGTCCCATGGATTACTCCTCGGATCAAGAGACTGATGCAGAATCGGAATAAGGCCTTCTACACGGACAACAATCGCTACAAGGACCTACGCAACATTGTGATAAGGGAAATCCATTGGGCGAAGAAGTCCTACTACCCTACAAAGATTCATCATTTAAAACAAACCAATATCAGTCAGTGGTACTCTAAAATTAAGAATCTTTGTGGCTTAAGTAGTGGGACTCCTTCGATCCCCTGTATTTCCCATGTCCCTCGTGTAGATGCACCTGAACTGATAAATATTCACTTCTCTACCATCTGCCAAACCCTCCCCAAACTAGACCGCACCAACCTCCCTGCCTTCCTCCCATCCCCTTCCCCCCCAGTAACTGTTCAAGAATTTGAAGTGGCCAAAAAGCTTTCCAGTTTCAAATCAAAAAGATCAACAACCCCAGTAGACCTACCCATGAAAATATACAAAGAATTTTCGGTGGAATTTGCCACCCCCCTTTGCTCGATAATTAATGCCTCCTTAAGGCAAAGTAAATGCCCTGCAGACTGGAAAACTTCATACGTCACTCCAATCCCCAAAACCCCCTCCCCACATTCTCTTAATGAACTCAGACCAATTGCCATTACGCCCATCCCTAGTCTAATCTGTGAGGACTTTGTATTCACCTGGGCTTACTCACAAATCCGTCACTTGATAGATCCCCAACAGTTTGGCAACGTAAAAACCTCCTCCACCACTCACTGTCTTATTAGCTTCCTAGATTATATTTACACAAATCTTGAGAAGAGAAAGACTTCCCTCGCCCTTGCCTTTATTGACTTCAGGAAAGCATTTGACCTTGTTGACCACACCATCATCATCAACAAAGCCATAAAGTTGGGGCTACATCCTACCCTGGTTGCGTGGTTGACCGACTTCCTTAGTGACAGACGACAAGCAGTGCGATACCAAGGCTTCATCTCCACCTTCCTAGACATCACATGTGGAGTCCCACAGGGCACAAAGATGGGGCCTCTATTGTTCCTCATCTTGATTAATGATGCCCTAAAGGACACCCCATTCCACTGGAAGTACGTGGACGACTCGACAGTCGGCATTACTGTCGATAACACCTCCCCTAACTATGACCCCCTACAAGACATTCTCGACCGTCTTCAAGCCTGGACCACAGACAATCATGTGACTATCAATCATGACAAGACAGTGGTCATGCACATCAACACTTCCGTTACCGACCTTCCTCCACCCACTGTCACAATTGGTCCTCATCCCCTTCAGCTTGTTGAGTCCACCAAACTCCTCGGAATCACTGTGGACAACAAACTGAACTGGAAGAAACATGTAACTACCACAGTCAGGACCGCCACTTACAAGTTATTTATGCTAAGGCGGTTGAGATCCCTGGGGGCGCCGGAGAATGAGCTGAAGAGTATATATAACACCTTTATACCCCCTAAGCTCACCTACGCCTCTCCCGCCTGGTCCTCCTCTCTAACCCTAACACAACAACGTCAACTGGAGAGAGTTCAGAGGAGGGCATGCAGGATCATCCTGGGTGGCACATATCCAGGGTACGAGGAAGCTCTCACCACCCTTAGCATACCTGCACTTTCAACCCACCACTACAACACACTCAAACAGTTTGCATCTAAGCTGCTTGTTCACCCACGACACAGAAACTTACTTCCACCAGACGCCCCTAGACCTACACGTGCAGCTCGTCATTTCAACACACTCCAACCAATAAGAGCAAGAACTGACAGATATAAAAATAGTCCTATCCCAACCATTGTTAATATTATTAATAATGTGAAATAACGGTCTGTCACACCATATATACGCGCCCACCTTTAATAATATATGCATAAGTGTGTGTGCGTGTGTGTATTAGAATATAATTATGTATGTATTTGCTTGAGTTTGTTTATGTATATGTGTATATATGTATCTATGTATGTGCAGTATATGTGTATGTATGTGTGCGTATATGTGTATGTATGTATGTATTTATTTATGTATATATGTGTGTATAGTGTATACTGTTTGTGGTTCGAGCCCGGCTGAGAGTATCAGGTATGATAAGAGAAGAGCATATATGCATGTAATGTGCATATATTTATGTATATGTATGTCTGTGTGTACGTGCTGTCAATGGTTCGAGCCCGGTTGAGAATATAAGGTATATAATATATATATGTACTGTACGTGTATTTATATTTATATGGTCATATGCACATATGTATGTAAATATACGTACATATGAGCGAGAACATATTGCTCACTAGCGCAACTTCTGATTATAAATCTATGCATAAGCATTATCTATTATTAAGTGTTCGCGTATCTTCATCCATGTATTTCCACCCTTAACAATAGAACGCCCAGCTCTTCCATATTTCGCCTTCTGTCTCACACACACACACACACACACACACACACACACACACACACACACACACACACACACCTACACTACCGAGGATTAACCTCCCTTTGTAGTACCCGCACCCTCTTTACCTGACCTTACCAAAACAGTTTCTATATGTATGTATGTTTGTGTGCATACGTGAGCGTTTGTGTATACGGACATGTGCACACTTACTGCATGTTCTTATGTTCCTATATATGTATGTATATGTATGTACGCACGTACGTGTATATACGTATGTTCTGTATATGAGTAAGTAAATAAATGTGTATATGTACTGTATATCACTTACTCTCATGGTTATTTTATGATAATTTGTATTCTGCACATGCATCATTATTGTATTTATTTATTTTGTTTGTAAACTAAGCTTACCATCCTCATATCTGTACATCTCATGTTCATCCACTAAATTGTAAAATGTGTATTTTCAGCTCATGAGGCTGCCATTCTTTAATAAACCGTTTATTATTATTATTATTATTATTACACACACACAAGATAAATTGTGTACATTTTTCGGTAGAAGAATATCTCACCTCCTAAAAAACAGGCTTGTTATCGCTTGCAGGGAAACAAATCGATACCTACAGTATATGGCCCGAAAGGTATTAGAAATGGCAAAGAAATGAGGCGAAAGGTCTTAAAATCTCCAAACTAATGGGGCAAACTACTTAAAACCATGAGGGAGAAGGGGGTCTAGAATAAAACAAATATATAAATAATTCCATCACATATTTGTTTACAACTTAAGGGGACAGTGGCTGTTTGTTTGGTCTATTCATTCATTTATTCATAAAAAAAATTTAGTTTCCTCCCTAGACCTCCATCAAGCTTAGAAAAACACCCCCTAGACTCCCCTTTAAGATAGATTTGTACATTTTTCGGTAGAAAAATGTCCCGGCCAACTCCTCCTAAAATTACAGGCTCGCTATCGCTCTCCAGGAAAATATGACACCTAAATGGCACGAAGGGTCCTAATATTGTCAAAGAAATGGGGTGAAAGGTCATAAAAGCCCCAAACTAATGGAACCAACGTCTTAAAATTTCAAAACTAGTTGGGCTAAACATTAGGGAGAAGAAGGTCCAGAAAAACGGTCTGTCTCCCCTTAAGAGGGAAGCTGGTTCCAGATATAGCAGGGTTTTTTAAGTGAAGAAGTTCCATATACAGTATATGTTGTTGTTTGCATTCCTTTCATTCCTTTGTAGATACTATCACTAAATCTCTTAAGGGAGGCCACCTCGCTTTTGTTTTCTCTTTCTCTCCCTCTCTCTTTGGCTTGTATCCATTCGGCTCCATTCAGACGTTTACCGCCATCCAGGTGTCAATATTTCTCTGGCGAGCGGTAGCGAGTCAGCATATATATATTCTTGTTTTTACAGCAAGCTAAATTTGTAAATTTTTTGATAGAAAAATTTCTCTGGCGAAGCCGGATTTCTCCATACAATGCTGGCGAGCGATAAATCGACACCTAGATGGGGATAAACGTCTTAAACCAGTTGACTGAATGGGGCCGAATGGATACAAGCCAGGGAAAGAGAGAAAAGGAGAGAAAGATAAAAAAAAAAGCAGGTGACCCCCCATAAATACTTCACCCCATTCAGGCGTCAATTATTTATGGGCGAGCGATAGCGAGCCTTCAATTTAGGAAAAGCGGGCATTTCCTATCGAAAAATGTACATGTTTTGCTTGAAGAGGGGGCTAGGGAGGTTGTTTTAGCCTACTAAAAAAAAATAGGTGACAAAGTAAAAAAAAAAATGCCCGAAAATGGCAAAAAAAAACAAATAAATAAATAAATAATAAAAATACGATAATTATACAAAATCACAATAACCCCAAAAACGTCGCATCATATAGTTTTTAAAAGGTTCATAAATCCGTCTTTGTTATTGAGTCAGACAGAGGGTTGAACACAGGAAAAATGTGCATTAAGGGGAGACAGACCCTTTTTGTCTGGACCCCCTTCTCCCTAATGTTTAGCCCCACTAGTTTTGAGATATTGAGACGTTGGTTCCATTAGTTTGGGGATTATATGACCTTTCACCCCATTTCTTTGTCAATATTAAGACCCTTCGTGCTGTTTAGGTGTCGATTTGTGCCTGGCAGGCGACAGCGAGCCTGTAATATAAGGAGGAATCGGCCTTTGGCCGCGACATTTTTCTACCGAAAAATGCATAAATCTATCTAATAGGGGGGTCTAGGGGGTGTTTTTCTAAGCTTGATGGAGGTCTAGGGAGGAAGCTAAACAAATATATGAATAAATGAATTAATAGACCAAACAAACGTCCAGTCTCCCCTTAACCCTTCAGCTAGTTTCCAACAAAATATAATATAACTGCACCGCCGTTCCCTTTCAACCATAAACATTATTTCTGTCCTTTTCTCTCTTTCTCTGGCTTGTATCCATTCGGCCCCATTCAGCCAACTATTTTTAAGACGTTTATCCCCATCTAGGTGTCGATTTCTTCCTGGCGAGCGACAGCGAGCCAGCATTATATGAAGAAATCCGGCTTCGCCGGGGACATTTTTCTATCGAAAAATGTACAAATTTAGCCTGCTGTCAAACAAAAATAAAAAATATGCTGGCTCGCTACCGCTCACCAGTAAAAATAGACACCGGGATGGGTATAAACGTCTTAAAAGTAGGCTGAATGGGGCCAAATGGATACAAGCCAGAGAAAAAGAGAAAAGGACAGAAATAACAAAAAGCAGGTCACCCCCCTTAAAGCTTCAACAATATATAATATAACTGCACCGCCGTTCCCTTTCAACCATAAACACTATTTGTTCTGGGAAGTATAATTATATTGGGTTGTTATTCGTTTTATTTTTATTCAGGGCGTTTGAATTTGTCCATTGTTTTTTTTAGGTTACGTATTATTACCATCTGCTTATCTGTATTTTGGGAATGAGAGCCTGTGTGTGTGTGTGTGTGTGTGTGTGTGTGTGTGTGTGTGTGTGTGTGTGTGTGTTCATTGTTTATATATTGTGTGTGTGTGTGTGTGTGTGTGTTCATTGTTTATATATTGTGTGTGTGTGTGTGTTAATTGTTTATATATTGTATGTGTGTGTGTGTGTGTGTGTTCATTGTTTATATATTGTGTGTGTGTGTGTGTTAATTGTTTATATGTGTGTGTGTGTGTGTGTTCATTGTTTATATATTGTGTGTGTGTGTGTGTGTGTGTGTGTGTGTGTGTTCATTGTTTATATATTGTGTGTGTGTGGTGTGTTAATTGTTTATATATTGTATTGTGTGTGTGTGTTAATTGTTTATATATTGTGTGTGTGTGTGTTCATTGTTTATATATTGTGTGTGTGTGTGTGTGTTAATTGTTTATCTATTGTGTGTGTGTGTGTTCATTGTTTATATATTGTGTGTGTGTGTGTGTGTTAATTGTTTATATATTGTATGTGTGTGTGTATTAATTTTTTATCTATTGTGTGTGTGGTGTGTTAATTGTTTATATATTGTATGTGTGTGTGTGTATTAATTGTTTATCTATTGTGTGTGTAGTGTGTTAATTGTTTATATATTGTTTGTGTATGTGTGTGTATTAATTGTTTATATTGTTTGTGTGTGTGTGTGTATTAATTGTTTATATATTGTTTGTGTATGTGTGTGTATTAATTGTTTATATATTGTTTGTGTATGTGTGTGTATTAATTGTTTATATATTGTTTGTGTGTGTGTGTGTATTAATTGTTTATATATTGTTTGTGTGTGTGTGTGTATTAATTGTTTATATATTGTGTGTGTGTATTAATTGTTTATATATTGTGTGTGTGTATTAATTGTATATAATTATATATTGTGTGTGTGTATTAATTGTTTATATATTGTTTGTATGTGTGTGTGTGTGTATTATATTTGTATAAATTGTTATTGTGTGTGTGTATTAATTGTTTAAATATTGTTTGTGTGTGTGTATTCATTGTTTATATACTGTGTGTGTGTATGAATTTTGTATATATATATTGTTAGTGTGTGTCTGTGTGTGTGTGTGTGTGTGTGTGTGTGTGTGTGTGTGTGTGTGTGTGTGTGTGTATTAATTGTATATATATTGTGTGTGTGTGTGTCAAATAATAATAATAATAATAATAGACGGTTTATTTATCAAGTCTAGGGGTTGTGTGTGTGCGTGTGTATTAAGTGTTTATGTTTGGGAACGCTTTTCTATGTGTGTATGTGTGGGAGGGAGATAATGTGTGTGTGTGTGTGTGTGTGTGTATTTTTGTGTGGTGTATTTATGTGCTTATATATGTGTATGTATGTTTTGTGTACGAGAGAGAGTATATGTATGTGTGTGTATATGTGTGCGTTTATATCTGTATGTTAGTGGCTGTGAATGTGGGTGTGTGTGTGTGTGTGTGTGAGAGAGAGATAGTATGTGGGTGCATGTATCTTTGTATGTATTAACGTATTCATATGTATATGTGCTTATGTGCCTACTATGTGCGAAGAACCAAGAGAGCGTATGTATGTATTTATATTTACATGTGCGTAACAACCATGAACGGATGTGTATGTATAGTATGTATGTCCTACGCACACAGAACCCTTCAAGTTCCTAATTAGACTTTCGCAAAACTCTCTCCACAAAATTTACGGTCTGTGCAAATGTCGGCAATAATCAGATTGGCTCTATCTCTATCAAGGGGGGGGGGGGGGGGGGGGGGCTTTTTGGAGCCCCACTCCCTCCGACTTGACCCAATGCATTTTGAGATTTTAAGACGGTTCATCCCATTATTTAGGTGTTTATAAGACTTTTCGCCACATTAGGTAAGTGGTTATAAGACATTTCGCCCATTCAGGTGTTGATTATTCTCTGTTCGAGCGATAGCAAGCCTGCAATTTAGGAATGTTGTGCAATTATAATAAAGCAAGGGTACTATAGTACTCAACTGGATAAGTCAAAGAGAAACCTAAACATATAAATAGTTAATTTAATCTAGGAATAAAAGGGTACACGAAATACATCTAGGGGAGACAACCTTATACAAATTCGGGTGGATGGGACTCGTCAGCCTTGGTTGGCAACCTGTCTAGGGGAGTAAACCTGATACAAATCCGTATTGCTTACCTAAGGGTAAGGCAGGTTAGTGGATGGATTAGCCAAACACCACTGTAGCAAAATAGTGCTAACAAGATACACAGAGGGCCTCGGAGTCGGACCGATCCTAAATTGAGTGGTCAATCCTGTAAGTCCTTCACTAAACTGGCTCGGGTTGTCCCTCTCACAGGGAATGGGTCCGCTTGGGGCATTCTGTGTATGGCCACCCTCGTAAGGGGAGTAAGGCGTCCGGCAATAGATAGCTAGATAGACGAAATACAAGTCACAATACACTGCAATATTAATGGGTGGATTGACTCGTCAGCCTTGGTCGGCAACCTGTTTAGGGGAGTAAACCTGATACAAATCCGTACTGCTTACCTAAGAGCAAGGCAGGTTAGTGGATGGACTAGCCGAACACCACTGTAGAAAAATAGTGCTAACAAGATACACAGAGGGCCTCGGAGTCGGACGGGCTTCTAAATTGAGTGGACAATCCTGTGAGTCCTTCAGTAAACTGGTTCGGGTTGTCCCTCTCACAGGGAATAGGTCCGCTTGGGGGTATTCTGTTTATGGCCACCCTCATTAAGGAAAGTAAGGCGTCCGGCAATAGATAGATAGATAGATACTGTGACTTCGGTACAGTCACCTCTAAAAGTACTGGCATGAAACTTTGGTGTACTAGTTTTAATATTAACCCCTTGAGTTCCAGCGACGTGTGTTATATATTATGCTAGCTCTATTTATTCGATATTATGCGGCTTAGGAAGGATGTGTGGTAGTCTAAAAGGGTTGGTTGAGATAGTTTGAAGTGTTATTATTGCTAAGGCCCTTCCAAAGCCAAATAAAATCATCTAATAGTTGCCAGAATATGGTGAAAAGGACGTCCCTGGTACAGAATGGGTTAAGGGGGATGGGCCGGTTTTCTGGACCACTTTCTCCCTCATGCTTAGCCCCATTAGTTTTCAGATGTTAAGATGTTTGCTCCATTAGTTAGTCGATTTTAAGACCTTTCGACCCATTTTTTCGTACCTTTCGTGCTATTTAGGTGTCGATTTTTTCCCTGGCGAACGATAGTGAGCCTGTAATGTTGGAAGAAGCGGCCTTCGGCCGGGGCATTTTCTACCGAAAAATGTACAAATTTATCTAGAAGGGGGATCTAATGGATGTTTTTTTTTTTAAAGTTGATGGAGGTCTAGGGAGGAAACTAGAACAATAATGAAAGCATGCAAAAATCGCCCAAAAAGTGAACCATCCCCCTTGAGGATCATGGCGCGTTTTGACCGGTTATTCTGGCTATCATTAGACGATTATATACAGCTTAGGAAGGATCTGTGGGAATATAATGGGTAAGGGTCGACTGTCTCAACTAACCCTCTGATTTTCATATTACCCTTCCTAATCTAAATAAAATGGTCTAATAGTAACCAGAAAACACTACCAAAGCCCGTCGTAATCCTTAAGGGAGCCCACCTGGCTTTTTGTCTCTTTCTCTCCCTCTCTCTTTGGCTTGTATATATTCGGCCCCATTTAGCCTACTGTTTTAAGACGTTTACCCCCATCCAGGTGTCAATATTTTCCTGGTGAGCCGTAGCGAGCCAGCATATTTTTTTTTTGACAGCAAGCTAAATCTGTACATTTGTCGATAGAAAAATGTCTCCGTCGAAGCCGGATTTCTCCATACATTGCTGGCTCGCTATCGCTCGCCAGGAAGAAATCGACACCTGAATAGGGATAAACGTCTTAAAACAGTTGGCTGAATGGGGCCGAATGGATACAAGCCAGGGAAAGAGAGAAAAGGAAAGAAAGATAAAAAAAAAAAAAGCCGGTGACCCCTTAAGGGGTTGAAGGTACAATTATATACCCGTTTAGTATGGAACGACGCGTTTTCTAGCTATATTTCGGCTACCATTAGACGATTTTATTAATATGAAAATATATGTTAGATAAAATAAGGTGCAAATAACGGATCGTTTATTGAAGGGACTATTTCATGAATAAAGGATATACATTGGTGACGGTGGTGTTTTTTTTTTTTTTTTTTTTTTTTTCTATGTGATTGAGGGAGGCAAAAGGCATAACTGCCTATAGCGAGTGCCTCCCCCATAGTTGAAAGAGTGACAGGGCCAAAATCAAGGGACGTTCGAGCCAAAATGCCTGGACACACGGAGTTTGAAGCAATTTAAGTCATAGGAAGAGGGAAAGACTGATTCTGGGAGAGAGTTCCAGAGCTCAGATGTTGAGTAGAAGAAAGTTTGAGAGTAACGTTTCACTCTTGGGTTGGAGAGTTGCACAGAGTAGGGTGGGATTGAGTTGCAAGACGGGTACCACGTGCCCTACGTAAAGGAGGTGGTATGCACTGGGATAGCTCTGAGGAACACTGATTATTATAGTAGCGATAGAATAGCGAGAGAGATGCAACATTGCGGCGGAGAGAGAGAGATTGCAGAGAGTTGGTGAGTGGACGGGAGTTAATAATACGAAAGGCCTTCCTTTCAACTTTGTCTAGGAGAGCGGTGTGAGAGGAACCTCTCACATGGGGGTTTTTATGGGGGGTCACCTGCTTTTTTTCTCTTTCTCTCCTTTTCTATCTTTCCCTGGCTTGTATCCATTCGGTTCCATTCAGCCAACTGTGTTAAGACGTGTATCCCCATCCAGGTGTCGATTTCTTCCTGGCGAGCGATAGCGAGCCATCATTGTATGGAGAAATCCGGCTTCGCCGGAGAAATTTTTCTATCGAAAAATGTACAAATTTACTTTGCTTTAAAATAGACATATACTCTATATATATAAGCTAGCTCGCTACCGCTCGCCAGGCAAATATTGACACCTGGATGGGGGTAAGCGTCTTAAAACTGTAGGCTGAATGGATACAAGCCAAAGAGAGAGGGAGAGAGAGAAAAAAAGCGAGGTGGGCTCCCTTAACCCATTCAGTACCGGTGACATCCTTATTATTACATTCCGACAACTATTAGGCGATTTTATTCAGCTTTGGAAGGTCGTCTACCCATGAAAGGGCTAATGACAATTTTAATTCATCCTTTTAGCTACCATAATACTAAACCTTACCTTTATTGTTTATAATATGTTTGTTCTATGTGGATGAGGGAGACAAAAGGCCAAACTGCCTGTGACGAGTGCCTACCCCAGAGTTGAAAGAGTGACAGGACCGAAATCAAGGCTTTTTAAATCGCATAAATGTAGCGGAAATAGAAAACACACACGTCACTGGTACTGCATGGGTTAAGGGGAGATTTCCACTTGAGGGATTTTTTGCTGGGCCCCTTGCTCCCTCATGTTTAGCCCCATTGCTTTTTGATATTATAAAACGTTCGCCCATTAGTTTAGAGATTTTAAAAACTTTCACTCCATATTAAGACCTTTCGTGCCATTCAGGTGTCAATTTTATCCTGGCGAGCGATAGCGAGCCTGTAATTTAAACCAAACCGGCCTTCGGCCGGGATATTTTTCTACCGAAAAATGTACAAATTTATCTTGAAAGGGACTCAAGGGGGTGTAATTTTAAGCTTGATGGAGGTCTAGGGAACAAACTAAATACCTCCCCTTAACGTCTTTTATCGTGGCTATAATTAAATGAAGTAATGTATTTTTTTTTTTTTCTATGTGATTGAGGAAGGCAAAAGGCATAACTGCCTATAGCGAGTGTCTCCCCCATAGTTGAAAGAGTGACAGGGCCAAAATCAAGGGACGTTCGAGCCAAAATGCCTGGACACACGGAGTTTGAAGCAATTTAAGTCATAGGAAGAGGGAAAGACTGATTCTGGGAGAGAGTTCCAGAGCTCAGCTGTTGAGTAGAAGAAAGTTTGAGAGTAACGTTTCACTCTTGGGTTGGAGAGTTGCACAGAGTAGGGGTGGGATTGAGTAGCAAGACGGGTACCACGTGCCCTATGTAAAGGAGGTGGAGTTATAGATGAACTTGTGGGAAACAAAGTGCTAAGTACTTATCTTAAAGTGCTAAGTACTTATCTTAAAGTGCTAAGTACTTATCTTAAAGTGCTAAGTACTTATCTTAAAGTGCTAAGTACTTATCTTAAAGTGCTAAGTACTTATCTTAAAGTGCTAAGTACTTATCTTAAAGTGCTAAGTACTTATCTTAAAGTGCTAAGTACTTATCTTAAAGTGCTAAGTACTTATCTTAAAGTGCTAAGTACTTATCTTAAAGAAGTTTTTAAGTTTGATCCCAACACTTCCGTTAAACTTAATATTATATCCCCAAGACCCCCCCCCCCCCTCTTTCGAGATAAATTTGTAATTGTTTTAGGTAGAAAAATGTCCGGTTCCTCATAAATTACAGGCTTGTTCTCGTTCGACAGGAAATAAAATTGACACCTAAATGGCACGAAAGGTCTTAAAACTGACAGAAATAGGGCGAAATGTCTTATAACCGCCAAACAAATTGTGCGTACGTCTGTATATCTTTTAAATAATGGGGTAAACGTGAGTGAGAAGGGGTTCCTGAAAAGAAGAAAAAAATCGAGTTAAAATCTCCCCTTAGCATAGACTAACTCCATTCATTATATGTTGGCCAAAAATCTTCAGCCTATTTGTTCTAGTCCTTTTTTTAATTACAGAGGATAGAAGTTAATAGTTCTGGTCGGATTAGGGGGTTGAGGTAGGCCCCTTAGAGATTCCCACCATGATGGTGGGGGACCTGCGCGGAAGAGCGGCGCATCTGGAGGGGGGAGATTTGGGTAGGCTATAATCTATATCTTGCTCTCTTATCTTGGTTTCCGGAAGTGGTGATGGTTACTCTTATTGTTATTCCTGGGGTGGGTGGCAGAGCGTGGTTTATTGTCGCAATTCTGGCCTCTCGAGTGTTGAGGTGGGGCGGGACTAAGTGTGGTTTTGTGCGGCCATGTTGTTGCCCTCTTTCCTTCGTCTTCTCGTTTCCTCGTGGGTGATGTTGTTGTTTGGCGCTAGTTTGTTGAGGCGAGTTCTTCTCTTTTTGTTGTTTCCCCTTTCCTTTCTTCTTTTCTTCTGTGATCACCCTGGGTGGTGTGGTCTCTTCTGTGATCACCCTGGGTGGTGTGGTCTCTTCTGTGATCACCCTGGGTGGTGTGGTCTCTTCTGTGATCACCCTGGTGGTGTGGTCTCTTCTGTGATCACCCTGGGTGGTGTGGTCTCTTCTGTGATCACCCTGGGTGGTGTGGTCTCTTCTGTGATCACCCTGGGTGGTGTGGTCTCTTCTCTTCTTTGCTGTTTCGTGTTTCTATCTTGCACTTTTGGAAACATATCCGACGTGCTGGTATTCCCGTCCTTTTTAGCCGTTTTCTTTGGTGGGGTATTTTCTATGTTGTTTCTCTCCTTTATCATGGTCTCTCCTTCTATTTCCATTCTTCTCTTCCGGTTCCGGCATTTTATTAAACATATATATATATATATATATCTCCCCTAAAACAAGATCGATATATTAAACTTCTTCCTAAGCTCTATAAAATCGTCTAACGTTAGCCAGAATGAAGTGAAAAAGCGTCCTCAAATAGGAAAATGGTTACACAAGATAGATGTACACCTTTGATTGTTAGAGGTCCTCACTAAACTGTATAAAATCGTCTAATGATAGCCAGAATATAATACAAAAACGCCCTCTGTACTCAAAGGGTTAATAAATGTTGTGCGAGTTCCGGACTAACTTTTTGTACCGGGAAAAAAATATGTATTGTTTTCCATCTGGGTCAAAACAGGGCCACAAATATTGCATGTAATCCTCCCGGTTTTTTTTTTTTTTTTTTTTCGTTTTTTTCGGGTTTTTTTTCTTTGTTTAATCCTGCTGACTTTGGCCACACATATTGCATGTAGCCTAATCCTCCCATCAACTTATGTTATATTTTGTTTATATGTTATTGTTATTTATATATTTATTTGTTTAATCCTGCGGACATTAAAATAGAGGGAAGGGTCGGGAGGAAACACAATTTTTATTATGGAGGCGGAAAGGTCTCTTTGTATTATTAGTGCAATACATATTCATGATTAGCCTATATGAATTAAAATGTTTATTAAATATGATTGTTAGTATTATTATTGTGATTAGTAGTAGTAGTAGTAGTAGTAGTAGTAGTAGTAGTGGTGGTAGTAGTAGTAGTAGTAGTAGAAGTAGTAGTAGTAGTAGTAGTAGTGGTAGTAGTAGTAGTAGTAGTAGAAGTAGTAGTAGTAGTAGTAGTGGTGGTAGATGAGGGAGGCCGTCAGGGTGGCAGGGAACCCGAAACAATAAGGGGAGTAGCAAGGGACTCAAGGGCCCCAAGAGAGATAGAAGAACCCCAAGAAGCGGAAAGTAATGAGGAGCCAACAAGAGACACAAGAGAGGGAGACGACAACCGAGACGGAAGAGAGGATGGCAGGCCTCCAAGGGGGCCAAATGAAGCAGGCAGAGGTGGAAACATACTCTGGAAAGGATTACGGGAAGAGAGGAAGTTAAAATTTGGATTGATGCAACGTACTCAGAAATAGTATATTGGTCTGCACACAACTTTTTCAACCCTCCAAAATGTGTGGTGCCACCACCAACATGCTGAACGATATACAAAGCTCATTTATAAACTATGTCTATGACACATCTTTAGCCCGTATGTTCTCAAGATAATTTTCAGCATCCCACATCTCTTCTTGAAAAAAACTCACCACAAATCTAATCAAGGCGAAAGTGTGACTGCGCTAACAAGAAGAATGAAATTATGGAATGAGAACAAGATGGATGACTTACTCAATGAAGCCAGAGCATTACAAGGGAGACTAGGCAGGCGGCGGCAAAAAAAAGAAAAACAATGAAGACGAGGCCAGGAGATTCGGCGACCAGATGAGGCAAGGAAAAGTGGCACCTGCAATAAGGTCCCTGACAAAGGAGGCAGCTTGTGGGTTGCTGCCTATCACAAGAGAAACCATCCAAATGTTGAAAGAGAAACATCCACAACCTAGTGTCCACG
Source organism: Paralithodes platypus (assembly GCA_032716605.1). Taxonomy (NCBI): domain Eukaryota; kingdom Metazoa; phylum Arthropoda; class Malacostraca; order Decapoda; family Lithodidae; genus Paralithodes; species Paralithodes platypus. Next base: position 18,603,942 of record CM064493.1, on the reverse strand, counting down.
AGAGTCAGAGGCTAGAGGGTGATTATATACCACCGAACACCGTCATATACGAACGAATCACAGGCGAAATGATTTGGAAAAAGGCTCTAGGGACACAAGGCAGTGCAGGCCCATCAGGGCTGGATGCAAACGGCTGGAGGACAATCCTGAGTAGAGCAATCTTCGGACTAGCAGCAACAGACTTATGTAGGGCTCTGGCAGCTCTTGCAAGAAAGATGACCACCCAAAATTGTCAACATTTGGAGGCTTACACAGCTTGTCACCTAATACCTTTAGACAAGAATCCAGGATGCAGACCAGTAGGAGTGGGTGAAGTGCTGAGAAGAATCATCGGAAAATGCATAATGGAAGTGGTGAAAGACGATGTGCGGTCAGCGGCCGGTAATCTCCAAGTGTGTGCCGGCCACCAAGCAGGGGGAGAGGCAGCAATTCATGCCATAAGAAAAATATATGAGCAAGTGGACTGTGAAGCTGTGCTGTTAGTGGATGCAACAAACGCCTTTAACACCATCAACAGAAAGACGGCAATACATAACATCAAAGTAAAATGCCCCAGTTTTGCCACCTATGTAGAGAACACCTATAAAAAGCCTGCGGACCTCTTCATAGTAAACAACCAGAACACACGAAGGGGAACACCTCTGAAATCAATGGAAGGAACCACACAAGGTGACCCAGTAGCAATGGCAATGTACGCCTTAGGTCTCTCAGTGTTGCTAACCTTAACAAGCCATGAGGCGACGCAAGTAAAGCAGGTGGCCTATGCAGACGATCTCACTGGAGCGGGAAAAGTCAACAATCTCAAGCACTGGTGGGAGCAAATATCAGAGGTAGGACCAAAAATAGGGTACCATCCAAATGCCAGAAAGTCAATACTAATAGTAAAAACAGAACATTATGAAAGGACGGTAGAAGCTTTCAGCGGTAGTGAAGTGGTAGTAACAAAGGATGAACAGCGTCACCTTGGGGCGGTGATCGTGCCGGAAGAGTTCAAGAACAAATACATAGAGGAGAAGGTCAGAGAATGGGTAAAAGAAATTGAGAAACTGGCCAATATTGCAAAGACGGAACCACAGGCCGCGTATTCGGCATTCACATATGGGGTCAAACATCGCTGGACCTACTTGATGAGAACCGTTCCAAATGTGAGCGCATTACTTCAACCGCTGGAAGATGCCATCAGAGACAAACTCATCCCAGTGTGGATAAAGTTGCACACCCCGAATGATACAGAGAGGGAGCTGCTCGCACTGCCTCCTAGGTTGGGAGGGATGGGAATCATCGACCCAGTGAAGAGGGCGGTAACGGAATACCAGAACTCAGTAAAGATAACAGGATCTCTCACTGACCGTATCATAGCACAAGATTCTGACGGTGAAGTAGACCAGGCAGACATCTACAACATCAGAAAGACCATCACGTCAGAGAGGCAAAACTCACAGAAAATGACCTGGCACAATTGATGGGACAACTTCACCCGAGACAAACAAGAAAACTACAAATAGCACAAGAAACGGGCGCTTCAAATTGGCTGACAACACTACCAATCAAGGCAAAATGCTTCAATCTCAACAAACAAGAATTTAATGATGCTATTGCACTGAGGTATGATTGGCCGATTGAAGGACTGCCCGATCGATGCGTTTGTGGAACCATCAACGATACAGACCACACCATGATATGTAAGAAAGGAGGATTCATCAGCATCAGGCACGATGAAGTAAGAGATGTAACAGCGAACATGCTCAGGGAGGTGTGTAGAGATGTGGTGAGCGAACCATTACTCATTCCCTTGGATGGAGAGATCATGCAGCACAGGACGGCCAACACATCCACTGAAGCAAGATTGGACGTTAGTGCAAGAGGCTTTTGGACAAATGCACAGAAAGCGTTCTTTGACATAAGAGTATTTGACCCAATGGCCCACAGCTACAGTGAGCTGTCTCTGGAGGCTGCACACAAGAGGAACGAACGAGAGAAGGTCAGGACATATGGAGAAAGGATCTTACACGTCGAACATGGCAGCTTTACCCCACTAGTCTTCACCACATCAGGAGGGATGGGACCCAGGGCCCAGTGCTTCTATTCAAGGCTAGCAGAGATCATCGCAGAGAAGCAACAGCCTAGGAGCCACGTCGTAGCCTGGATGAGATGCCGTCTATCTTTCTCATTGCTCAGATCAGCACTACTATGCCTGCGGGGAACAAGAAGGTCTGCACCACAACCAGTGACGGTGGCAGAAGTAGACTACGAGGCAGCAGTGGCAGAGGGTCGCATAGGAAGGAGACTGGATTGAAGTTGCATGGTGTAGAATAGTAGTATCTGATGCTTGTGAAATTTAGTATGTGTACAATATTAAATATATGGTAGTGGTGATGGTGGAGGTGGTGATGGTAGTAGTAGTAACATGAAATGTATGAAAAATATTAAATAAAAATCAATGTAGTAGGAAAAAAAAAAAAAAATGGTGGTAGTAATAGTAGTAGTAGTGGTAGTAGTAGTGGTGGTAGTAGTAGTAGTAGTAGTAGTAGAAGTAGTAGTAGTAGTGGTAGTAGTAGTAGAAGTAGTAGTAGTAGTAGTAGTAGTAGTGGTGGTAGTAGTAGAAGTAGTAGTAGTAGTAGTAGTAGTAGTGGTGGTAGTAGTAGTAGTAGTAGTCGTGGTGGTGGTAGTAGTAGTAGTAGTAGTGGTGGTGGTAGTGCTAGTGGATGCAACAAACGCCTTTAACACCATCAACAGAAAGACGGCAATACATAACATCAAAGTAAAATGCCCCAGCTTTGCCACCTATGTAGAGAACACCTATAAAAAGCCTGCGGACCTCTTCATAGTAAACAACCAGAACACACGAAGGGGAACACCTCTGAAATCAATGGAAGGAACCACACAAGGTGACCCAGTAGCAATGGCAATGTACGCCTTAGGTCTCTCAGTGTTGCTAACCTTAACAAGCCATGAGGCGACGCAAGTAAAGCAGGTGGCCTATGCAGACGATCTCACTGGAGCGGGAAAAGTCAACAATCTCAAGCACTGGTGGGAGCAAATATCAGAGGTAGGACCAGAAATAGGGTACCATCCAAATGCCAGAAAGTCAATACTAATAGTAAAACCAGAACATTATGAAAGGGCGGTAGAAGCTTTCAGCGGTAGTGAAGTGGTAGTAACAAAGGACGGACAGCGTCACCTTGGGGCGGTGATCGGCACGGAAGAGTTCAAGAACAAATACATAGAGGAGAAGGTCGGAGAATGGGTAAAAGAAATTGAGAAACTGGCCAATATTGCAAAGACGGAACCACAGGCCGCGTATTCGGCATTCACATATGGGGTCAAACATCGCTGGACCTACTTGATGAGGACCGTTCCAAATGTGAGCGCATTACTTCAACCGCTGGAAGATGCCATCAGAGACAAACTCATCCCAGCGTAGATAAAGTCGCACACCCCGAATGCTACAGAGAGGGAGCTGCTCGCACTGCCTCCTAGGTTGGGAGGGATGGGAATCATCAACCCAGTGAAGAGGGCAATAACGGAATACCAGAACTCGGTAAAGATAACAGGATCTCTCACTGACCGTATCATAGCACAAGATTCTGACGGTGAAGTAGACCAGGCAGACATCTACAACATCAGAAAGACCATCACGGCAGAGAGGCAAAACTCACAGAAAAATGACCTGGCACAATTGATGGGACAACTTCACCCGAGACAAACAAGAAAACTACAAATAGCACAAGAAACGGGTGCTTCAAATTGGCTGACAACACTACCAATCAAGGCAAAAAGCTTCAATCTCAACAAAAAAGAATTTAATGATGCTATTGCACTGAGGTATGATTGGCCGATTGAAGGACTGCCCGATCGATGCGTTTGTGGAACCATCAACGATACAGACCACACCATGATATGTAAGAAAGGAGGATTCATCAGCATCAGGCATGATGAAGAAAGAAATGTAACGGCGAACATGCTCAGGGAGGTGTGTAGAGTTGTGGTGCGCAAACCATCACTCATTCCCTTGGGTGGGAGATCATGCAGCACAGGACGGCCAACACAACACATGTGCCTTTAGGCACATGGACCGTTTTTGTTTTATCTGTGTTTTTCCTTCCTCCGTTCATTGTCTTAAAAAAAAAAAAAAAAAACATCCAATAAAGCAAGATTGGACGTTAGTGCAAGAGGCTTTTGGACAAATGCACAGTGAGCGTTCTTTGACAGAAGAGTATTTGACCCAATGGCCCATAGCTACAGCGAGCTGTCTCTGGATGCTGCACACAAGAGGAACGAACAAGAGAAGGTCAGGTCATCTGGGGAAAGAATCTTAAATGTCGAACATGGCAGCTTTACCCCACTAGTCTTCACCACATCTGGAGGGATGGGACCCCGGGCCCAGTGCTTCTATTCAAGGCTTGCAGAGATCATCGCAGAGAAGAAGCAACAGCCTAGGAGCCACGTCATAGCCTGGATGAGGTGCCGTCTATCTTTCTCATTGCTCAGATCAGCACTACTATGCCTGCGGGGAACAAGACGGTCTGCACCACAACCAGTGACGGTGGCAGAAGTGGACTACGAGGCAGCAGTGGCAGAGGGTCGCATAGGAAGGAGACTGGATTGAAGTTGCATGGTGTAGAATAGTCATATCTGATGCTTGTAAAATAAAATGTATGAACAATATTAAAAAAAAAAAAAAAAAAAAAAAATACTACTACTACTACTACTACTACAACATCAGATATTACTCTATTCCTACTACTCTTTACCATTCAACTTCAATTCAGTCGCCTCCTGATGCCAGTCTTTGCTACTGCTGCCTCGTAGTCCATGTCTGCGACTGCTGTTGGTTTTGGTGCAGACAGTCTTGTTCCCCGCAGGCATAGTAGTGCTGATCTGAGCAGCGAGAAAGATAGGCGGCACCTCATTCAGGCTACAACTTGGCTCCTGGGCTGTTGCTTCTTCTCTGCGATTATCTCTGCTAGCCTTGGGTCCCATCCCTCCAAATGTGGTGAAGACTACTACTATTGGTTAACATATATTATTCTTAGTAAATATTTATATTAGAAGTGATGTTTATGATAATAGGTCATTGAATAAGTATCTGGAATCTTTAGCTGATCTGGAAAGTATTTTAAGAAAATATAAATACGACAGTATATTTTATATAGGTGATTTTAATGCAGACCCTTTTGTAGGGAGAGCGTGGAAGAATTTGAATAATTTTATGAGTAAAAATGAATTAACTTGCTTTGATTTTAATTTAATGAATAAAAATACTATTACATTTGTTCCCTACAATGGTGCTTGCAATAAATGGCTAGACCATATTATAGGAAATAATACTAATGAAATACGAGTCAGAAAAGTAGAAACGTTATATGAACAGATTGGAACTGATCACCTTCCATTACTAGCAACACTATGTTTTGAATATTCTTCTATCAACTCTGAGATCATAAATTATGAAGATTCTCCTATAATTTATATCAACTGGGAGAAATTAAATTATAATGAAATTTCTGAAATAGAGATGTCTACCACAGATAGTACATAATTATATTCTTAAAGAAACAGTGTGGAATTATATCATCAAAGGAGGAAAAGCATATGCTTCTTTTATTGATTTATCAAAGGCCTTTGATAATGTTAATAATTTTAAATTAGGACAAATATTACTGGACAGAGATATTCCTCCTGATATTGTACTATTATTGATGAACTATCTTAGAAATCAGCAGGCAAGAATACAATGGAGTGGAAGCAAAAGTGAATATTTCTTTATAGATAAAGGAGTGAGGCAAGGAGGAATTATCTCACCTCTACTTTTTAAATTATATATTGATAATGTTATTAATGTTATAGTTTCAATGAACATAGGATGTTGGCTGGAACTGTCTAGAATAAACATTTTAGCTTATGCAGATGATGCGGTGCTTTTAGCTGAATCTGAAAACAATTTGGGTGTACTGTGTGATAAATTTGAAAAGGAGATTACTGATCTACAATTATGCATAAACAAAAACAAATCAAAATGTGTAATATTTAAGAAAAACATTCCTAATCAAGAGAATAATTTAAGAATAATTAATCAATATCAAACTGTAGATAAATATAAGTACCTGGGACATAATTATGATTAACTGTAATTTGAAAGATAATTTTGACATTGAAATGAGACTTAACACATTTTATGGTAAATTTAATTCTGTATTTAGAAAGTTTAAGCTAGTCAATAATAATACTCTCCTTTTTTTATTTAGAACATACTGCTTACCTGAATATGGGTTACAGTTGTGGGATATTGGAAATGCCAGTAAGTGTCAAATTTTTAAAGCTTTCAATATTGCCTTCTCTAATGCACTAAAGAAAATTGTTAATGTTCCAAGATATGCAAGTAGCCATAGTGTAGCAGAATTCACTAATCAGTTCTTACTTAAACCACTATGTGGCTCTTGTACAAAGTAGATACTTTAAAAGCCTCATGAGGAAAAATAATGCAATATTTAAGATGTCTCGTATGTTCCTTAGAGATGGATACCAAATATCTAATGCTATACAATATTTTAATAATAAGTATGGAATACATTTTTATCACTTCGAGATGGATGTTATAAAATCAAGAATTTCTTGGGTTCAAAACCATGAAATCAGAACTGGAGTGCAGGTATCGGAATTGTTGTAGAAAATAGGGTCAATATTATAGACTCTTGGTACTGATTTGATATTTCTATTGTTTGCAATGAACACTGATTTCATATAATTTTTAAGGCATATGTATTATTTATTTAATACGAAATAAAGTTTGATTGATTGATTGACTACTACTACTACCGTACTACTACAACAACGATAATAATAATAATAATAATAATTATAATAATAATAATATGATAATAATAAAAAGAAAGGTTATTGTTATCAATGGTACCATACAGTAATAATCTTTAGTTCTCCATATCGGCGGATTCAATAGAGCTCACATTGCATAACTATTCAAAGGTCCTGAAGCATATTTTTATGGATGGAGAAAGGGTTTAAGATAGGGTAAGCTTCCATCCCCAGGGTACTGATCCAGACACGAGTGGTGGCCGGGGGAGCTACATCGAGCCCAACGTCCAGGGTTCGATTCCAACTTAGATTTGTTTACATTGCCAGTCTGCCAGTGTTTCAAAGTCTCAAGTCCTCCATTTTCACGAGCGTAAAGACCAGGGTTTGTTGGAACATTGAGCCACTGGCCATTGTACTCTACTTTAGTTTGTACATGGTTTTCCTCTGGTGATAAAGACATTCTAGAAGGAAGTTTATCTAGGGCTACTAGTGTAACGTTTAGGTGTAGGCATGTTATTGTGATTGTGGCGGTAGGTTTGATGTTTGTGAGGGTGCACTGCTTTTCCGTGAGGTATGGATTTCTCATCATCAACCATCTCTTATAGTCACTTTCTCTAATTGCTATCTCTGTGTCGATACTCCAGGGTGGGTAGCGCCCCATTTTATCAGCGGACAAAACTACCTCTGAATGTAGTTCGTAAGTGAGGTTATACTTGTTGGCGTAGTCAATGATATATGCTAGTTCCTTCGCCATAATATCCTGGCAGCATCGTGGCAACAAAAGTGATGGAATGTTATTTACGTTAGTGCATTTGTTGACAGTATCACAAGGAAAATTGTAGACCTGATCAGCGTAGTCAGTAATTGTATAAATATCATGAAGTGTAGCCAGGCTTTGCCAGTGTTGACGCATCATGTTAACGTGATCTTTTACGTAGAACATGACGTCAGGACAGGCAAGGGTCAGATGACCAGTAGCTCTCACTTGGGTCATCCAGTGACGGTAAAGGACGGGGTCATTGAGGCCGGAGGTCAACGGAAGGCGGTGAAGGAGAGCTGTAGAGGTCATGAAAGGTGTCAGAAGGTCATCACGGCACATACACTCGTGTCGAGAGTGATAATAACCTCGGTTATAGATGGACTGGTACAGTGCTGTGTGTTGTTGAAGGCAGCCATGTTGCCAGTGACCTAGTACATCACGAGCTGAACCACCGACCACAGCTGCGTGTGGTACTGATTCCAATACACGTACCAGACGCTCCAGTGAGGACTGGTTGTTGAAGTGGTTCAGTCCAAGACCCACAAAGACAAATGGTGTTTTAATGTTTATCAGAGCCTGGTTGATGAGGTCAGCCTCACTGAGTGACTTGGTGGGTGTGAGGACAGTGAGGTTATTGACCCGGGATGTTACGTGACTACTGGTGTTGACCAGGGCCACGATGGGCAGGTTATAGTACTTTCTTAACTGAGAGATCACCAGGTTGGTAGTAACTGGCAACCAGTTCCAGGCTGGCAACACAGCTGTAACCACTGAACTGAAGGCTGGGACATATGTACAATTCTCCATTTGCATGCCTTTATTATTGAAAAAGTAGTTGTTGGGTTCACCGAGGTACATCTCCGAACAGACATGGCCTGTAAAGTTGACGTGTGGCGCTGGACCCATGGATTTAAGCCGTGCTGAGTACATAGGCTCTGGCACCTGCGTCCTCTTGTCCAATTCTGTCACCAGTGATAGTAGACGCTTGGCCCACCTGCCGTAGACTATGCCCTTACCACCTGTTGAACAATAGTAGTGTTATATCAAGGTGGTGTGTCTTGGTGGTGTAATGGTTAAGGTGTCTAAAAATCTGTGTGTGATAACCCGGGTTCGAATCCTAGTGTATCACGTATATGCTTTCATTAATTTCATTGGAGGTGTTTGGTGTTGTGGTGAAATGAATACAAAATTGATTAGTTTTATGGAAGATAAATAGGAGTAATAAAAGCAGTTTTACCAAGCTTGTTTCTAAATGAATAATAATTGCTCTTCAAGGAAACGATTAGAAAATAGTCACGCTTAAAATTTGTATCCCACCTTCACAACTTCATTCCAAGCTTCACCCGGAGCAGAATTTGGAGCTATTTTCCATTCATCCATAGAGCTGCCTTTACTTACCAGCCTCTATAATAATCTCCTTCTCCACCTCGCTGATTGCCTTGGCTATCCGGTACTTATAAAGATCTGCTCTGGCCTCTCTAGTCAGTGTGCACCTGGCTGGAGGGCAGAAAATACGCGCTCTTGGTTTCTGATGTGTTTGGGCCCATTGTGGAACTGAAAAACAAAATGTTAGAATACAATTAATAAATATTTAATAAACACTTTTAAATATTATACTCGTATAGACATTGCATTTAAGGGGACAGTGGCTGGATTTTTGGTCTATTATTTCATTTGTTCATTTATTTTTTAGTTTACTCGCTAGACCTCCATCAAGCTTAGAAAAACACCCCCTAGACCCCTTGTCAAGGTTCATTTGTACATTTTTCGGTAGAAAATGTCCTGGCCGGTCCCAAGATCGCTATCGCTCGCCAGGAAAAAATCGACACCTAAATTGCACGAAAGGTCTTTAAAATCTACAACGAAATGGGGCGAAAGGTGTTTAATGCAGGCTCGCTATCACTCGCCAGGAAGAAATCAACACCTGGATGGGGATAAGCGTCTTAAAACAGTTGACTGAATGGGGCCGAATGGATACAAGCCATAGAAAGAGAGAAGAGGAGAGAAAGATAAAAAAAAAAAAGAGCCGGTGACCCCTTTTAACGTCTTGCCTGTAAACTGTATGTAGTTGTTCTCAGCGGTGAAGTAGGTATACGCGTATACCAGTAAGGGCACCAGTAGTAGTAGACTCAATAGGTATACCAAGGGCTTCACCGGTATAGTACGACTTGGCAATACCGGGGAGCTAGTGGTACCGGTATCTGTGGGAAGAAATAGAGATCGTAGTATTAAGTAACACACCGTTCTTAACATTAATCATCAATTTCCCCAATGCACTTGAATAAACTAATAAAAGCATATTTTCCTCCCGGGAATCGAACTCGGGACACCACACCCAGAGATCGGACATTTTGGTGCCACTGGTGTCTGTTTGCCTCCCTTTATACTCAAATATATCCATATCCATTTGTATCTTACATTTGGAATCCCATTACATGATTACGCCATCAAATAGTACACTAGGACCATACGACTGTGGAAGTGTAGATAGCAGAGGTGTTGTAGATAGAGGAAGCTGTTGGAATGGCTTTGGTATGTGTGTTATTAGTTTGTGTACGTCGTCGAGGTGTCCTCCGACTGGGTGCGAACATGATATACTGTACAGTTGGGGTCATAATTCCCTTTCCACCCCTCGATCCCTAAACCATAGATCTGGCAGCGCTGGGTGAGCGACCGACTTTCTCACACAGATAATCAGACTTGAGCTGACCACCTGAGTCTGATTATCTGTGTGAGAAAGTCGGTCGCTCACCCAGCGCTGCCAGATCTATGGTTTAGGGATCGAGGGGTAGAAAGGGAATTATGACCCCAATGTACATGCTAGGACATACTACCACACTCACTGATGGTGTAATGCTTAGAGTGTTTAACCCTCTAGCAGCGGCTCTCGACTTAAGTCGGGTTAGAGAACCATAGCCTAAACAGCGGGTCCCGACTTAAGTCGCAAGAGATGTTGAACACATTATCGGCTCTGAGAGAGAGTCCACGCGGTGGGAGGACTGCTTGGCCTGGGCCTAGCGAGGTAACTGGTGGTACTACCACACCCTTACACATGCCTTGCCTCGCGAGGCAAGGTAATATCTCGGGAATTTACCGTATTTTATGTTTTTTGCACTCGTATGGCAACATCGTTGCAAGCGAACCCATGGTCGTACAAGGATGATTCAGGTGTCATTGGAAAGCTCTATTTTCGCCCTTTCACGGATACATAATTGTATTACGCTCTGGCTCTTCTTTATGCATGAAAAAGAGCATGGAATGAAGCTTGTTTAGGGTAAATATGCCCGCTTGGCAGGTAGTTGATGTTACAAATGGCCCCGATTTTTAGGGGTTAAGATCTGTATGTGGTAACCCAACTTCGAATCCCGGTAGGATCTCATGCTTTCATTAATTTCATTTGGAGGTGTTTGGTGTTGGGAGTGAAATAAATAAATACAATTATTACTGGTACAGGATACATTACTTGCTATGCGGATCTAAATTCTATAATATGATGACAAATATAATAGCATCAGGTTTTGTTATTTACCATCAAGGCTTATTCTATAGTATAAGCATTAAGGGGAGATGGGTCGTTTTTCTGGACCCCCTTCTCCCTCATGTTTAGCCCCATTAGTTTTCAGATTTTAAGACGTTCGGCCCATTAGTTTGGCAATTTCAAGACTTTTCGCCCCATTTCGTTGTCAATAGGTTATTAAGACTGTGTGTGTCATTTAGGTGTCGACTTTGCAATATGTAAAATATATTGTTTTGTAGTTGATGTATAGAAACTTATATGCGTACATTTGTTTCCAGAGATATACTTCCATAAATAGAATTAGGTAAAGTCCACGAATATTAAATGAGTGGGCTAGAGACTATGGGATCCGGGTGTACCGGAATTCTGAACGTATTTATTTCACCTATAATAATTTTGAGAGAGAGAGAGAGGGGGAGAGAGAGAGAGAGAGCGAGTATCAGTAAATTATATACGTTGGATATGTAAATCTCTCTCCCTTGCTCTCGCGCTCTCTCTCTCTCTCACACACAATTAGAGAGATAAATCACTATCAATATATATACCCAACCATCTTATACCATTTAGAATGTAAAGTCACTATATATAGACCTATACCCAATGATCTTATACCAATTATAAAGGTATATCTCTATCAGTATACATTTTTTTTTATAACAATTAGAAAGGTAAATCACTAGCCTATCTATATACCCAATGATCTTATATACTTTTTCCATACCCTTTTCATACCCTTGTTTTTAAAGGTGTAATTTATCGTAAGCTATATTAATCTTAGTTTCATATTGGTAACGTGACTATTGAAATATGACCTTACACTGATAGTTGACTGTGGCTACCGGACGTTCTATGCTGAGCTATTGGTATATGACCTTACACTGGTAGTTGACTGTGGCTACCGGACGTTCTATGCTGAGCTATTGGTATAATTATGACCTTACACTGGTAGTTGACTGTGGCTACCGGACGTTCTATGCTGAGCTATTGGTATATGACCTTACACTGGTAGTTGACTGTGGCTACCGGACGTTCTATGCTGAGCTATTGGTATATGACCTTACACTGGTAGTTGACTGTGGCTACCGGACGTTCTATGCTGAGCTATTGGTATATGACCTTACACTGGTAGTTGACTGTGGCTACCGGATGTTCTATGCTGAGCTATTGGTATATGACCTTACACTGGTAGTTGACTGTGGCTACCGGACGTTCTATGCTGAGCTATTGGTATATGACCTTACACTGGTAGTTGACTGTGGCTACCGGACGTTCTATGCTGAGCTATTGGTATAATTATGACCTTACACTGGTAGTTGACTGTGGCTACCGGACGTTCTATGCTGAGCTATTGGTATATGACCTTACACTGGTAGTTGACTGTGGCTACCGGATGTTCTATGCTGAGCTATTGGTATATGACCTTACACTGGTAGTTGACTGTGGCTACCGGACGTTCTATGCTGAGCTATTGGTATATGACCTTACACTGGTAGTTGACTGTGGCTACCGGACGTTCTATGCTGAGCTATTGGTATATGACCTTACACTGGTAGTTGACTGTGGCTACCGAACGTTTTATGCTGAGCTATTGGTATATGACCTTATCATCAGTGCATTACCACAAAGCCCACCGAAATGCCAAAAAAATACCCTCATTGTTCCCTGATTAAATAGCACTGTATGAATATTCCCATGTTCAAAATATGTTACAGGGGGACAATGCCTAGTGAGTTCACAGCTCAATAGGTGGCGTTCTGAGAGTGAGGGTCTGAGTCTGGACGGTGAGACAGTGAAGCACTTGAACGAAGCAACCAGACGCTTCAGAGATGGAGCTGCTTCGAGCCATGAATGGATGCTTCACATGTCTCACTCCCCAGACTGGAACAAGACCTCACGGGCTTCACCGTGTTGAGCGGTGGAATGTACAGGCTCTCAGCCTATGCCTGAGAGGGAGTAGTTGGAATATAGAAAAAAAAAAAAAAAAAAACAACAACAAACAAACACTGGTAGTTGACTGTGGCTACCGGACGTTCTATGCTGAGCTATTGGTATATGACCTTACACTGGTAGTTGACTGTGGCTACCGGACGTTCTATGCTGAGCTATTGGTATATGACCTTACACTGGTAGTTGACTGTGGCTACCGGACGTTCTATGCTGAGCTATTGGGATATGACCTTACACTTGTAGTTGACTGTGGCTACCGGACGTTCTATGCTGAGCTATTGGTATATGACCTTACACTGGTAGTTGACTGTGGCTTCCGGACGTTCTATGCTGAGCTATTGGTATATGACCTTACACTGGTAGTTGACTGTGGCTACCGGACGTTCTATGCTGAGCTATTGGTATATGACCTTACACTGGTAGTTGACTGTGGCTACAGGACGTTCTATGCTGAGCTATTGGTATATGACCTTACACTGGTAGTTGATTGTGGCTACCGGACGTTCTATGCTGAGCTATTGGTATATGACCTTACACTGGTAGTTGACTGTGGCTACCGGACGTTCTATGCTGAGCTATTGGTATATGACCTTACACTGGTAGTTGACTGTGGCTACCGGACGTTCTATGCTGAGCTATTGATATATGACCTTACACTGGTAGTTGACTGTGGCTACCGGACATTTTATGCTGAGCTATTGGTATATGACCTTACACTGGTAGTTGACTGTGGCTACCGGACGTTCTATGCTGAGCTATTGGTATATGACCTTACACTGGTAGTTGACTGTGGCTACCGGACGTTCTATGCTGAGCTATTGGTATATGACCTTACACTGGTAGTTGACTGTGGCTACCGGACGTTCTATGCTGAGCTATTGGTATATGACCTTACACTGGTAGTTGACTGTGGCTACCGGACGTTCTATGCTGAGCTATTGGTATATGACCTTACACTGGTAGTTGACTGTGGCTACCGGACGTTCTATGCTGAGCTATTGGTATATGACCTTACACTGGTAGTAGACTGTGGCTACCGGACGTTCTATGCTGAGCTATTGGTATATGACCTTACACTGGTAGTTGACTGTGGCTACCGGACGTTTTATGCTGAGCTATTGGTATTCTACCGATCGCTGTATTGCTGATTCATTAAGTACCTCACACCACCACCTGTGAATTGCATGTTCTGCATAATTCACACTCGGGCTGAAATGGCTACGGAAGTAAACACCTTCTGGTCATATCAGCCACTGCCTTTGCTGGCCTCTGAATAGGGCGCAGTTTCCACAATACTGGAGGGACATTCATGGATTTTCCTGCACACCTCATCAACCACAGTTTAGTCCGAGTCCATATATTGAGACTTGGATAGAATCACTCACCACGCCACCATATCTACCTATTGATTATTATTACTTATATATCACCTGTTCCTGTTTATCTCAAGTTATCATAATTACCACCTGTTGCTGTTTGTTCCTCACCTACTGCTGTTGATTTTACACCTACTTATATTAATAAATACCAGGCTGATTGACTTGTGTATTTTTCTGACTTCCCGTTAGGTCATTAAATATAATTAGGTGGTGGCAAGCGATAAGCACTACTGTTATTTACAAGTACAATTTTTTTTTTTTTTTTTTTTTTTTTATATTCCAACTTACTCCCTCCCAGGTTACTGAGTGGCTACCGGGATACCAAGCTACATATTAACCTACACAGTGGCTATTGGAGATCGTCAACTCTTTTAAGTATCTGGGCAGTGTGTTGAGTAAAGATGGGACTATGGATGAAGAGGTGCGGGAGAGGGTACAACAGGGGAAGAGGGTTGTAGGAACGCTAAAAGCAGTAACAAGAAATAGGGTGGTCAGTATGGAAGTGAAGAAGTCCTTGCATGACAGTGTGGTAATCCCGACACTGACTTACGGAAGCGAAGCATGGACGTTGGTTGAGAGACTCAGACCAAGAGTGAGAGCAGTGGAAATGAATTACTTAAGGAGGGCGTGCGGAGTTACATGGAGGCATAGACAGACTAATGAGGAAGTAAGAAGGAGGTGTGGTGTGGAGGTAGATGTGCTGGAAAGTGTGAAAAGGAACAACTTGAGATGGTTCGGCCATATGGAACGTATGGAAAGCGAGAGAATGACTAAGAGGGTGTACGAGAGTGAGGTGGAGGGACAGAGGGGGAGAGGTAGACCGAATATGAGGTGGAAGGATGGAGTGAGGAACTACATGAACGAAGGCGGTGCTGGTTGGGGGGAGGGGCGTCGACTGACTGGGGACAGAGGTGCATGGGGGCGGTTCGTTCGTGGCCACCCCTTCGGGGATCACGGCGTCAGGCAATAGATAGATAGATAGTGGCTATTGGTGGAATGCTACTAAGTTACATGGTGGCAGCAGTGGTCTTTCTTATAATTATTTATTGAAAGCAAGGATTACACCATGATCCCCAATTTCCATCCAACTAAACTACCAAACCTCCGTCAAGTTACCACAACGCATAATATTATCTCCAAGCAGCCTGAACTTCATTTGTATCGATCGAGAGGCCGTGTGACAGACAGACGTGCATGGATAGCTACCCACCCAGCCCACACCCATCCAGCCCACACCCACACCCATCCAGCCCACAACCGCTACCCTCCCATCCCTGTTTTCAACACACCGTCGTTGTAATCAATCCAACCCTCACCTCCTGACGTTACAAGCTGGATGTGTATTACTTTATTATTGCTCCATACTTTATTCTTAATGATGAGGATAAAGTGGAGCCCTTTGTTAATGAAAACTGCATATTAATCTTAGAGTGTGTCCTGGCTGGATTCTGTGGTGTCATTCGGGGTGTCTCGTGGTATATTTTCATTAACATTCGGTAATAACAGCAATACACATTTATTGTATGAAAATTCATGTTCGTTACTGAAACACTTCATATGACCTACAGGTTTACACTCACCGCAGTTTAGGATCCTCTGTCGTTGTGTTATAGGTAGCGCCAACGAACTTGACAATAATCTTGATCCTTGACCTCTCTGTAACTCAAAAGGGCCTAGAGCAAATTGGCTGTAAATATCCACACCTACTGTATTTCCTGGTGGACCCTTCCCAAATGATAGAAACGTCAGCCCGATTGCTGTTATTCGAGTTATAAGAAGTTAAGGGGTCAAGATTATTGTCTAGTTCGTTGGCTCTACCTATAGTGATTCACATATATCCCAAATATTTATAGGATTTCTTACAGCTGATATGTCTTGCATTTAACGCATTCCACTTTATTTCTATTATGATTGTAAGTACAGTACATCGATTGTGCACGGTTTCATTACAACGAATACATTGTGAAAGTGTACTCCTGATGTTGAATCCAATATAACAAAAAATATTGTCTATTCTATTTTATATACTCAGGCCTAATCCCCACCCACTTTTCCTATTTTTTTCCCTCTTTTTTTTTTGGGGGGGGGGGGGGGGTGGCCGACTCAAGACAGAGCAAGAACAGGGAAAACACAAACACAACACAAAACAACGAACACACCCAGACAAAACACAAATTCACACACATCTAGGCCTATATAATATCCTCTTACTTGTTATCGTGCGTCTGGAAGGGTGGTCTAAGCCGTCACCTGTGTTCTTGCGTAAGCCTACACAGGTGTGTGGGTCCTAGGCCTAGCCTTACCGGGGGTGTGGCGTCGGCCTCACGACGGCAGGTTGAAGGCCCGACAATCTTTATACCGAGTTAGTTACGGGTGTGTGGGGGGGGGGGGGGGGGGGGGCGAGAGAGAGAGAGAGAGAGATGTTTGTGAGAGCAAAAGATACAAAGAGAGATGTGATAGAGATAGCTCAAGAGAGGAAGAGATAAGTGTTTGTGAGAGAGCGAGACCGGAAGAGATATTGCTTTGAGAGAGAGAGAGCGCGAGAGAGAGAGAAGAACTACAGGTGTGTGTGTGTGTGTCAGTCACTAATATATAAAGTATGTGGACTGTGTAAGTGTGCTGACTGATGAGGAGTTTGGCAGGGAGGAAAGGGGGGGAGGGGGAGAGAGGGACGAAGGGAGGGATGGAGGGAGGAATGAGGAATGGAGGGAAGGGGATGGATGGAGAGAGGGGGAGGGATGAAGGGAGGGCGAGTGATGGAGGGAGGAAAGGGGAAGGGATGGAGGGAGGAGGAGGAATGGGTTAGGGAGGTAGGGAGGGAGGGTGGGTGGAACTTCGCCTAGGAGTAATTGTAAATGTAATGTTATTGAAATTTAATTAATTACACATTAGTTATTAAATAATATTTTGGCAAGTAATTCCAGATGTAATTGTCCTTTAAATCCATGAAAATTGTAGTTGCGGTTGTAATTGTTTAGAAAGATAATTATAATAGGCCTACTTACAATAATTCTAAGATGAGTACAGTCGCGCTAATAAGTGATGTCACGGCACCAAGTATGTTTTGATCAATAATTGGTATCAGCAATATCTAAGCTTCATTTCTTCACATCGAGTGAAATATACAGACATGTTCCTACACGTACCCACCCTATTCAACATCTGACAGACATTAAGGGGGCCCACCTCGCTTTTTGTCTCTTCTCTCCCTCTCTCTTTGGCTTGTATCCATTCGGACCCATTCAGCCTACTGTTTTAAGACGTTTACCCCCATCCAGGTGTCAATATTTTCCTGCTGAGTGGTAACGAGCCAGCATATATATATTCTTGTTCTGACAGCAAGCTAAGTTGGTACATTTTTTGATAGAAAATTGTCTCCGGCAAAGCCGGATTTCTCCATGCAATGCTGGCTCGCTATCACTCGCCAGGAAGAAATCGACACCTGGATGGGGATAAACGTCTTAAAACAGTTGGCTGAATGGGGCCGAATGGATACAAGCCAGAGAAAGAGAAAAGGAGAGAAAGAGAAAAAGCAGGTGACCCCCCTTAATTCAGCACAGAGCAAGCCGAACGGAATGACAGCTGGGACATTAATTATTAGCGCGATTGTACATGTTGCCTGTGGAGTGGGGCTGATCCCAAGAGTGAGTCAGTCAAAAAAAAAAAAAAAAAAAAAAAATCAGTGGGTTATCAGGACTCTACACAGTATAATTAATACCTTGTTCCAAATAAGTAGGCCAAAACTCTTGCACATTAACCTCTATAACTCACAAAGCGGCTAGAGTAATAGAGCTCATAATTATTTCTACCATTTGGGAAGGGTTAGCCAGGGAATAGGTGTGGACATGTACAGCCCATTTGCTCAAGCCCTTTTTGAGTTATAGAGTTTTTGCCAAAAATTGGGAGTCGCCGGTGTCTCCTAAACTGCTGGCTTGCTATCGCTCGCCCAAATAATATCGATACCTAAGTGGGGTGAAACGTCTTCTAAAATTAACAAACTAAGGAGGTGAAACGTCTTGCCAAAATAGACAGCCCTTGAGGATCATGACGCATTTGACAGTTTATTCTGGCTATCATTATACGATTTTATACAGCATAGGAAGGATATATTTGGTCATTAACCCTCCAGCCCCGGGGGCTATAGCTTACGACTGTGCTCCGGTACCGGGTGTTTTGACGATCTTTGGCCTATGTTAACTACTCTGTAAGTCAATGAATATGTCATGTAATGTTGTGAATAAAAAAGAATAATGTTCCACAAACCTTCCTCTGTCGAATGGCGTTGAGTAGAGGTCTCTAGCCCCTCTGGTTGCATAATGGTGAGCGCGGGAAGACGAGTGCTTTTCGGCGGCAAATTCTTCCCGCGTTCGGACGCGTCGCCTCGGCCATGGCTACGACGCACCTAGCCGCTCGCTGCGCCAAAGTATTTATCTCCCTTAGACGATTTTAGTGTTTGATATTGAGAATGTGATGTTTATTTGATATTTCTAGTTATTTTGAGGCCAATTATATAAAATATGTTTATTAGGGTATCACTGTCACTGATATTGCTAATTTTCACTCGATACCGTACATTTTATTAGTAATTGAGGTAGCTTATTGTTGTATTAGGCACTGATTATTCGTTATCACAGGTGTTTATTATACTTTGGCCATCAAATATTAGGTCTTGTGTCACTTTCACTTTGACAAATATGCTTTAGAGAGTGTCACTGTCACTGATAATGCTCATTTTCACTCGATACCGTACATTTTATTAGTAATTGAGGTAGGTTATTGTTGTATTAGGCACTGATTATTCGTTATCACAGGTGTTTATTATACTTTGGCCATCAAATATTAGGTCTTGTGTCACTTTCACTTTGACAAATATGCTTTAGAGAGTGTCACTGTCACTGATAATGCTCATTTTCACTCGATACCGTACATTTTATTAGTAATTGAGGTAGGTTATTGTTGTATTAGGCACTGATTATTCGTTATCACAGGTGTTTATTATACTTTGGCCATCAAATATTAGGTCTTGTGTCACTTTCACTTAGTTATATGATTTGTAAACGTTTTATATACAATTTATTGTGTCTTTTTTCACTGATTTATATATTTCTATAGGTTCTAATCATATGAATTGGTATATACATATGTGTCACTTTCACATATTATTATGGTGTAATTGTATTTGTATCAATGTTCTCATAATACATGACTTTTGTATTACAATACATTGGTTTTCTTCCACTTTTTGCCTATATAATTATAGTGTACATATTGTCAATTTATTTGGCAATTTCAGTATGATTATTAGAACTCCAGCTTGGAGTGGTAATCAAAGAAGCAATCTACAGCACAGAGTGCCACCTTGCACTCCACACACTCCAGGGTTGACTTTTTACCTGACCTCGGCTTCACCCTGCTGTTGTAGCAGACATGGCACCGCTTCTGCTGTGTTCTTCCGGATTCATTCTGAGGCAGGGAACCAAGCCTGTGCCTAATCAAGTATTGAGCAGACTGCAAGCGGTCAATAACGGCGGGCCCAGGATGTGCCACTGCCCTCTGTGGCATAGCATACTTCTCCAGGAGCTCCGTCAACACCTGCTTTTGGAACCTCCGCAGGCTATTGAACTTCATGGGTGTGTTCACATTCCGAAGCTTGTATATGTTGTAGGCATTCAGAACTGACATGTCCACCATATGCAGAAAGAACTTTTTGTACCATCTGCACGAGGTACGCAGGCAGTCAATGAAGCCTATCTGCATGTCGGACTTGTCCACCAGCCTCATGTTGATGTTGTAGTCCAGGACAGCATCGGGCTTGGTCACCCTGGCCTGGGTGCGGCGATCCACCTTGCCAGTCTCCACCATTTCCCCCTTGTGGATGGTGGTCAGGAGGTTGACCTTCCGCTGGTCGTGCCAGTGGATAGCCAGAATGGGCCCCGACTTCTTCTTGAACACATCACCTTTTTTGGTCTTTGGAGGGAAAGGTGGCATGCCCTTCCTTTTCCCTCGTACTGTGCCTACAGTCCCCGTCTTGCGCTCATGCAGGTACTGTGAGAGAGTGGGGGACGTGTAATAATTGTCCGTGTAGAGGACGTGATTCTTATGAAAGTAGCGGTCCATCATGGCTTGCACCACTGCTCCGCCAAAGCCAATGAGGGGGTCCACAAGCAAGTCCCCTTCCTTCCCGCTGTAGACCAGGAAGTCCAGGACATAGCCAGTTTGGCAGTCGCACAGCACAAAGAATTTTATGCCAAAGCGATGTCTTTTTGAGGGGATGTACTGCCGGAAGCTGAGTTTTCCCCGGAACAGCACAAGAGACTCGTCAATGACGACCTTGCGGAAGGGCTTGAAGTAGGAGGTGAAGCGTTCTCGCATCATCTCATACAACGTCCTAATCTTCCACAGCTTGTCTGCGAGGTGGACGTCAAGGTTGGTGACAAGATGGAGCGCTGCGAGGATATCAAGGTACCGGTCGCGAGACATATATTTCCCGAAGGCAGGGGTGGATATCAGATCATTGGTGATCCAATAGTCAGGCAACCTATGCTTCTTGACATGAGGCATTAGCATGGTGAGTGCCAGGAACACCATGAACTCTATATGAGTCACTGGGGTCCACTGCCTCATGTGGCCCTTGGTCACCTTTCCCAAAAAGTGGACCTGGAATTGGTGCTGCTTATTTGTCTCTTTGACAACATAGCCTACCACCTCCTCATCAAAGAAGGCCTCAAACAGTTCGTGTGGTGGAGCATTGGGGCCTGCAGGAAAATTGGGGGTAACGCCTGAACCCTCCAGTACCTCATCAAAAGCTGGCACATCAGGGTTGTATGCATCCTCATCAACTACGTCTTGCCACTGAAAAACGTAGAATGGGTCTTGTCTACGCTGACGAGGAGCTCCAGCTGGTGGCCCAGCACACCCACGGCCAACTCGGGAGGCGCGCGCCCTAGGGCGGCGAGGGCGGTGGCCAGGGCGGTGGGCAGCACGACGGGCAGCACGACGCCGGGCCAAGCGGATGGGTCGAGGGTCGTCGATGTCCATATAGTCATCGTCAGAGTGGTCATCTTGCCCTGACGGTGGACCTATGTAATCATGGCCAGAGTCTTGAGAGAGGTGCCCTTCATCATCAGTGGCCCCCACATAATCTGGCGGGGAACCAGTGATGCGTGGGCGGCGTGCGGGTGGGCGAGGTGGGGAAGGAGTGGCAGGTGAGGCTGTGTCCCCCCGAGGTCCCGGGCTCCTTGGCCTGCGACGAGTGACAGAAAGCAATGTTTCACTGTCACTAGGGCCAGGTATTGGTGATGCGAGCTCAAAGACTTCTTCAGGAAGACATGTTGAAGGCGGGAGAGGTGGGGAGGACCGTGGGGAAAGTTGCGGGGACGTATGGCTGGGGCCGGCCGGGGTGGACGCCGCGGGAGCCTCGAACAAAACTCTCTTACTTTTCTTAATTTTCTTGGTATATTTCCTACCTTTCCCCTTTTCGGCAGTAGTATGTCTCCTGTCGGGGGACCTAGGAGGCAAATAGGCCGAAAGTGTGGGGTCCTCAACCCTTGGCAATGGTGGGGGTGGTGGGGAAGAATGCGGGGCATCCGGGTCATCTTGGGTGGCGTGGGTAGATAAGGGAGACAATGGCAGACGAGAAGGGTCACCACGCTGACCCTCACTCACAGCCTCATCCTCACCAAGTAGTTTTGCTTGTTCCCTAGCTGCCGCGGCCGCCTTCTCAAGTATTTTCTGCTTATACAAATGTAGCTTGAAAGGCGATTTACCTGGGGAAGGGCTTGGCGTCGTGTCACTTAAGCGAAATTTGGTGAGTGACCTTGAACTCTCCCACTCGCTCACTCTCTCAAGTTCACTGTCTTTAGGTAAACCAGCTTCCTCAACAACTGGTACATCACCTTCATCACTCTCATCACTGTCATGTTCTCTCGCAAATCCCAGGAATTGCTCTTCTTTATCACTCTCATGGCCATAATCACTCGACTTATAATTACTGGAGTCGTCACTGACTTCATCATCAACATTATGCTTGGCATCAGCTCGCTCATAAAGTCTCAATGTCGTCTCAATACCTCCGGGAGATAACACATTTAGGCGATGGCGTCGGGGTAAGGCGCGACGAACAAGCAAGGGCGTCGTAGGAAGCACGGTATCGGACACAGCGGAATCACTATTTGGCGTACTGTCCATGATGGCGTCGGGGTAGATACTGTTGCTGTGGCGGAGTTTACGCCTGGTGGCGCCACCTACCGTCCCACGATACCGAAAATGTACGCGCGGCATTCGAAAGCACTCATGCAAGCAATGGGCGTTCAAGAGCCCTTCCGGGTTGCGCGGGTCGAGGTTGTTATGGGCGTTCAAGAGCCCATCCGGGTTGGAGGGGTTAAAAAGGGCAAAGATGGTCTCAATTGCCGACTTGCGAGTTTCGTTCTATAAGGAAGTTGGAGCTGTAGACAACGATATTTAACAGCATGTACAGCTAAAATACGGTCGTAGTACATTTATTAATATATAAAACCCAATTCAACATACCATTTATCCATCAGAAACGTACATTATTATTGTAGTTCTGCTAAATATCGATGTCTACAGCTCTAACTTCCTTATAGCCTGAAACTCGCAAGTGGTCAATTAACCCTCTGACTTCCACATAGCTTTCCTGATCTAAATAAAATCGCCTAAACGCAGCCAAAATAAAGTGCCAAAACGCGTCATAATCCTCAAGGGGTTAAAATAGCCGAAATAGCGGAGTGAAACGTCTGATAATGTCCACGATAATGTAGTGAACCAGGGAGGGACCAAACAGGCCCTCCTCGCCCCCAGATAGGCCACAGGTGTTTAATTATTTATTAACAGGTGCTGGCAGAACATGTGAGCGTCCTGAGTTCGAATCCCCGGACTGCCACATGTGTTTGTTAATTTCATTAATCGAGTTTAGGAGTAAAGTTGGTTAGTGGAGAGAACATAATGATACTACTGGCCTGGGTTCGAACCCTCGCTGGGGCATGACACAAAAATATTAATTATCCGGTGCGAGGTTGGTCATGTTTAACCTTCCTCTTTCACTCCATTGGTTTGGAGATTTTAAAACGTTTCGCGGGATTAGTATGGCGATTATAAGACATTTCACCTCATTCAGGTGTACACATTTTCTGGGCGAGCGATAACGAACCTGCAATTTAGGAGAAACCAATTTTCGGCCGAGACATTTATCTACATATTTAGCTTGAACGTTTATTTGTTTAGTTATTAATTTATTTGTATTATTTTTATTATTATTATTATTATTATTATTATAATTATCATTATTATAATTAATATGTTTAAGGTGGTCTACAGTAGGGTATCTTTTTGGACTTCCCCTGTTTCGCTCGATTAGTTTGGAGATGTTAAGACATTTCACCCCATTCGATTGGCGATAATGAGCTTAAAGGGTGTCTGGGTGGCTATTTTTTTTTTTTTTTTTTTTTTTTTTTTTTTTTTTTTTTTTTAAAGCTTCAAGAAAGTCTGGGAAGGCGTTTTTGTTAGCCTAGGGGACAAACTGTAATGAATTGCTCGAAAATGGCCAAAACAAGCAAAATCCCCAATACTAATTATGTAAAATATCCTACTATAGTCTGTCCATTTTAAGTTGGGAAAAATCGTAACCTCTAACCTCTCACAACTCAAAGAGGACTAGAGTAATCGAGCATATATTTCTACCAAACAGGAAGACTTGGCTAGGAAGTAGGTGTGGAAATTGACAGCTCATTTGCTCTAGCCCTTGTTGAGTTACAGAGGTTAGAGGTTACGATTTCTGCCCAACCTAGAATGAACGGACTAAACCCCCCCCCCCCCCCCAAGACGTCGGACCAGATAGCGTTAACCCCTTCAGCACGATGACGTAGTTTTGTTTAGCATATTCTGGTTACCATTAGACGATTTTCTTTAGCCATTATTCTACCTCTAAGACTCCAAGGGGTAAATGTGATCTCAATTAACCTTCTAAATAACAATGGGCCTTCTTAACCCTTCTTTGGCGGCTCCCGGCTATAGCCGGGCGAGAGAACCAAGGACTATGTGGCGGGGCCCGGCTATAGTCGCATGCAATTTTGAGCACGTAATGTGCTCTGAGAGAGAGCGGAGCGGTGGGAGGAGCGTAGGTTACCTCATGACCGCTCGCCACGGTGGCCATGGAGCTACTGAGATGTACTCCACCCTCCCTCACTCGTTTCACACGTAATAATGTAAGGAAATGACCGTATTTTACCAATTTTGCCCTTCGGTTGCACGATCGTTGCACGACAACCAGTGATCGTAGAAGGATGATTCTGGTGTCATTGGAAAGCTCATTTAACGCCCTTTCAGGGATACATACTTCTATTACGCTCTGGCTCTTGTTTATGCATGAAAACGAGCACGGAAACAAGCTCGTTTACGGTAAAACCCCCCGCTGGGCGGCAGTCAAATATATTCCACCACCCGCTCTTTGAGTGTTAAACCCTTCTGTACCGCGACGTCCTTTTAACTTTATTCTGGCTACTATTAGACGATTTTACTCAGTTTCAAAAGGACCTCCAGCAATAAACAGGCTTCGAACTATCTCACTTAACCCTATTTACTACCACAGATCCTTCTTAAGCTGCACATAATCCTTTAAATATAGCTAGAATAAAATTATAAAGACGTCGTCGGTACAGAAGGGGTTAAGGGTAGATGGGCGTATTTGTTTGCTCATATATATGTATATGTTTATTATCTTTTTAGTTTCCTCCCTAGACCTCCATCAAGCTTTAAAAACACTCCCTCAAGACCCTCCTTCAAGATATATTTGTACATTTTTCGAGAGAAAAATGTAGACAATTTAGTGGAATTTGAGAAGGATCTGTGGTAGTAAAAAATGTTAAGCGTCTCGGACTTCCACCCAGAAGGCCCGGGATCGCGCCCACGCTCGGCGCATTAAAGATTTTTCACAAGCACTGAGTCGTTACCATCCCTCATGAGCAAGGGGATGGGGTAGTAGTACAGGACCCCAATGGAAATACGTCTAATCGGCCTTATTGGGCTATCCTTAGCTGGCTTAGCATGCGCTAGCTTTAAAAACTATTATAAGTGAGATAGTTCGAAGCCTGTTAAGGGGAGATTTCCACTTGAGGGATTTTTTTCTGGACCCCTTTCCCTCTCATGTTTAGCCCCATTGCTTTTTAGATTTTAAGACGCTTAATATATATATATATATTGGCGAATTGTACAAACCCATGTCTTTATCGTAAACAAATATAACCTAGGGACGGACTGCAAGACCTTTGAGACACTATTTATCCCTTGTAACTCCCTGTAGCGCTCTCCACTTGTTGCGCCACATGAAGGTGAGGTCAGCTAAGGTCAAAGAGCGGAGCTAGCAAAGGTCAACTCTCTTCTTTACTCTCTCTCTCTCATCTCTCTCTCTCTCTCTCTCTCTCTCTCTCTCTCTCTCTCTCTCTCTCTCTCTCTCTCTCTCTTTCCAACCCCCACCCGTCCCTCCCGCCCTCCACCTCTCCTACATACAAGTTTAGGGGAGGTTTTTAGTTTGGTCCGTAGATATCCTTCAAGCTTAAGATTACACCCCCTTGAGCCCCTTTCAAGATAAATTTGTACATTTTTCGATAGAAAAATGTCCCGGCTGAAAGCCGGTTGCTCTTAAATTACAGGCTCGCTATCGCTCACCAGGATAAAATCGACACCTAAATGGCACAAAAGGTCTTAAAATTGACAGAAATGGGTTGAAAGTTCTTAAAATCGTCAAAATAAGGGAGCGAACGTCTTAACATTATGAAAACAATGGGGCTTAACATGAGGGAGAAAGGAGTCAAGAAAAAAATCCCTCCAGTGGACATCTCCCCTTAATTATAACATGTTGCATGTAAATGACTGCAACAGTATGATCAGGGACACGTATGTACATCAAGGCCAGGTCAGTTTGCCGACACATTATTTCGCTCTTAGTGAATGTGTTCAAACTAAGTGTCGAGCGGTTACCTTATCTTACTTTAAGGGGGTCACTTGTTTTTTTTTTTCACTCCTTTTCTCTCTTGCTCTGGGTTGTATCCATTCGGTCCCATTCAGCCTACTGTTTTAAGACGTTTATCCCCATCCAGGTGTTGATTTTTTTCCTGGCGAGCGGCAGCGAGCCAGCATATTTGTAAATATGTTTTTGACAGCACGCTAAATTTGTACATTTTTCGATAGAAAAATGTCTCCGGCGAAGCTGGATTTCTTCATACAATGCTGGCTCGCTATCGCTCGCCAAGAAAAAATCAACACCTGGATAGGGATAAATGTCTTAAAATAGTAGGCTGAATGGGGCCGAATGGATACAACCCAGAGAGAGGGAGAAGAGATAAAAAAAAAAAAAAAAAATGACCCCCCTTAACCTTTTCAAGATCGGATTACACATTTCATTTCTGTTTTCTGGCTATTATTAGACGATTTTATTCAGATTAGGAAGGGTATATATATTTAATTCAGATTAGGAAGGGTATATGGAAGTCAGAGATATAATTAAGTGTCTTTATCCTTATATTTGGCAAATAACCTTCCTAAACTGTATAATATCGTCTAATGATAGCCATAATTAACTGTCTAATGCGTCATAATCTTCAGAGCGTTGAGTTGATATAGCATTAACCCCTAGAAGACTATGACGTATTCCAACAACGTATTCTGTCAATCATTACACAATCTTATAGAGCTTCGGAATGATCTGTGGGAGTTAAAAGGGTCAAGCCTGGTCCATTCACCCCTCTGACTCCCATATACCCCTCCTCCTCTGAAGAAAATCGCCTAATGATAACCAAACTAACGGTAAAAATGCGTCAAAATCATCAAGAGATTAATGTCACGTAACTATTCCATATCTGTGTCACCATTCTATTAGTGGCCATGATCATTAATGTGTTGATGATTTAACTATATCAACTGTACATATATTTGGAGGGTTCATTGGTATACAAATATATGTGACCTGTTTTTGTTCTGTCCTGTCCTATCTTTCTCTGGCTTGTATCCATTTGGCCCAATTCAGCCTATTGTTTTAAGACGTTTATCCCCATCCAGGTGTCAATTTTTTACTGGTGAGCGGTAGCGAGCCAGCATATTTTTTATTTTTGTTTTACAGCAGGCTAAAT
Source organism: Paralithodes platypus (assembly GCA_032716605.1). Lineage (NCBI taxonomy): Eukaryota > Metazoa > Arthropoda > Malacostraca > Decapoda > Lithodidae > Paralithodes > Paralithodes platypus. The sequence goes on along the minus strand of CM064493.1, from coordinate 18,576,381 downwards.
TTGTACATTTTTCGATAGAAAAATGTCTCCGGCGAAGCCGGATTTCTTCATATAATGGTGGCTCGCTATCGCTCGCCAGCAAGAAATCGACACCTAGATGGGGATAAACGTCTTAAAATAGTTGGCTGAATGGGGCCGAATGGATACAAGCCAGAGAAAGAGAGAAAAGAACAGAAATAACAAAAAGCAGGTGATCCCCCTTATGATGGTTTGATTGTTGTGTAATGTACAGTATATTTCCATTATTTGTTGAATGGTACAGTATTTTCATATATCTATACTACTATGGCTTTCAGAGGCCGGGTTACATCATAAACAGTTCAACCAGTATAATATTTTGCCACAACTTGTTTCACACACCGTCCCCTAATTTTTATTAATATTGTGCATTACCAAAAGTGGATTATTAAGCCACTTGTCCCTGTGTCATGAGGTTAAAGTCACACCTGAATGACTAAGAAACGGACAGGGCTACCGTGGCGTACGTGTTAGAACCACCAAACCATTATTGCTCCTCCATCAAACACGGTAGTTATCAGCCACCACCCAACCCAATTATCGCCTTTACATTCAGCTTATCTGTCACTATTAAATATAAATATACAAAAATACATATTTTGTATATATATATATATATATATATATGATAGTGACAGATAACTTGAATGTAAAGACCTATTATATATATATGATAGTGACAGATAACTTGAATGTAAAGACCTATTATATATATATGATAGTGACAGATAACTTGAATGTAAAGACCTATTATATATATATGATAGTGACAGATAACTTGAATGTAAAGACCTATTATATTTATATGATAGTGACAGATAACTTGAATGTAAAGACCTATTATATATATGATAGTGACAGATAACTTGAATGTAAAGACCTATTATATATATGATAGTGACAGATAACTTGAATGTAAACACCTATTATATATATATATGATAGTGACAGATAACTTGAATGTAAAGACCTATTATATTTATATGATAGTGACAGATAACTTGAATGTAAAGACCTATTATATATATGATAGTGACAGATAACTTGAATGTAAAGACCTATTATAATATATGATAGTGACAGATAACTTGAATGTAAAGACCTATTATATTTATATGATAGTGACAGATAACTTGAATGTAAAGACCTATTATATATATATGATAGTGACAGATAACTTGAATGTAAAGACCTATTATATATATGATAGTGACAGATAACTTGAATGTAAAGACCTATTATATATATATGATAGTGACAGATAACTTGAATGTAAAGACCTATTATATTTATATGATAGTGACAGATAACTTGAATGTAAAGACCTATTATATATATATGATAGTGACAGATAACTTGAATGTAAAGACCTATTATATTTATATGATAGTGACATAACTTGAATGTAAAGACCTATTATATATATATATGATAGTGACAGATAACTTGAATGTAAAGACCTATTATATTTATATGATAGTGACAGATAACTTGAATGTAAAGACCTATTATATATATATGATAGTGACAGATAACTTGAATGTAAAGACCTATTATATATATATGATAGTGACAGATAACTTGAATGTAAAGACCTATTATATTTATATGATAGTGACAGATAACTTGAATGTAAAGACCTATTATATTTATATGATAGTGACAGATAACTTGAATGTAAAGACCTATTAGTTATGAGATTTCAAAACATTCGCCCCATTAGTTTGGCGATTTTGAGACCTTTTGCCCCATTTCTTTGCCAATGTTAAGACCTTTCGTGCCATTTAGGTGTCAATTTTTTCCCTGGCGAGCGATAGCGAGCCTGTATTTGTAGAGGAATCGGCCTTTGGCCGGGACATTTTTCTACCGAAATTTTTTCAAATATTTATCGAAGGGGGGTCTTGTGGGTGTTTTTTTAAGCTTGATACAGGTTTAGAGAGCAAACTAAACCCCATCCTTAAACCATTGAGCCGAACCAGTAAATAATGCTGGACAACACCTTCTGAGCTCCCTTAACCTATCCGCGGCGAGACTCTGATTCGTTAAACGTCTTGTGGGGCGAAGCTATTGCATTAATTTCTGACTAACATCGTCATTATCCGATAATTATCGTTATTGCTTATTCATATGCGCCGTTTTTATGTTTAATATGAAGACAGTTACATGTCACAGCAATAAAACAAGTGAGAATAGTATTTGGGGGGTGACAAACACGAAATATTGCCGAGCGGTTCATTCATGGAGTTGACAGAGAGCGAAACTGTCACCCTCCCTTCACGAGCTCTCGAGCGAGACTGGAGGCAGTGCGGGCTAGTCTCTCTCTCTCTCCTCCCTCCACACCCCTCCCTTTCGACCTTGAAACCGGGTAGGGAGTTTTGGCGCCATAAATAACCCGATAATCACAGGAAAAAGATAAAAATCGGTGATAATTAACCCGTACAGCCCCAGCGACACGCCTGACGCGTCGGCGATGTATGTAACGCACAGCCCCAGAGACGCGCCTGGCGCGTCACCCTAATTGCGCCGACCGTAACCTCAGGTGTAGCCACTCAAGAGGGCTCAGATTTGTAGGGGAACTGTGTACGTATCCCACGCAACCGTGCCGATGGTTGAAAACTCTCAAAGCCCACGTGCGTGCGCGCAATAACCTGGTTTTTTGGGATAATTGCCTTCAATTTTTTACTCTTGTAAAATACGTTTTCGGGGGCTCTGTAGGACCATTCTTTAAGCTTTTTGAGCGGTTTTTCGTGGTTTTTCCTTCATTCCTAACCCATTCGCTATTGTTTCTGGAATAAAACCATTTTTTTAAAACCGGCCGGGTTCTGGTGCGCAAACATTACAAAACTAGCCGGGGCTCCACGGGTTAAGGGGGGGGGGGAAGGGGGGAATTTGGACACATGTGGAGGAGTGATAGGATGTATGGAGATGAATTATCTCCCATATTTACACATTCATTTGTTTTGAGTGACAGTGGGATGCTTGGAAAGGCTTTTTTTAGGCCATGGCTCATATTAGGATGCTCGCCCTCCTAGGGTTCAGACTCATATGAGGACGCTCGCTGTTCCTGGGTTAAAGGTGCCGATCTGAAAAGGGCTCGTGTGCAATGCTAATAGTAAAGAAAAGCTATGTATTTTTACCAACTTTTAGCTTTTGGCATAAAACTCTCCGTGTTTTAAAATACAAAGCAGTTAGTAAAGTTTGCTTCCCAACATTTGTAACTTTTGTAATTACGGGTTAATTTTTTTTTTTATGATATGTAGGTAGGTAGGTTGGTAGGTAGGTAGGTAGGTAGGTAGGTAAGTAGGTAAGTAAGTAGGTAGGTAGGTAAGTAGGTAGGTAGGTAGATAGATAGGTTGGTTGTGGGGAAGGGGTTAGATAGGTAGGTAGGGGTAGATATAGACAAGTTAACCCTTCTGTACCCGAGACGTCCTTTCAACTTGATTCTGGCTACTATTAAACAATTTTATTCAGGTTCTTAAGGGCCTCCAATAATTAAAAGGCTTCGAACTATCTCACTTAACCATTTCTACTGCCACAGATTTTTCTTAAACTGCACACAATTGTCTTAATATAGCTAGATTAAAATTGAAAACGCGTCGTCGGTACAGAGGGGGTTAAAGGTAATGGGTAGGTAGGTTAGTAGGTAGGTTGGTAGGTAGGTAGGTATGGGGGTAGATAGGTAGATGAAAAAGTGTGTTCTCAAAAGGTAGAGGGAAGAATTAAAGGTGTAGAAGGGAAGGAGTTACAAGCGTAAACAATAATGGGCTGTGTTGGTAGGTAGGTTAGTAGGTAGGTTGGTTAGTAGGTAGGTAAGTAGGAAGGTAGGTAGGTAGATCGATAATAAAGTGTTCTCAAAGAGTAGATTAAAGTGTAGACGAAGCAGAAGAGTGAAAGATGATGGGTTGTAGGTAGGTAGGTAGGTTGGTAAGTAAGTAGGTAGGTAGGCTGTAGGTAGGTTGGTAGGTAGGTAGGTAAGTAGGTTGGTAAGTAAGTAGGTAGGTAGGCTGTAGGTAGGTAGGTAGGCTGTAGGTAGGTAGGTAGGTAGGCTGTAGGTAGGTTGGTAGGTAGGTAAGTAGGTTGGTAGGTAGATTGACAGATGAGAAAGTATGTTCTCAAAGGGTAGAGTGTAGGCTGGTAGGTAAGTAGGTTGATAGGTAGGTAGATATACAGATAAGAAAGTGGGTTCTCAAAGGGTAGAGTGGAAACAAGTGTAGAAGGGAAGACAGAGTTTGAAGAGTAAAAGGGTGACCGGACAACTCAACCAGTAGAACATTTCAACCAGTAGCTCTCAACCAGTACCAACCAGTATCAACCAATACGGTTAGGTTAAGTTAGGTTAGTACTATATGTTGGCACTGGTTTGGTTCATTTAGCACTGGTTGAAATGGTCTACTGGTTGAGATGTCCGGGAACCGATTAAAAGGTGAAGAGCTCTCCATCTTGCTATTTCAATAAAGGTACCGGTATGTATCTATGATTATGAAATGTAAAGCTCAATCTGATCAATTAAGGGTGTCCACCTCGATTGTTTTCTCTTTCTCTCCCTCTCTCTTTGGCTTGAATCCATTCGCCCCATTCAGCCTACTGTTTTAAGACGCTTACCCCCATCCAGGTGTCAATCTTTTCCTGGCGAGCGGTAGCGAGCCAGCATTATATATTTTTGTTATGACAGCAAGCTAAATTTGTACATTTTTCGATAGAAAAATTTCTCCGGCGAAGCCGGATTTCTCCATACAATGCTGGCTCGCTATCGCTCGCCAGGGAGAAATCAACACCTGGATGGGGATAAACGTCTTAAAACAGTTGGCTGAATGGTGTCGAATGGATACAAGCCAGGGAAAGAGAGAAAAGTAGAGAAAGGTAAAAAATGCCGGTGCCCCCCCTTAAACCCTTGCAAGTTTCTGGTTATAATTACAGCTTCAACTTCCTTATACCCTGAAACTCGCAAGTGCTCATAATTTATAGTAATACCACCTTTATTGGATCGACATGTTTATAGTCAGCACTAATTTTAGCTTAGTACTAATTTTCGGACTATATTTCGCAGTACAGTAGCCAGCACATACAACTGGGCCATGAGAGTTAATTACTAACTAGAGTTAAGGGGAGATTTCCACTTGAGGGATTTTTTTTTCTTTACCCCTTTCTCCCTCATGTTTAGCCCCATTGTTTTTGATATTATAAAACGTTTGCCCCATTAGTTTAGCGATTTTAAGAACTTTCACCCCATATTAAGACCTTTCGTGCAATTCAGGTGTCGATTTTATCCTGGCGAGCGATAGCGAGCCTGTAATTTAAGAGGAACCGGCCTTCGGCCAGGACATATTTCTACCGAAAAATGTACAAATTTATCTTGAAAGGGACTCAAGGGGGTGTAATTTTAAGCTTGATGGAGGTCTAGGGAACTAACTAAATACCTCCCCTTAACCTTCATAGCACACACACTCGCCAGCTATAATCCTCCCGGAATTGAACTTAGAGCTCGTATTGTCCGATCATTGGGTAAGGCTGTGTTTAGTAACTGTAGAAACAAAAATCGTGGGTTATGGTTCACTTGAAATATTTGTAAATAGAATATTCTCATTTACTCCACTCACTCAAATACTGTACCCACCATAAGGGGACCCACCTCGTTGTTTTCTCTTTCTCACTCTCTGGGTTGTATCCATTCTGCCCCATTTCGTCTATTGTTTTAAGATGTTACCCCCATCCATGTCTCAATATTTTCCTGGCGAGCGGTAGCGAGCCAGCATATATATATATTGTTTTTATAGCAAGCTAAATTTGTACATTTTTTGATAGAAAAATTTCTCCGGCGAAGCCGGATTTCTCCATACAATGCTGGCTCGCGGAAGTAATCGACACCTGGATGGGGATAAACGTCTTCAAACGGTTGGCTGAATGGGGCCGAATGGATACAAGCCAGAGAAAGAGAGTAAAAGAGAGAAAAATAAAAACAGCAGGTGGTTACTGTTCACTTAGAATATTTGTAAATAGAGTATTTCTGATTTACTCCAATGAAATACACACATAAATTAAGGGGAGGCAGTTGGTTTTTAGAGTCCTCCTACTCCCTCATGTTTAGCCCTATTAGTTATGAGATTTCAAGATATTCGCCCAATTAGTTTGGTGTTTTCAGACCTTTTGCCCCATTTCTTTGCCAATATTAAGACCTTTAGTGCCATTTAGGTGTCGATTGGTTTCCTGGCGAGCGATAGCGAGCCTGTATTTGAAGAGGAATCGGTCTTCGGCCGGGACATTTTTCTACCGAAAAATGTACAAATTTATATCGAAGGGGAGTCTTGTGGGTGTTTTTTTAAGTTTGATAAGAGGTTTAGAGAGCAAACTAAACCCCCTCCTTAAACCATTGAGCCGAACCAGTAAATTATGCTGCACAATACCGTCTGAACTCCCTTAACATCCATCAGACAGACATTAGTGCCTCCCGGAATGGACCAAACGCAATATCATTTTAGTTAAAATAGGACTTCAGAGGCTATCAACCCTATTGGATTATTAAGCCAGCACACTGTAAGTCAAGAATATCGTCTGGACTGGAGCCTCTCTGCGAAAACTCCAGTCCCTTGCACACTAACTATCGTAACGTCCAGTATCTATTGTGACTGACTGTACACTTGGGATATATGTAAATAGTGGGTATTGATTTTCTCGCACAGTGACCCTCCTCCTATCTTTCTCTCCTTTTCTCTTTCCCTGGCTTGTATCCATTCGACCACATTCAGACTACTGTTTTAAGACGTTTACCCCCAACCAGGTGTCAATATTTTCCTGGCGAGCGGTAGCGAACCAGTATATACTGTATATATTTTTTATTTTACAGCAAGCTAAATTTGTAAATTTTTCGATAGAAAAATGTTTCCGGCGAAGCCGGATTTCTCCATACAATGCTGACTCGCTATCGCTCGCCAGGAAGAAATCGAGACCAGGATGGGGATAAACGTCTTAAAACAGTTGGCTGAATGGGGCCGAATGAATACAAGCCAGAAAAAGGGAGAAAAGGAGAGAAAGCGAGAAAAAAACAGTGACCCCTCTTAATTAACATCCATCTGGCCGACATAGCACCTCACGGACTGAACCAAACGCACTAACCACCATAACGTCCAGTATCTATTGTGACTGACTGTACACTTGGAATATAATATGTAAATAGTGAATGTATTGATTTTCTGGCACACTAACCCTCGTCCCTCGGTTATTGATTAATGCTTAAGGGGGGGTCGCCGTTTTTTTTTATCGTTCTCTCCTTTTCTCTCTCTCCCTGGCTTGCATCCATTCGGCCCCATTCAGCCAACTGTTTTAAGACGTTTACCCCCATCCAGGTGTCAATATTTTCCTGGCGAGCGGTAGCGAGCCAGCATATATATATTTTTGTTTTGACAGCAAGCTAAATTTTTACATTTTTCGATAGAAAAATGTCCGGCGAAGCCGGATTTCTCCATATATACAATACTGGCTCGCTATCGCTCGCGAGGAAGAAATCGACACCTGAATGGGGATAAACGTCTTAAAACAGTTGGCTGAATGGGGCCGAATGGATACAAGCCAGAAAAAGGGAGAAAAAGAGAGAAAAAAACCAGTGACCGCCCCCCCCCCCCCTTTAATAACATCCATCTGGCCGACCTTAGCACCTCACGGACTGAACTAAACGCACTAACCACCGTAACGTCCAGTATCTATTGTGACTGACTGTACACTTGGAATATAATATGTAAATAGTGCATGTATTGATTTTCTCGCACAGTGACCCTCGTCCCTCGGTTATTGATTAATGCTTAAGGGGGGTCGCCGGTTTTTTTTTTTTATCGTTCTCTCCTTTTCTCTCTTTCCCTGGCTTGTATCCATTCGGCCCCATTCAGCCTACTGTTTTAAGACGTTTGTCCCCATTCAGGTGTCGATTTCTTCCTGGCGAGCGATAGCGAGCCAGCATTGTATGGAGAATCCGGCTTCACCGGAGACATTTTTCTATCGAAAAATGTACAAATTTAGCTTGCTGTCAAAACAAAAATATACATATGCTGGCTCGCTAACGCTCGCCAGGAAAATGGGGGTAAACGTCTTAAAACAGTAGGCTTAATGGGGCCGAATGGATACAAGCCAAAGAGAGAGGGAGAGAAAGAGAAAAAAAGCGAGGTGGGCTCCCTTAACTTGATTCGGCTTGTGTGTGTGTGTGTGTTGTTTGGTGTTATTGATTATGTGCTTATGTGTGTTTTATTATTGTTGATTATGTGTGCTTATGTGTGTTTTATTATTGTTGATTATGTGTGCTTATGTGTGTTTTATTATTGTTGATTATGTGTGCTTATGTGTGTTTTATTATTGTTGATTATGTGTGCTTATGTGTGTTTTATTATTGGTGTTGCTGTGTGCTTGATTGTGTGTGTTTGTATTTTTTTTGTTTTCTATGTGAGTGAGGGAGGCAAAAGGCAGAACTGCCTGCAGCGAGTGCCTCCCCCATAGTTGAAAGAATGACAGGGCCAAAATCAAGGGACGTTCGAGTTAAAATGCCTGGACACACGGAGTTTGAAGCAATTTAAGTCATAGGAAAAGGGAAACACTGATTCTGGGAGAGAGTTCCAGAGCTCAGCTGTTGAATAGAAGAAAGTTTGAGAGTGACATTTCACTCTTGGGTTGGAGAGTTGCACAGAGTAGGGGTGGGATTGTGTTGCAAGACGGGTACGACGTGCCCTACGTAGAGGAGGTTGAATACACTGGGAAAGCTCTGAGGAACACTGATTATTATAGTAGCGATAGAATAGCGAGAAAGATGCAACATTTCGGCGGAGAGAGAGAGATTGCAGAGAGTTGGCGAGTGGACGGGAGTTAATGATGCGAAAGGCCTTCCTTTCAACTTTGTCTAGGAGAGCAGTGCGATAGTAACCTCCCCACACATGTGAGCAATACTCAATACAAGGATGCACCGTGCCCCTGTACGGAGCAAGAAGCTGTGCAGGGGTAAAGAACCCCTTGAGGCGGTTGAGCACACCCAGCTTCTGGGAGGCTGCCTTAGCAAGACTGGTAATATGGTCCTTCAAAGTGAGAGCAGAAGAAAAAGATGCACTAAGAATATTGAGAGAAGATGAAGGATTGATTTTTGCATTGTTGAAGAATAAGGGATAGTCCGCTGGGCGTTCCGGACGGGTAGATAGATGGAGAAATTGGGTTTTGGAAGCATTAAAGGTAACAAGGGGTAAGATCCTGTGTAGCGGGTGGAACTGTTTTTCAGATGTCTATTTACTAAGGATCAATGAACAATATATTTAACCTAACCTATCCAAAACCTAACCTAACCTAACCTAGTATATTAGTGGACTATTAATGAATGTAAAATGTAAAAATATATTGTAATATTACCAAATTATTGAGATATAAGTACAGGTCCACCCGCTACACAGGATTATACTTAACAAGGTTAGGTGTGTATTGCTGTTGTTGTTTTTCTTAGCCTAAGTACAGTACAATACTTATACTACCGTAACTACGGGGTCAAAATGCGACCTTAGGTGCCGAGTTCCCACCATAGTACAAAGGAGTACAAAGGAAATCAAGCAACAACAGGTGTAGTGACCCTTCTAGGCTGCTTGTCCTCCAAAACACTGAGGATCAAGTGTCCAAACAGTGGTTTAGAGTGGGTAAGGGAACATTGGAAAGGGAACTACTGCCCTGGAACTAATGTCCGTGGCAGGATTAGGAAGTTAGTAGGGGACAGATGGGTTAGTAACTGAGGGGGGGATAAAATAAAGTTATTAATTTACAAACGCAGTCATTCGCGGGTTTGATGCGAGATATTTGTCTAGGCAAAGTTTAAATGAATCAACGGTGCTGCAGTCTATAACGTCTCGGGGAAGCCCATTCCATAAGTTGACAACTCGATTGAAGAAGATTTTTTTAGCTTCGTGTGAGTTAAAAGATTTATCAATAATTTTGCACCCGTTTCCCCGCGTGTAATTAGATTGGTCGATAGTGAAGTACTTACTACAGTTCATATAGTACATACAAAGATGCACTTGTGAGAGAACGTGTAGGCTAACTAAAGCTGAGAATTGAGCAGTTTGGCTAGAGAGGAACCACGATACAATCCTCTCCATCGGGATAGCCGAAAAAGCCTTTAGGATTCTGGGGGACTCGAACCCTCAACCTCGCAGTCAGGGTGCAGCGCCCTGACCCTATGTGTGTGTGTGTCTGCGTGTATGTATGTGCTTGTGTGTGTGTGTGTTCATGTATGTGTGTGCTTGTGTTTAATTGTGTGTGTGCGTCTAGTATTTTCAGTGTATGTGTGTGTGATTATATGTGTGCGTGTGTGTGATTGTAGGCCTACGTGTGTGTCTATGTGCGTGTGTGTGGCCAATATTTGTGTTCAATATGTGTGTGTATATATGTGTGAGTGCCTGCAAGTGTATACCTATGTGAGTGCCTGCAAGTGTATACCTATGTGAGTGCCTGCAAGTGTATACCTATGTGAGTGCCTGCAAGTGTATACCTATGTGGGTGCCTGCAAGTGTATACCTATGTGAGTGCCTGCGAGTGTATACCTATGTGAGTGCCCTGCAAGTGTATACCTATGTGGGTGCCTGCAAGTGTATACCTATGTGAGTGCCTGCAAGTGTATACCTATGTGGGTGCCTGCAAGTGTATACCTATGTGAGTGCCTGCAAGTGTATACCTATGTGAGTGCCTGCAAGTGTATACCTATGTGGGTGCCTGCAAGTGTATACCTATGTGAGTGCCTGCAAGTGTATACCTATGTGAGTGCCTGCAAGTGTATACCTATGTGGGTGCCTGCAAGTGTATACCTATGTGAGTGCCTGCAAGTGTATACCTATGTGGGTGCCTGCAAGTGTATACCTACGTGAGTGCCTGCAAGTGTATACCTATGTGGGTGCCTGCAAGTGTATACCTATGTGGGTGCCTGCAAGTGTATACCTATGTGAGTGCCTGCAAGTGTATACCTATGTGAGTGCCTGCAAGTGTATACCTATGTGAGTGCCTGCAAGTGTATACTATGTGGGTGCCTGCAAGTGTATACCTATGTGAGTGCCTGCAAGTGTATACCTATGTGAGTGCCTGCAAGTGTATACCTATGTGAGTGCCTGCAAGTGTATACCTATGTGAGTGCCTGCAAGTGTATACCTATGTGAGTGCCTGCAAGTGTATACCTATGTGAGTGCCTGCAAGTGTATACCTATGTGAGTGCCTGCAAGTGTATACCTATGTGAGTAATATATCCCACAGATTGACTATAGACTGATTCATTATATAACAAAAACGTAATTGTGTAATACAGTTAATGGTATTTGTAGAATTAAGTTTTGTATATCTTATATCTTAACATACACATTCTCAAAGAAGCTCTATTAGCGTTCAGTTTGTTGCGGCGGAGTTAACATATTTCATTCTACTATCGCCCGACACACAGGATTGGCGGGAATTTATGTGGGTCTAAGATTTGCGAGTCGGGCGCTAATTCGATTAGATTGATAAGGAAATTCTGTAAATAATTGTACTTACGTTTAGATTTGGTTAAAACATGAACATAATTATGATAGTATTATTCTGATATTTAATATTTCATAGCTATAGAATATGATCTTTACGATCACATCGTATAATTAATACACGGAACATATTTCCGAGCATTTTGAACCACTGAACTATAAGACATGACGATGACCTATAGAACGGGTTTGGGAGTCCGTTGCCGATAAACAGCCGAAGAGTAAAGACCTACTGCAAAGTGATTGCTTAAATTACGGATAGTGTGAACGTTTATAAACTATTAATTAACTACCATAAGGCTCTGACTATGATAATGGAGCCTCGCTTCTTAAGGATAAGTACCCTAGTATATACCATAGTCCTGGCCAGTGAGTAGGAATATTTCGGGTTACTTTATTTTCTTAAGAGGGCGTTACACTGCGTGTTTATTACAACACAACAGTAAGTTATATAATCATTGCTATGCATTCCACCGAAAAATAATTTAATATATTGAAAGATATCTAGTAAATTTACCAGAACGTCCCAGACTTCCCAACTGACTAATTCCTTGACGATAGTGCGTTGTTATGTGCGATTAGTTTGCTTGGGAAACAGATTAACTTGCTCAATTAGTAATGTACACCCTATGTGGTGGATTGTGTTCTTATCTTTCATAAGTTTTCTGTTAGTAAGCGTTTTTTCCACATAGCGATTTTTATTAGTTATTTTGCATTTATATTGTCTTTGTCACAGTTTTGGTTTGTATAGTTTGCAAATTTTACATTTTAATTGATACATTTACAACTTCACACGCGTTATACTTATCAATAACAAAGGAAGTCTCAATACTATTTAGACTAATTTTTATTTCAGCGAGTGTTCTTAGGTCTACCATCAGCATAAATGCAGGGAGTGACTAATGTGGTGAGTACGTGGCACAGTTATTCAGTGATTATTTGAACCTACAACATTATGCCCCTATCGTTTACGGGAGGTGAGAGAGTTTTTGTTAACGAAGGTCACCTAGGGCAGTCCAGATGAAATTCTCCACAACCTATATGATAAAATACAATAAAATAGAAGAAGAAGAGAGAGAGAGAGAGAGAGAGCACTTGGAGGAGAACAAATAAAAACCATCAATAAATCTGCTTAAGCCGATTCTAATGAAGTTCCCAAAAGATTAGACTATTTAAATATAAGGATAATCCCTTTCGTCTGTAGGTATTAGAGAATCAAAACATTAAGGGGGTCACCGTTTTTTTTTTTTTAATCTTTCTCTCCTTTTTCCTCTTTCTCCTCTTCTGCTTGTATCCATTCGGCCCCAGTCAGCCAACTATTTTAAAGACGTTTATTCCCCAACCAGGTGTCGATTTCTTCCTGTCGAAGCGGTATAGCGAGCCAGCATTTTCATGGAGAAATCCGTCTTCGAGACATTTCCTATCGAAAAATGTACAAATTTAGCTTGCTGTAAAAAAAATATATATCATATATATTATATGGCTCGGCCTCGCTACCGCTCTGCCAGGAAAATATTGACACCTGGATGGGGGTAAACGTCTTAAAACCGTAAAGCTGAATGGAGCCGAATGGATACAAGCCAAAGAGAGAGGGAGAGAAACAAAACAGAAGGCGAGAAGGGGCTCCCTTAACAGAACAAATAAAATACTGTCTTCTGTTGCCCGCCCTAATTGGTGGATTAATAGTTGTTGTTGTTATTGTTTGTTGTTTTATGTGTTGTTATTGTTGTTATTATTGCTCTTATTGTTTGTGTTTGTTTTGGTCATGTCCGTCATTATTGCTGTTTTTTATTAGTTAATGATGACTTCAGAGGCTAATCAACCCTATTGGATTATTAATCACAGCACAATACTGTAAAGTCAAGATATAACGCCAGGACTGGAGAGAACTCCAGTGTCCCTTGTGCTTGGTTTATATATATAATAATATATATTATATATATAATTCTATATAAGATAGATATAATATTATATATATATATTTTTTTTTTTTTTTTTTTTTTTTTTTCCGTTTTTATATTATGTACTGTACGTTACTGATGCAGCCCGTTATTTCTCTGTATTTCTTGTACGTTAGGCTTGGATTGTTATTTGTATTGGTGTTTCTATTCTTGGTATAGTCTGTTCATTCTAGCTTGGGCAGAAATCGTAACCTTATAACCTCTCAAAACTTAAAAGGACTAGCGTAATCGAGCTAATATGTATAAAACCACGTAGGCATTAAGACTTTAACCTAGGGAATAAGTGTGGACATTAAGTGACGGCCATTCATTTGGCTCTAGCCCCTTTTTCAGTGACAAAGGTTAGAGGTTACGATCTCTGCCCAACCTAGAATGAACGGACTGTAATGTGGAGGAAGGTGGAGGGGAGGGGGGGGGCGGGGGTGGGGGGGGTTTTGTGTGGTTATAGCGTTTGTGATTTATATTATTGTTTAAGGGAACCCACCTCGCTTGTTGTTTTCTCTTTCTCCTCTCTCTCGCTTCGGTTTGTCATCCATTCGGCCCCATTCAGCCTACTGTTTTAATAACGTTTACCCCCATCCATGTGTCAATATTTTCCTGGCGGGCGGTAGCGAGCCAGCATATATATTTTTTTGTTTGACAGCAAGCAAAATTTTTACATTTTTCGATAGACAAAAATTCTTTCTCCGGCGAAGCCGGATTTCCCCATACAATGCTGTGCTCGCTTTCGGCTGCGCAGGAAAAAATCGACTGCCTGGATGGAATACAATGTCTTAAACAGTTGGTTAAAAAAAACAAAAAAAAACACTAAAAAAACACAAAAACAAAAAAAAAAAAAACAAAAAAAAATGGGGCCAAAGGTATACATGCCAGGGAAACGAGTAGAAAAGGATGATAGAGAAAAAAAAACCAGGTGATCCCCCTATAAGTGTGTTTGTGGTTTGTTGATGTGGAATTAATGTTTGTTGTTGTAGGTGTAATTGGTGTCACTCTGGTTGGTGCTGTGGGTGTGATTGACGTTGCGTTTTCCTGTGTGTGTGTGTGTGTTTGGCGTGTGTTATTTATTATATCATTATCATCTTATGTTTTTTGTATTTATTGTTTTCTTTCTTTGGATAATTATTGTTATAAAGGCTACATTTTTTTTTTTTTCATTTTTTTTGTTTTTTTTTTTGCTTTGGGTGAATGATATTGTTTTGATGTTGCATATGTTGATCTATCTTTGTTGTGACATATTGGCCTTGGTTACAATTATGATGGTTGTAATTTATAGTAACTGTGGCTTGTGTAGCAGGTGTTTTGTATTTTTTGGTCCGTGTTTGCCAATTGCCCACTTGCGAATTTCAGGCTAGAATAGAAGGTGGAGCGGTGAACAATCGTATATTAAATAGAAATGGAATAATTATGTACGTTTCTGATGGATAAATGGTTTGTTGTAATTCATTGGTTTTTAATGTATTTAATTAAATTGGAAAATCTTCAAGACACTACATCCGCCTTATTAGAAACAATTTATTAGTGAAAATAGGGACCAATAGACTCGCCCCATATTTTTCTCCATATAGTCCTCATGGAGATTTTCGTTATCGACAAATTTGAAAAAATACTCACTTCAACGACAAATACATTAAAAATCTAAGGTAAAATGTCACAACAGCGGGGGTGTTGGGGGCGGCAGCCCCCACCCATAATACTAGGATCGGTTAGGTTTAAGGTTGTTAGGTTAGGCATAATGTCCTTTCAAAGGGGTATATTCTAGTAAACACTAGGATAGGCCGAGACCCAGTCAGAGGTAAGAAGAAGAAGAGTCCCTGCTGTAGTCCTCCTGTGAAATGGTAACCTATAAATGTACTACGACCATATTTTTAGCAGTAAATTTTGTTTATATCGTTGTCTACAAGCTCCAACTTCCTTATAGACACGAAACAAACTCGCCAAGTCGGCAATTGGTTTTGTGGCCTGTTTCTGATATTGCTGGCCAGTAGTTATAGTATTAGAAATTAGTATTAGTTGTATAGTAGTAGTTGTTGTTGTTCTTGGTGTTACTTAGTTGTTGCTACTGTTGTTGGTGGTTGTTGTTGTAGTTGTTCTTGGTGTTATTGTTGTTGCTACTAACGGTTGTTTGTTGGTTGTGTTTGTTGTAGTTGTTCTTGGTGTTATTTTTATTGCTGTATATTAGGTATAGCAGGTTGGTTTTTTGTCATTGTTGCTGCTGTCGTTGTTTCTGTTGTTTGTTGGTTTGTGTGTTGTTGTTCCCCCCCCAAGCTGCCTGGCCGAACAGCCCCCAGGGCCCCGAGCAAGGCCAAGGCCATAACCGAGTGCCCCCACAGAACCCTCCCCTGCCTACCACAATAAAGCCGTTGTGACCGAGAGCCACTCCATGGCGGAGTAGCTGAGGCAGTACAAAGGAGTACAAAGGAAATCAAGCAACAACAGAATCTTCGTGACCCTTCTAGGTTGCTTGTCCTCCCACAACATCTGAGATCAAGTGTCCAACAGTGGTTTAGAGTGGGTAAGGGAACATTGGAAAGGGATTTACTGCCCTGGAACTAAATGTTCCGTGGCAGGATTAGGAAGTTAGTAGGGACAGATGGGTTAGTTAACTGATTGGGGGATAAAATAAAGTTTATTCATTTACAAACGCAGGTCAGTCGCGGGTTTTGAAGCGAGATATTTGTCTAGGCGGAGTTTAAAAAAAAAAAAAAAAAAAAAAATGAATCAACGGTGACTGCAGTCTATAACGTTTCGGGGAAGCCCCATTCCACAAGTTGACAACTCGATTGAAGAAGAAATTCTTAGATTCGTGTGAGTTAAAAGATTTTATACCAATAATTTTGCAACCGTTTCCTCCCCCGCGTGTAATTAGATTGGTCGATAGTGAAGTACTTACTACTTTCATATTGTCGATATGCCTTTGATGGGGGGGGGGGGGATGTATTTTGAACACTTGAATTAAGTCACCAACCTTCTTAACTCTCGCGCTGTGTTAACGGAAATAGATTTATTCAATCTAAGACGCTCTTCGTAGTGGTTTGTTCTTTAAAGGCTAGGTATCATTTTGGGGGGTAACTCTAGCGTTGAACTCGTTCTACGCTTGTTTTATATCTTTTTTTTGTCTGTAATAAGGTGCACCAGGATTGAAGCAGTATTCCAGAAGAGAGGGCGAACTAAGGAATTGTAAAGGGTTAGGATAACTTCTTTGGATTTATGCTCAAATGACCTGCCTATAACGCCAATTATTTTGTTTGCCTTCTTAAACAACTTCTGAAACATTGTTGACATCGGTTTTAGGTTACTCGATATTGTTTCGCCCAGATCGGTATCTCTGGTTACAACATTCTTAAGCTGAGTGCCATTCATCGAATAGTTTGCTTTTTCACTCATTTAGGTATCCGATATGTATTACTTTACATTTATCCACATTGAAACTCATTTGCCAAATTTTGGCCCAACATGACAATTTATCTAGATTGTGTTGCATATCGTCAACTTGTTCTTTTGAGAGGTAACGCTATTTGGCAATTTATTTGTATCGTCCAGTCAAATTTTGAGATTGTACCGGTGAGGCCCTCATCTCTATGTCGTTGATGTAAATTAAGAAAGAGAATTTGGTCCTAGTACCGATTCTCTGGGGTAACCCCACTACTCTTCCTTACATTGGTCCATTTAGATGCCTTACCGTTTATGACTACTCTTTGCTTTCTCTGTCGCTGAGCCAGTATTTTCTATCCATTTCACCACACACGCGTCTTGTATTCCATGCGCTTTTCTTTAGTTTTAGTCCAGTAAACGTTTGTGGGGAACTTTGTCAAAGGCCTTTTGAAAATCAAGGTAATATAATATCTAGACAATCTTTTACTACTCTCATCGTAGTAGGTTGAGGATATCGTGGAAGAAGTCTAAGAGGTTTGTTAAACAGGAACTTTTTTAACGAAATCCTTGTTGAGTATCTTTAAGTAAAGTTATTTTCCTCTAAGTGATTTACGAGTCTGTCTCGTAATGAAAACCGTTTTCCTAGGCATTTTACATACACATGAGGATAAGCTAATTGACGATAGTTACTTGGTAGGGGATTTTGCTGCCCTTTTTTTAATATCGGTGTTAACGTTGGCTAGGAGGGTGGCGGAAACGCCCGGGAAACCAAAGCCACCACCCAGGGCCCTGTGCCCGCCTCAGCAATTATCGAAGAAAAAGTTGAGGGGCAGAGGAAAAAAATGTGATGCTTTGGCTTCCAATCTTGGTAGATTGGGAGGTTAATCCACGGAAGAGACGCCGTCACTTGAGATCTATCTAAGAAAATAATGTATATAAGACAAAGGAACAGTCAGAGTAAGCTATGGGTATGGCAGAGATCGGCTCAGTTATCACTCTGATAGAGGATATTGTGCTAAGTATTTTATTATCATTGTTTTTTTGCTGTTTATTTGGTGTCGTTGTTGATGTTGTTTCTTGTACGTGTGATGCCTATAAATCCGTGGTAAGCCAGTTATTGTTGTTGTTTGTGTTGCTTGCTCCTGTATGTTGTTTTGTTGTTGTTTGTTTGTTTGGTGTTTGGTGGGTTTATGCTATTGTCGTTTGGCTGATGGTTGTGGCAGCTTTGTTGTTGTTGTTTGTTGTTGGTGATGGTAATATGTTGTTGTTTCTGTTGTTAATACTGTTTGTGCAGTTGTGCTTACCGGGTTTTGTGTGTTTCTGTGGTATCCTTTTCTTAACCCTCTCCCAAGATCGAACCACGGACGGTCGAGACGAGAGTCCGTGCTCAAATCAATTCCACGGGAGGCACTCGATACATGCCCAGTTCTGCCTTTTGTCGTCCCTCACTCACATAGAACAAAAACACTGCACATGCACATTCTCTCATGCACGATTTTACATTTTTTGCACACATACACAATCACAACCACACACACCCCTCTCTCTATCTCACATACAACCATGGCAGACACATACACGCCTACACACACACACACTCTCTCTCTGTAACACACACATACATCCAGCCCCCCCCCCCCTCCCTCCTTAGTATGCTGTAGTAGTGCAGCCTGGAGTCACACGAGCCCTTTTCGAGTCAATTTTTTTATTTACGGTGGGCCAAGTAAGGTCTGTAATCTTCAACAAATTTACAACTTTAATCAGAATTTCAGCCGCCTAACATAATCTACCATCAGTCTAGTTACCGATACCAGTGCAAAAATGTCCCGAAATAATACGAGAACAAATTTGTTCATGGAAAAATTGACGCAAAAGCGCTCGTGTGACAGCGGCTTGAGGCTATAAGTTAGGGGCGACCGGTCACCGTTGTTGAGACCTGTTCAGAAACACAACCCTACTCCAGTAACATAGAACAACACCACTGTCACCGTTACTACTACTACTAACTACTACTACTAGCTTTTTAATGGACCCTCACCTTCTCCCTCATCGGTTAGCATATTAGTATTGATTTTTTAAGACGTTCGTGTTTCGTTACTCTTGGTGATTTTGAGACCTTTTTTCCTCATTGTTTTGTCAGTATTAAAACCTTTTGTGCCTTTTAGGTGTTGGTTTTTTCTTGGCGAGCTAATGCGAGCCTCTTTATTTAAGAAGGAACCGGCCTTTGGCCAAGACATTTTTGCTGAGCCGAAAAATGGACAACATTTATCTTGACAAGGTGGTCTAGGAAGTGTTTTTTTAAGCTTTCGTGGAGGTCTAGCTAGGAAACACAACAATAAATGTAATCAATTCATATATACACCAAAACTGCAAGCACTACCCCCTTAAGTCACGTCACTCTCTCTCCTGATCCTCATTGTTTTGGAGGACACGCAACCTAGAAGGGTCCACTAGATCTGTTGTTGCCTTGATTTCCTTTGTACTCAAAAAAAAAACTCCCCCAAAAAAAAAAAAAAAAAAAAAAAAAAAAAAAAAAAGTTGTACTCACTATAACACATCTCATAGCATTTAAAGGGCTAAATTTGTTGTGTAATGATTTAATTGTTTGAAGAAATGATAATTCGTAGCAATAGTAGTAGTAGTAGTAGTATATATAATAATGATCATACCATCATGATGATAGCTCTAATATTATTACTATGTTCCTCCTTCTCTTACTATTACTTTTATATATTATTGCTATTATTATTATTATTATTATTATTATTATTATTATTATTATTAGTGTATGTATTATTAATTATTATTATGATTATTATTATTATTATGATTATTATTTGTATTATTATTTTATTATTACTTATTATGATTATTATTCTTATTTTATTATTATTTTGTATTATGTATTATTATTATTGTTATTATTATCATCCACTACTTTTATGACTACTACTACAACAGAAATCCCTTATAGCGGTGCAATGGTTTAAGTGAACAGGGGGTTCATCTTTAACAGGTCTATTTTCACAGGTCATTTCAGTATTTTATAATTCAGTCCCAGTCCACGTCGTTGGTTAGTTTTGCCAGTCAGTTGGTTGATTTTTGCCAGTCAGTTGGTTAGTTAGACCAGTCAGTTGGTTGGGTTTGTCAGTTAGTTAGATATTTCCGTCAGTCAGTTGATTAGTCCCAGCCAGTCACTCAGTTGGTTATTCAGTTAGCTAGTTCAGTCAGTCCATCTCCCGTTAATTAATGAGTTAGTAGTCAGCCAGACAGTCTTATATCAATGTCATCAATCATTAGGGTCTGCCATTTTAAGTCAGTGGTATTCACTCAGTAAGGTCCGTCAGTCAGTCATAAGTGGTTAGTCCATTCAGACAGTCCAATTAGTCAGTCAGTCAGTCAATTAGTTAGTCGGTCAGTAATTTAGTCGCCGTTCAGTCAGTTTGGTTAGTCAGTCCATCAATTCAGTCAGTTTGTCATTTGGTCAGTCTAGTCGATGATAATAAGTCAGCAGTTCAGTCACGCCATTCGTAACGCCCCATTCAGTTTTAGTCAGACATAATGTAATCAGTCAAGCTGGGTGTCACAACCGAGCTCGTTGTCAGTCCCAATTTGTATGGGCAATTGTAGTCTGGGCCCCCCCCCCAATTCTTCAAAATTTGAAGGGGGGTCACCGTTTGTTATTTTTAATCTTTCTCTCCTTTGTATTCTCTTTTTTTCTTTTCCTGACTTGTAATCCATTCGGTTCGCGGCCCCATTCAGCCAACTGTATTCCAGAACGTTAATTTATTTTTCATTTTTACTCCCCCATCCATAGTGTCGATTTCTTTTCTTCCTGGCGTGAAGCCAGCATTGGTATGCGAGAAATCCGGCTTTCGCCGGAGAAATGTTTCTATCAAAAAATGTACAAATTTAGCTAGCTGTTAAAACAAAAATATATACAGTATATACTATCTATTTATATATATAGGCTTCGCTAACCGCTCGCCAGGAAAAATATTGACACTCTGGATAGAGGTAAACGTCTTACAAAAAAAGTATGCTGAATGGGGCCGAATGGATACAAGCCAAAGAGAGATGGAGAGAAAGAGAAAAATAGCGAGCTGTGCTCCCCTCAATTGAGATAGTGGGGTTTCACAACCCTGTTGATTCTCTATACATCTTGATCCTTCCTAAATTGCAGAAGAGAGTAGCGTGGAGGTTTTTCTGTTTTAGTGTTGTGTTTTATTTGTTGTTTATATAGATAATTTTTATTTAATTTGTATTTATTTTTAGTAAGAGGGACATCAAATAGGCAGTGCTGCCCGCAGCGAGAAGTGCACTAATTTAAACCTGTTTAATTGCTGGCTCCTTTTTTAAACCTAATAATATCGTCTAATAGTACCAGATAAACTTAAAAGGACGGCAACCGGTTACTTGAAGGGTTAATTTCTCAGAGACCCTAAGCTATAGTCTATTCGCTGTACGTATGCAAGAAATAATTTAACTCTAACCCTCTGTAACTCAACAAAACCGACTAGAATAATCGAGCTAATACTTTTCTAAACATTTTGGGAGGGTCAGTCAAGAGGAATAGTTTGTGGATATGTACAGCCAATTTGCTCTAGCACCCTTTGTGCGTTTTACAGAGGAATAGAGGTCATGATTTTTTTTTTTCGGCCTTACTTTCAGTGAATAGACTATAGGGCCATACCCTGGGATATTGCAAGCCCCTTCCGGATTTATCACATTTTCTCACAAACATCAATACCCATGTGCAGGGCTTAGAGAGAAACACAGAAAGGGAGAGAAGATAGTGAAAGAGAGATTATGCATAAAAAAAAGAGTAGAGAGAGAGTGTGTGTGTATGAGAGTGAAAGCCCGCAGTGGAGAGTGAGTTAATGGTTATAAAAACACATTGACAAAAATAGCATAACCAAATAGTATTAAGCTGAGAGAGATTATTTTATAAACGAAAATCTGTGTGGACACAAGACGTTATGTGTATGTATAAGAGAGAGAGAGAGAGAGATGAGAGAGAGAGAGAGCGCGAGATCCGAGTGAGAGAACCAGTTTGGCATTGAAAAGGTGTATCTACTGTAAATGTATATAAAAAGGAATCTGAGATAGGAGAGAGAGAGAGAGAGAGAGACAGGCAGCACCCTGTGTACCTGAACACTTACTCACTAATCTCCAATGATTTAACTGGCGATTACTCGACAAGGGATTTCTCCTCCATATCTCTGCCTCCCCCTTTGGTCTCTCTCCTCTCTCTCTCTCTCTCTCTCTCTCTCCTCTCTTCCTCTTCCTCTCGCCTCTCTCGTCAAGCCTCTCTCTCTCCACTCGCCGTCTCGCCACATTGTGGAGGCTAAATGTCAAAGCGAGTGGCACTATGGTTATCAATACTGAGGTCACAAATTGGATAGCAAAGTTGGCTAAGAGGTAGACACCTTCGAGTGTTAATCAATGGTGTTTTCTTCTGAGTCGACTCCAGTCCACTTCTGGTAGTTCGCCACAGGGATCTGTCCTTGGCCCACTTCTGTTTATTATTACCAGTATAAATAATTATGTCAATGACATCGATATGGTCCGTTGGTCCGTTGAGTTTTATATCTAAGACTGCAAATTAACATAAAGCTTGGAATGAATGATGAATGAACTTAAAGTGGTTTACACAGCTCATGTTGGACCTTAACTGACTGGGTGAATGGTCGGAAAAATGGCAGATTCAACTAAACCTTAGAAAAGGGCAAGGTGATGCATATCGTCCAACCATACCCCAAGTCAATCTCTTTGCTATTGGTAATGCCACTGGAAGTGAAATTATTGGGCTGTATTAATGAGGCAATTTAATAATATAAAGTCCTCACACTTTACAATGCTCGAATACGGCCTATCAGATATAGAGCAACTGGAAAGAGTACAAGCTAGGGCTAAAAAGCCTATGACATCGATAAGAAGACTGAGCTATGAGGGGCTGGTTGAGAGCGCTTGAATCTCTCTCCGTTGGAAACACGCATACTACAAGATCAACCCCTTAAAGTTTTTAAAATACGTAATGGAATTGACAATGAGGGAGTATAGCCAAATGTTTAGAGCCTATTTATTAATAACAACACGCAAATCCTGGCTGTAAGTTAGAGGTTGAAATGTTCAGCACTAGTATTTGGTGGACACATTTTCAGTAGAGCTGTTCAAGAAAAGGAGTAGATAGTATTTGTTGCACACTTTGTAGCAGCACTATACAATCTCTCACCTTCTACCTTGAGTATCTCCACCCGGAATGAGGTATTCATATGAGAGAGAGAGAGCGAGAGAGAGCAGCATCCTGTGTAACCTGAAAGCACTTACTCACTAATCTCCAAGATTTTACGGCGATTAACACGCGACAAGAGATTTCCTCCGCCATATCTCTGCCTCCCCTGTTCTCTCTCTCTCCCTCTCTCTCTTCTCATCTCTCTCTCGTCCTCTCTCCTCCGTCTCTGCATCTACACACTCTTATGAATCTGTATCTCTAGTCATGTCAAATGTGGTTTTACTTGAAGCACAGGTGTCAAGCTAGCCCATCCAAAATTCTATCTTATTTTTGCTCAACGTGCTATACAGGTAAACAGATACTCAACAGGTAAAAAAAGTAAGGATTATCATATTGATGGACCCCGGGAATAATTTGGATGGTCAACTTCTGCCCATATTCATATGTGTCAGGCCCGATATATCTATCTCTATCTATCCATCTATCTATCTATCTATCTATCTATATCTCTCCCTCTCTCTATATATATATATATATATATATATATATATTATATATATATATATATATATATATGTTGTCTAAAGTCTACTATTGGTGGAGGGGTATTCTGGGAAAGAGCAAAGTGGGACCCGCGTCACGCATGCGCCCTGGATGCGGGATGGTGGTCGGTTGGGCGGGGTCGAGGCTGATTGGCTGCGTTTCGAGGGGCATTGCCTAAGTTGTGTGGCGCCCTGCGGAAGACGACGCTGAAGGATGTAGCGCGTGGGGCTGCGTCAAGGGCACCGGGGGCGAGGGAGTGTGTTAGGTCCTGTAGGAAAGTGCCTTTTGGCAGAAGGAAGGAAACTTTGAATAATAAAATTTCCAACGCAGAAATTGCCATTTCTTTCAACCTCGTATGTATTAAAGAAAAAAAAAAATATATATATATATATATATATATATATATATATATATATATATATATATATACTGTATATACAGTATAATTATATTGAATATATCTCACAAATACACGTCAGCTACTAAATGTGTTTATACTCTCAGCAGGAGCTCGAACCAATACATAAATAGGAAAATGTTGATTATCCTTTAACACGCCGTGGTAGAGTTGGTTAAGACATGGACAATCGTCCTGACTGTCGGTGGTTCGAGCCCCGCTGAGACCATTTATTTTCCCTATTATCATTTACTTTTTCGATTCATCATTCATTCCTATCTACTTGTCTTCCTTCCTTCCTTCCTTTATCCTTCCTTCCACTGCCCATCCATTCTTGAGGTCTCCCTTAATTGATGCAATCCTTAATTCCTTCATTTATTGATACAGTCATTGATTTACTATGTCTATCCCGCCTTTCATTACTCATATATTTGTTTTCTATTGTTCTTCCTTCATTACTCATATATTCATTACTCATATATTTGTTTTCTATTGTTCTTCCTTCATTACTCATATATTTGTTTTCTATTGTTCTTCCTTCATTACTCATATATTTGTTTTCTATTGTTCTTCCTTCTTTCCTTTCTTCCTACAGCATGTTACTTTCAACCATCCTTCCCTTTTTTCGCTCCTTCTTTCCTTCCTTTCTGCTTCCCTCCTTTTGATAGCTTCCATATACAGTATATAACTATCCACCCATCTAATCTTCTAACTCCTTGTTTCCCTCCCTTTCTACCTTCATTCCTCCCTCCCTTCCCTTCTTCCTCCATCCCACCCTCCCTTCCTTTCTTCCTTTTTCTCTTCATTCCTTCCTTCCTTCTCCCATCCCCTTCATCCCTTCCTTCCTTCATCCCTTCCTTCCTTCCTTCTATCTTTCTTTCATCCCTTCCTTCCTTCCTTCCTTCCATCTGTCTTTCATCCCTTCCTTCCTTCCTTCCTTCATCCATTCATTCA
>CM064493.1:18485005-18551288 GCA_032716605.1 Paralithodes platypus | reverse complement strand
GTGTGAGTGTTTGTTTGGTATGCTTGTATGTGTGTGTGTGTGAAACATATATTTTTCACACACACACACACCACACACACACACATACGCACACACATACAAACACACGCACACACATACACACACCACACACACACACACACATACACACAACCACACACACATACACACACACATCCGTACTACAGTTAAGGGAGCCCACCTCGCTTTTTTCTCTCTCTCTCTCCCTCTTTCTTTGGCTTGTATTCAGTCGGCCCCATTCAGCCTACTGTTTACCCCCATCCAGGTGTCAGTGTTGTCCTGGCGAGCGGTAGCGAGCCAGCATATATAATTATATATTTTTGTTTTACAGCATGCTAAATTTGTACATTTTTGGATAGAAAAATGTCTTCGGCGAAGCCGGATTTCTCATGACAATGCTGGCTCGCTTATCGACTCGCCAGGCAAGAAATCGACCACCTGGATGGGGATAAAAACGTCATTAAAACAGTTGGGCTGAATGGGGCCAAATGGATTACAAGTCAGAGATAATTGAGGCAAGAGAGAAGGAGGAGAAAGATACCAAATAAAGCAGGGTGACCCCCCTTAAGTATGTGACCCCCCTTAAGTAGGTGACCCCCCTTAAGCAGGTGACCCCCCTTAAGCATGTGACCCCCCTTAAGTAGGTGACCCCCCTTAAGCAGGTGACCCCCCTTAAGCAGGTGACCCCCTCTTAAGCAGGTGACCCCCCTTAAGCAGGTGATCCCCCTTAAGCAGGTGACCCCCCTTAAGCAGGTGACCCCCCTTAAACAGGTGACCCCCCTTAAGCAGGTGACCCCCCTTAAGCAGGTGATCCCCCCTTAAGCAGGTGACCCCCCTTAAGCAGGTGACCCCCCTTAAACAGGTGACCCCCCTTAAGCAGGTGACCCCCCTTAAGCAGGTGACCCCCCTTAAGCAGGTGACCCCCCTTAAGCAGGTGACCTCCCTCAAGCTGGTGACCGCTCTTAAACAGGTGACCCCCCTTAAGCAGGTTACCCCCCTAAAGCAGGTGACCCCCCCCCTTAAGCAAGTGACCCCCCCTTAAGCAGGTGCCCCCCCTTAAGCAGGTGACCGCCCCTTAAGCAGGTGGCCCCCCTTAAGCAGGTGGCCCCCCTTAAGCAGGTGACCCCCCTTAAGCAGGTGATACCCCCTTAAGCAGGTGACCCCCCTTAAGCAGGTGATACCCCCTTAAGCAGGTGACCCCCCTTAAGCAGGTGATCCCCCTTCAGCAGGTGACCCCCCTTAAACAGGTGACCCCCCTTAAGCAGGTGACCCCCCTTAAGCAGGTGACCCCCCTTAAGCAGGTGACCCCCCTTAAGCAGGTGACCCCCCTTAAGCAGGTGACCCCCCTTAAGCAGGTGACCCCCCCTTAAGCAGGTGACTCCCCTTAAGACTCTTTTATACAGTCTAAAAGGAGAACCTATGTTATTCCGAGGGGTTATTGAGATCGTATTTACCCCTTTGTGGCCTAGAGGTATAGATTATAGGATACAGAAAGTCGTCTAATGGTAACCAAGAGACGATGAAAATTACGTCATCGTGCTGAAAAGGTTAAGGGGAGGTTTTTAGTTGGCTCCCTAGACCTCCATCAAGCTTAAAATATTACCCCCGAGGCCCCCCCCTTCGAGATAAATTTGCACAATTTTCGGTAGAGAAATTGTTCCTAAAATACAGGCTCGCTATCGCTTTGCCAGGAAAATATCGACACCTAAATGGCACGAAAGGTCTTAAAATTGGCAGAAATGGATCGAAAGGTCTTAAAATCGCCAAACTAATGGTGCAAACGTCGTAAAATCACAAAACTAATGGCAGTGACATTTTTCAAGTTATTCTAGCTATATTTAGACGATTTTCTTCAGCTTAGGAAGGACGTCTAGCAATAAATAGGCTACAGACTATCTCCATTCATCCTTTTAGCTACCATATATCCGTTCCTGAGCTTCATATATAATAGTCTGATATCCAATACAAATACGTCATCGGTATGGAAAGGGTTAAGACTGAAAGTGAACCATAAAACAATGGGAGTAGAGTAGCAGCGAGTAAGTAGCCTCTAAAGGGTTAATGTTTGTTGTTCATTACATTTGTTTGTTCTCTCTCTCTCTCTCTCCTTCTTTGCTATCCTTTCCTTTTCTATCGGATAGGCCATCTCTAATAGAATTAAGTCCTGACCACCTCGTTTGGATCGTAAGGTCTGTGTGGCCAGTGTACCTATGTAAATCTATATAAATCTCTCTCTTACCGTATCTAACTCTCCCTCTCCTCCCTTCTTTCACCCTCTCACACTCACTCACTCACTCACTCTCATCTCTCTTACCATATCTAACTCTCCCTCTCCTCCCTTCTTTCACCCTCTCACACTCACTCACTCTCATCTCTCTTACCATATCTAACTCTCCCTCTCCTCCCTTCTTTCACCCTCTCACACTCACTCACTCACTCACTCTCATCTCTCTTACCGTATCTAACTCTCCCTCTCCTCCCTTCTTTCACCCTCACACACTCCCTCACTCACTCTCTCTCTTTCCATATCTAACTATCCCTCCCTTTTTCTCTCTCTCTCTCTCTCTCTCCGTTGTTTACCTACCTACTTCTTTCTGTCCTGCATCATAACCCCTTTTCTTTCTCTTTTACCCTCTCTCCCCAACTTCTCGCCCTCTCTCACTCTCATTTTCTCTCTCACTCTCTCTCTCTCTCCCAACTTCTCGCCCTCACTCACTCATTTTCTTTCTCACTCACACATTCTCTCTCTCTCTCTCTCCCTCTCCCGTGCTCGCTTACTTAAACAATGACAAAGTAATGAAATTAGGCCCTTCACATGATTACTTCACCAGACATACAGACTGTAGGGAAGGGTGGAAGGGAGGGAGGGAGGGAATGAGGGAGGAAGGAAGGAAGGAAGGAAGGAAGGAAGGGCCACGGAAGGAAGGATGGAAGAAGGAAGGATGGAAGGAAGGGAGGGAGGGAAGAATGGAAGGAAGGAAGAATGAATGGAAGAATGGAAAGAAGAAAGAATGGAAGGAAGGAAGGAACGAAGGAAGGGATGGGAGGGAAGAAGGAAGGAAGGGAGAAAGGAAGGAAGGGAGAAAGGACGAATGGAAGGAAGGGAGAAAGGACGAATGGAAGGAAGGAAGGATGGAAGGAAGGAAAGAAGAAAGGGAAGGAAGGAAGGAAGGAAGGAAAGAAAGAAGGGAGGAAGGAAAGAACGAAGGAAGGGATGGGTAAAGCCGGTAGGAAGATAAAGGTAGGAATAACGACACAGAAGGAGAGATGAATGGTGGAAGGAAGAAAGGAAGGAAAGTAGATATAAATGAAGGAAGGCAAGAAGGAAGTACAAGAGGGAAGGAATTAGGTAGATATGCAGAAAGGGAGAAAGTGATGGAATTAATCAAGTCCTCCATAATTATATTTCCTTCACCAGGCTGTAGGGAAGGAATGGAGGAAGGAAAGAACGAAGGAAGGAACGAAGGAAGGAAAGAAGGAAAAAAGCGTAGACGGGAGGAAAGATGAAAGAAAATACGGGAGGAAGGAAGCAAAGCTGGAAGAAAGGAAGGAAACAAAGTCGGAAGGCAGGAAGGAAGCAGAGACGGAAGGAAGCAAGGAAGCAAAGATGGAAGGAAGGAAGGAAGCAAAGACGGAAGGAAGGAAGGAAGCAAAGATGGAAGGAAGGAAGGAAGCAAAAGACGGAAGGAAGGAATGAAGCAAAGATGGAAGGAAGGAAGGAAGCAAAGACGGAAGGAAGGAATGAAGCAAAGACGGAAGGAAGGAAGGAAGCAAAGACGGAAGGAAGCAAAGACGGAAGGAAGGAAGGAAGCAAAGACGGAAGGAAGGAAGTAAGCAAAGATGGAAGGAAGGAAGGAAGCAAAGACGGAAGGCAGGAAGGAAGCAGAGACGGAAGGAAGGAAGGAAGCAAAGACGGAAGGAAGGAAGGAAGCAAAGACGGAAGGAAGGAAGGAAGCAAAGACGGAAGGCAGGACGGAAGCATAGACGGAAGGAAGGAAGCAAAGACGGAAGGAAGGAAGGAAGTAAAGATGGAAGGAAGGAAGCAAAGACGGAAGGAAGGAAGGAAGCAAAGATGGAAGGAGGGAAGGAAGCAGAGACGGAAGGAAGGAAGGAAGCAAAGATGGAAGGAAGGAAGGAAGCAAAGACGGAAGGCAGGAAGGAAGCATAGACGGAAGGAAGGAAGGAAGCAAAGACGGAAGACAGGAAGGAAGCAAAGACGGAAGACAGGAAGAAAGCAAAGACGGAAGACAGGAAGGAAGCAAAGACGGAAGGCAGGAAGGAAGCATAGACGGAAGGAAGGAAGGAAGCAAAGACCTAAGACAGGAAGGAATCAAAGACGGAAGACAGGAAGGAAGCAAAGACGGAAGGCAGGAAGGAAGCAAAGACGGGAGGCAGGAAGAAGGAAAAGACGGAAGGAAACAAGCAAAAAGGGAGGAAGGAAGGAAAAGACGATAGAAAGAATGATAGAACACAGGAGTAAGGAAAATAGAAGCAAAGACGGGAGGAAGGATAACAGAAAAATGGGAGGAAGGGGGAAAGGAAAGGAGGAAGGAAGCAAAGACGGGAGGAAGGAAGGAAACAATGACGGAACGAAAGAAGAAAGAACATACGTGAGGAAGGAAGACAGGAAAAATGGGACGAAAGAAGAAAGCATAGACGGGAGGAAGGAATTAATGGAATTAGGCCCTTCACATGATTAATCCACTAGACATACAGCCCACAGTACAGGGGAAGGA
The DNA here is from genome assembly GCA_032716605.1 of Paralithodes platypus. Classification (NCBI taxonomy): domain Eukaryota; kingdom Metazoa; phylum Arthropoda; class Malacostraca; order Decapoda; family Lithodidae; genus Paralithodes; species Paralithodes platypus. The sequence continues at coordinate 18,546,531 of CM064493.1, read as the reverse complement.
AGGAAGGAAGGATGAAAGGAAAGGAAGGGAAAGGAGGAATGAATGAATGAATGAAGGAAGGAAGGAAAGGATGAAGGAAGGAAGGAAGGAAGGAAGGGATGAAAGGAAGAAGGAAGGAAGGAAGGGATGAAGGAAGGAAGGGATGAGGGGATGGGAGAAGGAAGGAAGGAATGAAGAGAAAAAGGAAGAAAGGAAGGGAGGGTGGGATGGAGGAAGAAGGGAAGGGAGGGAGGAATGAAGGTAGAAAGGGAGGGAAACAAGGAGTTAGAAGATTAGATGGGTGGATAGTTATATACTGTATATGGAAGCTATCAAAAGGAGGGAAGCAGAAAGGAAGGAAAGAAGGAGGGAAAAAAAGAGAAGGATGGTTGAAAGTAACATGCTGTAGGAAGAAAGGAAAGAAGGAAGAACAATAGAAAACAAATATATGAGTAATGAAGGAAGAACAATAGAAAACAAATATATGAGTAATGAAGGAAGAACAATAGAAAACAAATATATGAGTAATGAAGGAAGAACAATAGAAAACAAATATATGAGTAATGAAGGAAGAACAATAGAAAACAAATATATGAGTAATGAAAGGCGGGATAGACATAGTAAATCAATGACTGTATCAATAAATGAAGGAATTAAGGATTGCATCAATTAAGGGAGACCTGAAGAATGGATGGGCAGTGGAAGGAAGGATAAAGGAAGGAAGGAAGGAAGACAAGTAGATAGGAATGAATGATGAATCGAAAAAGTAAATGATAATAGGGAAAATAAATGGTCTCAGCGGGGCTCGAACCACCGAAAGTCAGGACGATTGTCCATGTCTTAACCAACTCTACCACGGCGTGTTAAAGGAGAATCAACATTTTCCTATTTATGTATTGGTTCGAGCTCCTGCTGAGAGTATAAAAACATTTAGTAGCTGACGTGTATTTGTGAGATATATTCAATATAATTATACTGTATATACAGTATATATATATATATATATATATATATATATATATATATATATATATATATTTTCTTTAATACATACGAGGTTGAAAGAAATGGCAATTTCTGCGTTGGAAATTTTATTATTCAAAGTTTCCTTCCTTCTGCCAAAAGGCACTTTCCTACAGGACCTAACACCCCCCCTCGCCCCCCGGTGCCCTTGACGCAGCCCCCCGCGCTACCTCCTTCAGCTTCGTCTTCCGCAGGCGCCACACAACTTAGGCCACGCCCCTCGACACGCAGCCAATCAGCCTCGACCCCGCCAACCGACCACCATCCCGCATCCAGTGCGCATGCGTGAAGCGGTTCCCCCCTTTCTCTTTCCCAGAATACCCCTCCACCAATAGTAGACTTTTGCAACTATATATATATATATATATATATATATATATATATATATATATATATATATATAGAGAGAGAGAGAGAGATATAGATAGATAGATAGATAGATAGATGGATAGATAGATAGATAGATATAGGGCTCGACACATATGAATATGGGCAGAAGTGACCATCCAAATTATTCCCGGGGTCCATCAATATTATAATCCTTACTTTTTTTACCTGTTGATTATCTGTTTACCTGTATAGCCTCGTTGAGCAAAAATAAGCTAGAATTTGGATGGGCTCGCTTGACACCTGTGCTTCAAGTAAAACCACATTTGACATGACTAGAATACATATTCCTCATATGTGGAGGCATCTATTGAATACCTCATTCCGGGGAGATACTCAATGTAGAAGGTGAGAGATTGTATAGTGCTCTACAAAGTGTGCAAAATACTATCTACTCTTTTCTTGAACAGCTCTACTGAAAAAGTGTCCACAAATACTAGTGCTGAACCATTTCAAATCTAACTTCCAGCCATGATTGCGTGTTGTATTAATAAATAGGCTAAACATTTTGCTATACTCCTCATTGTCAATTCCCATTAAGTATTTTAAAAACTTTAAGGGGTTGATCTTGTAGTATGCGTGTTTCCAACGGAGAGAGATCAAGCGCTCTCAACCAGTCCTCATAGCTCAGTCTTCTTATCGATGGCATAGGCTTTGTAGCCCTAGCTTGTACTCTTTCCAGTTGCTCTATATCTGATAGGCCGTATTAGAGCATTGTAAAGTGTGAGGACTTTATATTATTAAATTGCCTCATAATACAGCCCAATAATTTCACTTCCAGTGGCATTACCAATAGCAAATAGATTGACTTGGGGTATGGTTGGCCGATATGCATCACCTTGCACTTTTCTAAGTTTAGTTGAATCTGCCATTTTTCCGACCATTCACCCAGTCAGTTAAGGTCCAACCTGAGCTGTTAAACCACTTTAAGTTCCTTCACATTCATTCCAAGCTTTATGTAATTTGCAGTCTTAGATATAAAACTCAACGGACCAATATCGATGTCATTGACATAATATTTATACTGTATAATAAACAGAAGTGGGCCAAGGACAGATCCCTATGGAACTCCAGAAGTGACTGGAGTCGACTCAGAAGAAACACCATTGATTACCACTCGAAGTTGTCTACCTCTTAGCCAACTTTCTATCCAATTTGTGACCTCAGTATTGATACCTAGTGCACTCGCTTTGACATTAGCCTCCAATGAGAGAGAGAGAGAGAGAGAGAGAGAGAGAGAGAGAGAGAGAGAGAGAGAGAGAGAGAGAGAGAGAGAGAGAGAAAGGGGAAGGCAGAGATATGGAGGAGAAATCCCTTGTCGAGTTAATCGCCAGTAAATCCTTGGAGATTAGTGAGTAAGTGTTCAGGTACACAGGGTGCTGCCTGTCTCTCTCTCTCTCTCTCTCTCTATCTCAGATTCCTTTTTATACATATACAGTAGATACACCTTTTCAATGCAAACTTGTTCTCTCACTCGATCTCGCGCTCTCTCTCTCTCTCTCTCTCTCTCTCTCTCTTTCATACATACACAGAACGTACTTGTTTCCACACAGATTTTCGTTTATGTAATAATCTCTCTCAGCTTAATACTATTTGTTATGCTATTTTTGTCAATGTGTTTTTATAACCATTAACTCACTCTCACTCGCTTTCACTCTCATACACACACACTCTCTCTCTACTCTTTTTGTTATGCAATCTCTCTTTCACTATCTCTCTCCCTTTCTGTGTTTCTCTCTAAGCCCTGCACATGGTATTGAGTTTGTGAGAAAATGTGATAAATCCGGAAGGGGCTGCATATCCCAGTGTATGGCCTATAGTCTATTCACTGAAAGTAAGCGAAAAATCATGACCTCTATCCTCTGTAACTCACAAAGGGCTAGAGCAAATTGGCTGTACATATCCACAACTATTCCTTTGACTGACCCTTCCCAAATGGTAGAAATATTAGCTCGATTATTCTAGTCGTTTGTGAGTTACAGAGGTTAGAGTAAATTATTTCTTGCCTACTTACAGCGAATAGACTATAGCTTAGGGTCTGAGAAATTAACCCTTTCAGTACCGGTGCCGTCCTTTTAAGTTTACTCTGGCTACTATTAGACGATATTATTAGGTTTAAAAAGGACTTCCAGCAATTAACAGGTTTAAGTTAGTGCACTCGCTACAGGCAGCACTGCCTTTTGTGTCCCTCTTACTCAAAATAAATAAAAATAAATAAATTATCTATATAAACAACAATAAAACAAACACTAAAACAGAAACCCTCCACGCTACTCTCTTTGCAATTTAGGAAGGATGTCTAGGAATCAAAGGGGTGAACACTATCTCAATTGAGGGAGCACAGCTCGCTATTTTTCTCTTTCTCTCCCTCTCTCTTTGGCTTGTATCCATTCGGCCCCATTCAGCCTACTTTTTTAAGACGTTTACCTCTATCCAGGTGTCAATATTTTCCTGGCGAGCGGTAGCGAGCCTATATATATATATATATATATATACTGTATATATTTTTGTTTTAACAGCTAGCTAAATTTGTACATTTTTTGATAGAAACATTTCTCCGGCGAAGCCGGATTTCTCCATACAATGCTGGCTCGCCAGGAAGAAATCGACACCTGGATGGGGATAAACGTCTGAATACAGTTGGCTGAATGGGGCCGAATGGATACAAGTCAGGGAAAAAGAGAAAAGGAGAGAAAGATAAAAATAAAACGGTGACCCCCCTTAAATTTTGAAGATGCCAGACTACAATTGCCCATACAAATTGACTGAAAACGAGCTCGTGTGACACCAGCTTGACTGATTACATTATGTCTGACTAACTGAATGGCGCTACGAATGGGTGACTGACTGACTTATTATATGACTGACTGACAACTGACAAACTGACTGATTGATGACTGACTAACCAACTGACTGACGGACTAACTTACTGACCGACTAACTAATTGACTGACTGACTGACTAATTGACTGTCTGAATGACTAACCATCTGACTGACTGACGGACTTACTGAGTGACTAACCACTGACTAAATGGCAGACCTAATGATTGATGACTGAATAACTGTCTGGCTGACTAACTAACTCATTAATTAACTGACTGACTGACTGACTAGCTAACTGAATAACCAACTGAGTGACTGGCTGACTAATCAACTGACTGACGGAATATCTAACTAACTGACAAACCAACCAACTGACTGTCTAACTAACCAACTGACTGGCAAACTAACCAACTGACTGGCAAACTAACCAACTGACTGACTGACTGAATAAAATACTGAATGACCTGTAAAATAGCCTGTTAAAGATGAACCCCCTGTTCACTTAACCATTGCACCGCTATAAGGTATTTTCTGTTGTAGTAGTAGTAATAAAAGTAGTATGATAATAATAACAATAATAATAATAATAATACAAATAATAATAATAATAATAATCATAATAATAATAATACAAATAATAATAATAATAATAATAATAATAATCATAATAATAATAATAATAATACAAATAATAATAATAATAATAATAATAATAATAATAATAATAATAATAGCAATAATATATAAAAGTAATAGTAAGAGAAGGAGAAATAGTAATAATATTAGAGCTATCATCATGATGGTATTATCATTATTATTATACTACTACTACTACTACTATTGCTACGAATTATCATTTCTTCAAAAAATAATCATACACAACAAATTTAGCCCTTTAAATGCTATGAGATGTGTATAGTGAGTACAAAGGAGTACAAAGGAAATCAAGCAACAACAGATCTAGTGACCCTTCTAGGTTGCTTGTCCTCCAAAACACTGAGGATCAGGAGTGAGTGACTTAAGGGGGTAGTGCTTGCAGTTTTTGGTGTATATATGAATTGATTAATTTATTTTTGTGTTTCCTAGCTAGACCTCCACGAAGCTTAAAAAAACACTTCCTAGACCACCTTTCAAGATAAATGTGTAAATTTTTCGGTAGAAAAATGTCTTGGCCAAAGGCCGGTTCCTTCTTAAATAAGAGGCTCGCAATAGCTCGCCAGGAAAAAATCGACACCTAAAAGGCACGAAAGGTTTTAATACTGACAAAACAATGAGGCAAAAGGTCTCAAAATCACCAAAGTAACGAAACGAACGTCTTAAAACATCAATACTAATATGCTAAACATGAGGGAGAAGGGGGTCCATAAAAAGCTAGTAGTAGTAGTAGTAGTAACGGTGACAGTGGTGTTGTTCTATGTTACTGGAGTAGGGTTGTGTTTCTGACAGTCTCAACAACGTACGGCGCCTTAACTTATAGCCTCAAGCCGCTGTCACACGAGCGCTTTTGCCGTCAATTTTTCCATGAACAAATTTGTTCTCGTATTATTTCGGGACATTTTTGCACTGGTATCGGTAACTAGACTGAAGGTAGATTATGTTAGGCGGCTGAATTCTGATAAAGTGTAAATTTTGAAGATTACAGACCTTACTTGCCCGTCAAAATTGCTCGAAAAAGGGCTCGTGTGACTCCGGCTTCACTCCTACAGCTACTAAGGAGGGAGGGGGGGGGGGCTGTATGTATGTGTGTGTTACAGAGAGAGTATGTGTGTGTGTAGGCGCGTATGTGTCTGCATGTTTGTATGTGAGATAGAGAGAGAGTGTGTGTGTGTGTGATTGTGTATGTGTGCAAACATGTAAATTCGTGCATGAGAGAATGTGCATTTGTGTTTTTTGTTCTATGTGAGTGAGGGAGACAAAACGCAGAACTGCCTGTATCGAGTGCCTCCCTGGAATTGATTTGAGCACGGACTCTCGTCTCGACCGTCCGTGGTTCGATCTTGGGAGAGGGTTAAGAAAAGGTACCACAGAAACACAAACCCGGTAAGCACAACTGCAAAAACAGTATTAACAACAGAAACAACAACATATTACCATCACCAACAACAACAACAACAACAGCTGCCACAACCATCAGCAACGACAATAGCATAAACCACCAACACAAACAAAAACAACAACAACAACATACAGGAGCAACAACAACAACAACAATAACTGGCTACCACGGTATAGGCATCAACGGCCAAGCAACAACATCAACAACGACACCAAAAACAGCAAAACAACAATGATAATAAACTACTTAGCAACAATATCACTCTATCAGAGTGATAACTGAGCGATCTCTGCCATACCCATAGCTTACTCTGACTGTTCCTTTGTCTTATATACATTATTTTCTAGATCTCAAGTGACGGCGTCTCTTCCGTGGATTAACCTCCCAATCTACCAAGATTGGAAGCCAAAGCATCACATTTTTCCTCTGCCCCTCAACTTTTTCTTCATAATTGCTGAGGGGCACAGGGCCCTGGGTGGGGCTTTGGTTTCCCGGGCGTTTCCGCACCCTCCTAGCCAACGTAACACCGATATTAAAAAAAGGCAGCAAATCCCTACCCAGTAACTATCGTCCAATTAGCTTATCCTCATTTGTATGTAAAATGCTAGAAACGGTCATACGAGACAGACTCGTAAATCACTTAGAGGAAAATAACATACTTAAAGATACTCAACACGGCTTTCGTAAAAACGTTCCTGTTTAACAAACCTCTTAGACTTCTTCCACGATATCCTCAACCTCTACGATGAGAGTAAAGCTGTAGATATTATATACCTTGATTTTCAAAAGGCCTTTGACAAAGTTCCCCACAAACGTTTACTGCTAAAACTAAAAGCGCATGGAATACAAGACGGTGTGTGAAATGGATAGAAAATTGGCTCAGCGACAGAAAGCAAAGAGTAGTCATAAACGGTAAGGCATCTAAATGGACCAATGTAAGTAGTGGGGTACCCCAGGGATCGGTACTAGGACCAATTCTCTTCTAATTTACATCAACGACATAGATGAGGGCCTCACCTGTACAATCTCAAAATTTGCTGACGATACAAAAATTGCAAATAGCGTACTCTCAAAAGAACAAGTTGACGATATGCAACACAATCTAGATAAATTGTCATGTTGGGCCCAAATTTGGCAAATGAGTTTCAATGTGGATAAATGTAAAGTACTACATATCGGATACCTAAATGAGAAAGCAAACTATTCGATGAATGGCACTCAGCTTAAGAATGTAAACAGAGAAACCGATCTGGGAGTAACAATATCGAGTAACCTAAAACCGAGTCAACAATGTTCAGAAGTTGTTAAGAAGGCAAACAAAATAATTGGCTTTATAGGCAGGTCATTTGAGCATAAATCCAAAGAAGTTATCCTAACCCTTTACAATTCCTTAGTCCGCCCTCTTCTGGAATACTGCTTCAATCCTGGTGCCCTTATTACCAAAAAGATATAAACAAGCTAGAACGAGTTCAACGTAGAGTTACCAAAATGATACCTAGCCTAAAGAACAAACCATACGAAGAGCGTCTTAGAGAATTAAATCTATTTCCTTTAAACCAGCGCAGATTAAGAGGTGGACTTAATTCAAGTGTTCAAAATCATCAAAGGCATCGACAATATGAACTGTAGTAAGTACTTCACTATCGACCAATCTAATTACACGCGGGGAAACGGTTGCAAAATTATTGGTAAATCTTTTAACTCACACGAATCTAAGAATTTCTTCTTCAATCGAGTTGTCAACTTGTGGAATGGGCTTCCCCGAAACGTTATAGACTGCATCACCGTTGATTCATTTAAACTCCGCCTAGACAAATATCTCGCTTCAAACCCGCGACTGACTGCGTTTGTAAATGAATAACTTTATTTTATCCCCCCCTCAGTTACTAACCCATCTGTCCCCTACTAACTTCCTAATCCTGCCACGGACATTAGTTCCAGGGCAGTAATTCCCTTTCCAATGTTCCCTTACCCACTCTAAACCACTGTTTGGACACTTGATCCTCAGTGTTTTGGAGGACAAGCAACCTAGAAGGGTCACTAGATCTGTTGTTGCTTGATTTCCTTTGTACTCCTTTGTACTCCTCAGCTCCCCGCCATGGAGTGGCTTCGGTCACCCAGGCTTTATTGTGGTAGGCAGGGAGGGTTCTGTGGGGGCACTCGGTTATGGCCTTGGCCTTGCTCGGGGCCCTGGGGCTGTTCGGCCAGGCAGCTTGGGGAACAACAACAACAACAACAACAACAACAGAAACAACGACAGCAGCAACAATGACAAAAAACAACTGCTATAATAATATCAGCAATAAAAATAACACCAAGAACAACTACAACAACAACCACAACAACAGTAGCAACAACAATAACACCAAGAACAACTACAACAACAACCACAACAACAGTAGCAACAACAATAACACCAAGAACAACAACAACTACTACTACAACTAATACTATTTCTACTACTATAACTACGGCAGCAATATCAGAAACAGCCACAACAATTGCCGACTTGCGAGTTTCGTTCTATAAGGAAGTTGGAGCTGTAGACAACGATATAAACAAAATTTACTGCTAAAATATGGTCGTAGTACATTTATAGGTTACATTCAAGGAGACTACAGCAGGACTCTTCTTCTTCTTACCTCTGACTGGGTATAGGCTATCCTAGTGTTTACTAGCCTATACCCCTTTGAAAGGACATTAGCCTAACCTAACAACCTTACCTAACCTATCCTAGTATTATGGGTGGGGGCTGCCGCCCCCACACCCCCGCTGTTTGACATTTTTACCTTAGATTTTTAATGTATTTGTCTGTGAAGTGAGTATTTTTCAATTTGTCGATAACGAAAATCTCCATGCGGACTATATGGAGAAAAATATGGCGAGTCTATTGGTCCCTATTTTCCCTAATAAATTGTTTCTAATAAGGCGGATGTAGTGTCCTTGAAGATTATCCATTTATAAATACATAAAACCCAATTAAACAAACCATTTATCCATCAGAAACGTACATAATTATTCCATTTCTATTTAATATCGATGTTCACCGCTCCAACTTCCTTATAGCCTGAAATTCGCAAGTGGGCAATTGCAAACACGACAAAAATACAACACCTGCTACACAAGCCACAGTTACTATAATTACAACCATCATAATTTGTAACCAAGGCAAATATGTCACAAACAAAGATAGCTCAACATATGCAACATCAACAATATCATCAACCAAAGCAAAAAAAAAAAAAAAATGAAAAAAAAAAAATGTAGCCTATAACAATAATTATCAAAGAAAGAAAACAATAAATACAAAAAACATAAGATATAATGTATATAAAATAACACACGCACACACACACACACACAGAAACGCAACGTCAATCACAACAGCACCAACCCATGCACCAATACACCTACAACAACAACATTAATTCACATCAACAACAAACACACTTATAGGGGATCACCTGTTTTTTTTTCTCTCTCTCCTTTTCTCTCTTTCCCTGGCCTGTATCCCTTTGGCCCCATTCAACCAACTGTTTTAAGACATTTATCCCATCCAGGAGTCGATTTTTTCCTGGCGAGCGAAAGCGAGCCAGCATTGTATGGAGAAATCCGGCTTCGCCGGAGAAATTTTTCTATCGAAAAATGTACAAATTTAGCTTGCTGTCAAAACAAAAATATATATATGCTGGCTCGCTACCGCTCGCCAGGAAAATATTGACACCTGGATGGGGGTAAACGTCTTAAAACAGTAGGCTGAATGGGGCCGAATGGATACAAACCGAAGAGAGAGAGAGAGAAAGAGAAAACAAAAGCGAGGTGGGCTCCCTTAAACAATAATATAAATCACAAAAGCTATAACAACACAAACCCGCTCCCCCCCCTCCCCTCCACCTTCCTCCACATTACAGTCCGTTCATTCTAGGTTGGGCAGAGATCGTAACCTCTAACCTTTGTCACTGAAAAATGGGCTAGAGCAAATGAGCCGTCAATTAATGTCCACACTTATTCCCTAGTTAAGTCTTAATTCCTACGTGGTAGACATATTAGCTCGATTACGCTAGTCCTTTTTAAGTTATGAGAGGTTATAAGGTTACGATTTCTGCCCAACCTAGAATGAACAGACTATACCAAAACAGAAACACCAACACAAATAACAATCCAAGCCTAATAACAAGAAATAACAATGCATCAGTAACACACATATATAAACACGGAAAAAAAAAAAAAAATAATAATTATATATATATATATATATATATATATATATATATATATATATATATATATATATATATATATATAAACAGCACAAGGGACTGGAGTTCTCTCCAGTCCTGGCGTTATTCTTGACTTACAGTGTGCTGGCTTAATAATCCAATAGGGTTGATAGCCTCTGAAGTCCTATTTTTAACTAATAAAAACAGCAATAATGACCGGAATGACCAACAACAAAAACAAAAGAGCAATAATAACAACAATAACAACACATAAAACAACAACAATAACAACAACAATATTAATCCACAATTAGGGCGGGCAACAGAAGACAGTATTTTTATTTGTTCTTTTAAGGGAGCCCCTTCTCGCTTCTGTTTTGTTTCTCTCCCTCTCTCTTTGGCTTGTATCCATTCGGCTCCATTCAGCCTACTGTTTTAAGACGTTTACCCCCATCCAGGTGTCAATATTTTCCTGGCGAGCGGTAGCGAGCCAGCATATATATATATATATATTTTTTTTTACAGCAAGCTAAATTTGTACATTTTTCGATAGGAAAATGTCTCCGAAGCCGGATTTCTCCATAAAATGCTGGCTCGCTATCGCTCGCCAGGAAGAAATCGACACCTGGATGGGGATAAACGTCTTAAAATAGTTGGCTGACTGGGGCCGAATGGATACAAGCCAGAGAAAGAGAGAAAAGGAGAGAAAGATAAAAAAAAAAAAAGCCGGTGACCCCCCTTAATGTTTTGATTCTCTAATACCTACAGACGAAAGGGATTATCCTTATATTTAAATAGTCTAATCTTTTGGGAACTTCATTAGAATCGGCTTAAGCAGATTTATTGATGGTTTTTATTTGTTCTCCTCCAAGTGCTCTCTCTCTCTCTCTCTCTCTCTTCTATTGTATTTTATTATATAGGCTGTGGAGAATTTCATCTGGACTGCCCTAGTCGACCTTCGTTAACAAAAACTCTCTCACCTCCCGTAAACGATAGGGGCATAATGTTGTAGGTTCAAATAATCACTGAATAACTGTGCCACGTACTCACCACATTAGTCACTCCCTGCATTTATGCCTGATGGTAGACCTAAGAACCACTCGCTGAAATAAATAATTAGTCTAAATTAGTATTGAGACTTCCTTTGTCTATTGATAAGTATAACGCGTGTGAAGTTGTAATGTATCAATTAAAATGTAAAATTTGCAAACTAAACAAACCAAAACTGTGACAAAGACAATATAAATGCAAAATAACTAATAAAAATCGCTATGTGGAAACAACGCTTACTAACAGAAAACTTATGAAATAAAAGAACACAATCCACCACATAGGGTGTACATTACTACTTGAGCAAGTTAATCTGTTTCCCAAGCAAACTAATCGCACACATAACAACGCACTATCCGTTCAAGGAATTAGTCAGTTTGGGAAGTCTGGGACGTTCTGGTAAATTTTACTAGATATCTTTCAATATTATTAAATTATTTTTCGGGTTGGAATGCATAACTATGATTATATAACTTACTGTTGTTTTGTAATAAACACGCAGTGTAACGCCCTCTTAAGAAAATAAAGTCACCCAAAATATTCCTACTCACTGGCCAGGACTATGGTATATACTAGGGTACTTATCCTTAAGAAGTGAGGCTCCATTATCATAGTCAGAGCCTTATGGTAGTTAATTAATAGTTTATAAACGTTCACACTATCCGTAATTTAAGCAATCACTTTGCAGTAGGTCTTTACTCTTCGGCTGTTTATTGGCAACGGACTCCCAAACCCATTCTATAGGTCATCGTCATGTCTTATAGTTCAGTGGTTCAAAATGCTCGGAAATATGTTCCGTGTATTAATTATACGATGTGATCTTAAAGATCCTATAATTATATAGCTATGAAATATTAAATATCAGAATAATATACTATCATAATTATGTTCATGATTTAACCAAATCTAAACGTAAGTACAATTATTTACAGAATTTCCTTATCAATCTAATCGAATTAGCGCAGGACTCGCAAATCTTAGACCCACGTAAATTCCCGCCAATTCTTTGTGTCGGGCGATAGTAGAATGACATGTTAACGCCGCAACAAACTGAACGCTAATAGAGCTTCTTTGAGAATGTGTATGTTAAGATATAAGATATACAAAACTTAATTCTACAAATACCATTAACTGTATTACACAATTACGTTTTTGTTATATAATGAATCAGTCTTTCGTCAATCTGTGGGATATATTACCCACATAGGTATACACTTGCAGGCACTCACATAGGTATACACTTGCAGGCACTCACATAGGTATACACTTGCAGGCACTCACATAGGTATACACTTGCAGGCACTCACATAGGTATACACTTGCAGGCACTCACATAGGTATACACTTGCAGGCACTCACATAGGTATACACTTGCAGGCACTCACATAGGTATACACTTGCAGGCACCCACATAGGTATACACTTGCAGGCACTCACATAGGTATACACTTGCAGGCACTCACATAGGTATACACTTGCAGGCACTCACATAGGTATACACTTGCAGGCACCCACATAGGTATACACTTGCAGGCACCCACATAGGTATACACTTGCAGGCACTCACGTAGGTATACACTTGCAGGCACCCACATAGGTATACACTTGCAGGCACTCACATAGGTATACACTTGCAGGCACCCACATAGGTATACACTTGCAGGCACTCACATAGGTATACACTTGCAGGCACTCACATAGGTATACACTTGCAGGCACCCACATAGGTATACACTTGCAGGCACTCACATAGGTATACACTTGCAGGCACTCACATAGGTATACACTTGCAGGCACCCACATAGGTATACACTTGCAGGCACTCACATAGGTATACACTTGCAGGCACCCACATAGGTATACACTTGCAGGCACTCACATAGGTATACACTCGCAGGCACTCACATAGGTATACACTTGCAGGCACCCACATAGGTATACACTTGCAGGCACTCACATAGGTATACACTTGCAGGCACCCACATAGGTATACACTTGCAGGCACTCAAATAGGTATACACTTGCAGGCACTCACACATATATACACACACATATTGAACACAAATATTGGCCACACACACGCACATAGACACACACGTAGGCCTACAATCACACACACGCACACATATAATCACACACACATACACTGAAAATACTAGACGCACACACACAATTAAACACAAGCACACACATACATGAACACACACACACACAAGCACATACATACACGCACACACACACACACATAGGGTCAGGGCGCTGCACCCTGACTGCGAGGTTGAGGGTTCGAGTCCCCCAGAATCCTAAAGTTTTTTTTCGGCTATCCCGATGGAGAGGATTGTATCGTGGTCCCTCTCTAGCCAAACTGCTCAATTCTCAGCTTTAGTTAGCCTACACGTTCTCTCACAAGTGCATCTTTGTATGTACTATATGAACTGTAGTAAGTACTTCACTATCGACCAATCTAATTACACGCGGGGAAACGGGTGCAAAATTATTGATAAATCTTTTAACTCACACGAAGCTAAAAAAATCTTCTTCAATCGAGTTGTCAACTTATGGAATGGGCTTCCCCGAGACGTTATAGACTGCAGCACCGTTGATTCATTTAAACTTTGCCTAGACAAATATCTCGCATCAAACCCGCGAATGACTGCGTTTGTAAATTAATAACTTTATTTTATCCCCCCCTCAGTTACTAACCCATCTGTCCCCTACTAACTTCCTAATCCTGCCACGGACATTAGTTCCAGGGCAGTAGTTCCCTTTCCAATGTTCCCTTACCCACTCTAAACCACTGTTTGGACACTTGATCCTCAGTGTTTTGGAGGACAAGCAGCCTAGAAGGGTCACTACACCTGTTGTTGCTTGATTTCCTTTGTACTCCTTTGTACTATGGTGGGAACTCGGCACCTAAGGTCGCAATTTGACCCCGTTACGGTAGTATAAGTATTGTACTGTACTTAGGCTAAGAAAAACAGCAACAGCAATACACACCTAACCTTGTTAAGTATAATCCTGTGTAGCGGGTGGACCTGTACTTATATCTCAATAATTTGGTAATATTACAATATATTTTTACATTTTACATTCATTAATAGTCCACTAATATACTAGGTTAGGTTAGGTTAGGTTTTGGATAGGTTAGGTTAAATATATTGTTCATTGATCCTTAGTAAATAGGCATCTGAAAAACAGTTCCACCCGCTACACAGGATCTTACCCCTTGTTGCCTTTAATGCTTCCAAAACCCAATTTCTCCATCTATCTACCCGTCCGGAACGCCCAGCGGACTATCCCTTATTCTTCAACAATGCAAAAATCAATCCTTCATCTCTCAATATTCTTAGTGCATCTTTTTCTTCTGCTCTCACTTTGAAGGACCATATTACCAGTCTTGCTAAGGCAGCCTCCCAGAAGCTGGGTGTGCTCAACCGCCTCAAGGGGTTCTTTACCCCTGCACAGCTTCTTGCTCCGTACAGGGGCACGGTGCATCCTTGTATTGAGTATTGTTCACATGTGTGGGGAGGTTACTATCGCACTGCTCTCCTAGACAAAGTTGAAAGGAAGGCCTTTCACATCATTAACTCCCGTCCACTCGCCAACTCTCTGCAATCTCTCTCTCTCCGCCGAAATGTTGCATCTTTCTCGCTATTTTATCGCTACTATAATAATCAGTGTTCCTCAGAGCTTTCCCAGTGTATTCAACCTCCTCTACGTAGGGCACGTCGTACCCGTCTTGCAACACAATCCCACCCCTACTCTGTGCAACTCTCCAACCCAAGAGTGAAATGTTACTCTCAAACTTTCTTCTATTCAACAGCTGAGCTCTGGAACTCTCTCCCAGAATCAGTATTTCCCTCTTTCTATGACTTAAATTGCTTCAAACTCCGTGTGTCCAGGCATTTTAGCTCGAACGTTCCTTGATTTTGGCCCTGTCACTCTTTCAACTATGGGGGAGGCACTCGCTGCAGGCAGTTCTGCCTTTTGCCTCCCTCACTCACATAGAAAACAAAATACAAACACACACAATCAAGCACACAGCAACAACAATAATAAAACACACATAAGCACACATAATCAACAATAATAAAACACACATAAGCACACATAATCAACAATAATAAAACACACATAAGCACACATAATCAACAATAATAAAACACACATAAGCACACATAATCAACAATAATAAAACACACATAAGCACACATAATCAATAACACCAAACAACACACACACACACACAAGCCGAATCAAGTTAAGGGAGCCCACCTCGCTTTTTTTCTCTTTCTCTCCCTCTCTCTTTGGCTTGTATCCATTCGGCCCCATTAAGCCTACTGTTTTAAGACGTTTACCCCCATTTTCCTGGCGAGCGTTAGCGAGCCAGCATATGTATATTTTTGTTTTGACAGCAAGCTAAATTTGTACATTTTTCGATAGAAAAATGTCTCCGGTGAAGCCGGATTCTCCATACAATGCTGGCTCGCTATTGCTCGCCAGGAAGAAATCGACACCTGAATGGGGACAAACGTCTTAAAACAGTAGGCTGAATGGGGCCGAATGGATACAAGCCAGGGAAAGAGAGAAAAGGAGAGAACGATAAAACAAAAAAAACGGCGACCCCCCCCTTAAGCATTAATCAATAACCGAGGGACGAGGGTCAGTGTGCGAGAAAATCAATACATACACTATTTACATATTATATCCCAAGTGTACAGTCAGTCACAATAGATACTGGACGTTACGGTGGCCTGCAACACCAGCTGAGACCCTCTAGATTTTAGAAGATCGTGGGGTCTCTTCCATAGGAGTATAGAGAGGCTGAGGCTGGTGGAGGAGCTTTGAAGATGGCTGGGTGATGCTGATATTGGGGACTTGGGCATTTCCACCGGGGTCCCACACAGAATTTCGTGTGCCCTCCTTTTGCCTGAGCCCCCGGAACACCATCGGCGGTCCTCACCTTCAACAGAGTACCTCTTCCTTCACCTCAGTGGCAGTCCATCGCCAGTCGAGCAGAACACCGCCTCCAGAAAACACCAGAGCAAAAAAAAACAAAAAAAAAACACCAGCCAAGCAAAACACCGCTAACTGTCACCACCACACACCATAACCTGGGACACGGCAGAACAACAACAAGTACCTGGGACACGGCAGAACACCTGGGGGATCCTCACACACATCATGGACCCCCCTGAACACCGCCAGAATCCCCGAATACCACCATCATCATCTATCAACATCAACAAGTTCCTGACAAAACATCGCCAGGAACACATGAACTAAAATGATTTGACAAAAAACAAACAAATGATTAAAAAACAAGACACAAATAATAATAAAATTGGCCCTACCCTGAATAAAGCAAGGTGGTATGCCCACTAACTTTTAATCTACTACTTTATTTCAAAATGTCCTACTTTATCTTCCTGACCAAAACCTCTACTTTCCCCCCCTTCCCCCGCTAGGGGATTTAAAATAAAATAAAATTAGTGTGTTTGGTTCAGTCCGTGAGGTGCTAAGGTCGGCCAGATGGATGTTATTAAAGGGGGGGGGTCACTGTTTTTTTGTCTTCTCGCTTTCTCTCCTTTTCTCCCTTTTTCTGGCTTGTATCCATTCAGCCAACTGTTTTAAGACGTTTATCCCCATTCAGGTGTCGATTTCTTCCTCGCGAGCGATAGCGAGCCAGTATTGTATATATGGAGAAATCCGGCTTCGCCGGAGACATTTTTCTATCGAAAAATGTAAAAATTTAGCTTGCTGTCAAAACAAAAATATATATATGCTGGCTCGCTACCGCTCGCCAGGAAAATATTGACACCTGGATGGGGGTAAACGTCTTAAAACAGTTGGCTGAATGGGGCCGAATGGATGCAAGCCAGGGAGAGAGAGAAAAGGAGAGAACGATAAAAAAAAAACGGCGACCCCCCCTTAAGCATTAATCAATAACCGAGGGACGAGGGTTATTGTGCCAAAAAATCAATACATTCACTATTTACATATTATATTCCAAGTGTACAGTCAGTCACAATAGATACCGGACGTTATGGTGGTTAGTGCGTTTGGTTCAGTCCGTGAGGTGCTATGTCGGCCAGATGGATGTTAATTAAGAGGGGTCACTGTTTTTTTCTCGCTTTCTCTCCTTTTCTCCCTTTTTCTGGCTTGTATCCATTCGGCCCCATTCAGCCAACTGTTTTAAGACGTTTATCCCCATCCTGGTCGCGATTTCTTCCTGGCGAGCGATAGCGAGTCGGCATTGTATGGAGAAATCCGGCTTCGCCGGAAAAAATTCACAAATTAAGCTTGCTGTAAAATACAAAATATATACAGTATATGCTGGTTCGCTACCGCTCGCCAGG
Organism: Paralithodes platypus; assembly: GCA_032716605.1. Classification (NCBI taxonomy): domain Eukaryota; kingdom Metazoa; phylum Arthropoda; class Malacostraca; order Decapoda; family Lithodidae; genus Paralithodes; species Paralithodes platypus. The sequence continues at coordinate 18,528,633 of CM064493.1, read as the reverse complement.
AAAATATTGACACCTGGTTGGGGGTAAACGTCTTAAAACAGTAGTCTGAATGGGGTCGAATGAATACAAACCAGGGAAAGAGAAAAGGAGAGAAAGATAGGAGGAGGGTCACTGTGCGAGAAAATCAATACCCACTATTTACATATATCCCAAGTGTACAGTCAGTCACAATAGATACTGGACGTTACGATAGTTAGTGTGCAAGGGACTGGAGTTTTCGCAGAGAGGCTCCAGTCCTGACGTTATTCTTGACTTACAGTGTGCTGGCTTAATAATCCAATAGGGTTGATAGCCTCTGAAGTCCTATTTTAACTAAAATGATATTGCGGTTGGTCCATTCCGGGAGGCACTAATGTCTGTCTGATGGATGTTAAGGGAGTTCAGACGGTATGGTGCAGCATAATTTACTGGTTCGGCTCAATGGTTTAAGGAGGGGGTTTAGTTTGCTCTCTAAACCTCTTATCAAACTTAAAAAAACACCCACAAGACCCCCCTTCGATATAAATTTGTACATTTTTCGGTAGAAAAATGTCCCGGCCGAAGACCGATTCCTCTTCAAATACAGGCTCGCTATCGCTCGCCAGGAAAACAATCGACACCTAAATGGCACTAAAGGTCTTAATATTGGCAAAGAAATGGGGCAAAAGGTCTGAAAACACCAAACTAATTGGGCGAATATCTTGAAATCTCATAACTAATAGGGGTAAACATGAGGGAGGAGGAGGACTCGAAAAACCAACTGCCTCCCCTTAATTTATGTGTGTATTTCATTGGAATAAATCAGAAATACTCTATTTACAAATATTCTAAGTGAACAGTAACCACCTGCTGTTTTTATTTTCTCTCTTTTACTCTCTTTCTCTGGCTTGTATCCATTCGGCCCCATTCAGCCAACTGTTTGAAGACGTTTATCCCCATCCAGGTGTCGATTACTTCCGCGAGCCAGCATTGTATGGAGAAATCCGGCTTCGCCGGAGAAATTTTTCTATCGAAAAATGTACAAATTTAGCTTGCTACAAAAACAAAATATATATATGCTGGCTCGCTACCGCTCGCCAGGAAAATATTGAGACATGGATGGGGGTAACATCTTAAAACAATAGACGAAATGGGGCAGAATGGATACAACCCAGAGAGTGAGAAAGAGAAAACAACGAGGTGGGCCCCCTTATGGTGGGTACAGTATTTGAGTGAGTGGAGTAAATGAGAATATTCTATTTACAAATATTTCAAGTGAACCATAACCCACGATTTTTGTTTCTACAGTTACTAAACACAGCCTTACCCAATGATCGGACAATACGAGCTCTAAGTTCAATTCCGGGAGGATTATAGCTGGCGAGTGTGTGTGCTATGAAGGTTAAGGGGAGGTATTTAGTTTGTTCCCTAGACCTCCATCAAGCTTAAAATTACACCCCCTTGAGTCCCTTTCAAGATAAATTTGTACATTTTTCGGTAGAAAAATGTCCTGGCCGAAGGACGGTTCCTCTTAAATTACAGGCTCGCTATCGCTCGCCAGGATAAAATCGACACCTGAATTGCACGAAAGGTCTTAATATGGGGTGAAAGTTCTTAAAATCGCTAAACTAATGGGGCAAACGTTTTATAATATCAAAAGCAATGGGGCTAAACATGAGGGAGAAAGGGGTCAAGAAAAAAAAATCCCTCAAGTGGAAATCTCCCCTTAACTCTAGTTAGTAATTAACTCTCATGGCCCAGTTGTATGTGCTGGCTACTGTACTGCGAAATATAGTCCGAAAATTAGTACTAAGCTAAAATTAGTGCTGACTATAAACATGTCGATCCAATGAAGGTGGTATTACTATAAATTATGAGCACTTGCGAGTCTCAGGGTATAAGGAAGTTGAAGCTGTAATTATAACCAGAAACTTGCAAGGGTTTAAGGGGGGCACCGGCATTTTTTACCTTTCTCTACTTTTCTCTCTTTCCCTGGCTTGTATCCATTCGACCCCATTCAGCCAACTGTTTTAAGACGTTTATCCCCATCCAGGTGTTGATTTCTCCCTGGCGAGCGATAGCGAGCCAGCATTGTATGGAGAAATCCGGCTTCGCCGGAGAAATTTTTCTATCGAAAAATGTACAAATTTAGCTTGCTGTCATAACAAAAGTATATAATGCTGGCTCGCTACCGCTCGCCAGGAAAAGATTGACACCTGGATGGGGGTAAGCGTCTTAAAACAGTAGGCTGAATGGGGCGAATGGATTCAAGCCAAAGAGAGAGGGAGAGAAAGAGAAAACAATCGAGGTGGACACCCTTAATTGATCAGATTGAGCTTTACATTTCATAATCATAGATACATACCGGTACCTTTATTGAAATCGCAAGATGGAGAGCTCTTCACCTTTTAATCGGTTCCCGGACATCTCAACCAGTAGACCATTTCAACCAGTGCTAAATGAACCAAACCAATGCCAACATATAGTACTAACCTAACTTAACCTAACCGTATTGGTTGATTTGGTACTGGTTGAGAGCTACTGGTTGAAATGTTCTACTGGTTGAGTTGTCCGGTCACCCTTTTACTCTTCTAACTCTGTCTTCCCTTCTACACTTGTTTCCACTCTACCCTATGAGAACCCACTTTCTTATCTCTATATCTACCTACCAACCTACTTACCTACCTACCAACCTACCTACAGCCTACCTACCTACCTACCTACAGCCTACCTACCTACCTACCTACTTACTTACCAACCTACTTACCAACCTACCTACCAGCCTACCTACCTACAACCCATCATCTTTCACTCTTCTGCTTCGTCTACACTTTAAGCTACTCTTTGAGAACACACTTTCTTATCGATCTACCTACCTACCTTCCTACTTACCTACCTACTTACCAACCTACCTACTAACCTACCTACCAACACAGCCCATTATTGTTTACGCTTGTAACTCCTTCCCTTCTACACCTTTAATTCTTCCCTCTACCTTTTGAGAACACACTTTTTCATCTACCTATCTACCCCCATACCTACCTACCTACCAACCTACCTACTAACCTACCTACCCATTACCTTTAACCCCCTCTGTACCGACGACGCGTTTTCAATTTTAATCTAGCTATATTAAGACAATTGTGTGCAGTTTAAGAAAAATCTGTGGCAGTAGAAATGGTTAAGTGAGATAGTTCGAAGCCTTTTAATTATTGGAGGCCCTTAAGAACCTGAATAAAATTGTTTAATAGTAGCCAGAATCAAGTTGAAAGGACGTCGCGGGTACAGAAGGGGTTAACTTGTCTATATCTACCCCTACCTACCTATCTAACCCCTTCCCCACAACCAACCTATCTATCTACCTACCTACCTACTTACCTACCTACCTACTTACTTACCTACTTACCTACCTACCTACCTACCTAGCTACCAACCTACCTACCTACCTACCTACATATCATAAAGAAAAAAATTAACCCGTAATTACAAAAGTTACAAATGTTGGGAAGCAAACTTTACTAACTGCTTTGTATTTTAAAACACGGAGAGTTTTATGCCAAAAGCTAAAAGTTGGTAAAAATACATAGCTTTTCTTTACTATTAGCATTGCACACGAGCCCTTTTCAGATCGGCACCTTTAACCCAGGAACAGCGAGCGTCCTCATATGAGTCTGAACCCTAGGAGGGCGAGCATCCTAATATGAGCCATGGCCTAAAAAAAGCATTTCCAAGCATCCCACTGTCACTCAAAACAAATGAATGTGTAAATATGGGAGATAATTCATCTCCATACATCCTATCACCCCTCCACATGTGTCCAAATTCCCCCCTTCCCCCCCCCCCCTTAATTATCACCGATTTGTATCTTTTTCCTGTGATTATCGGGTTATTTATGGCGCCAAAACTCCCTACCCGGTTTCAAGGTCGAAAGGGAGGGGTGTGGAGGGAGGAGAGAGAGAGAGACTAGCCCGCACTGCCTCCAGTCTCGCTCGAGAGCTCGTGAAGGGAGGGTGACAGTTTCGCTCTCTGTCAACTCCATGAATGAACCGCTCGGCAATGTTTCGTGTTTGTCACCCCCCAAATACTATTCCCACTTGTTTTATTGCTGTGACATGTAACTGTCTTCATATTAAACATAAAAACAGCGCATATGAATAAGCAATAACGATAATTATCGGATAATGACGATGTTAGTCAGAAATTAATGCAATAGCTTCGCCCCACAAGACGTTTAACGAATCAGAGTCTCGCCGCGGATAGGTTAAGGGAGCTCAGACGGTGTTGTCCAGCATTATTTACTGGTTCGGCTCAATGGTTTAAGGAGGGGGTTTAGTTTGCTCTCTAAACCTGTATCAAGCTTAAAAAAACACCCACAAGACCCCCCTTCGATAAATATTTGAAAAAATTTCGGTAGAAAAGTGTCCCGGCCAAAGGCCGATTCCTCTACAAATACAGGCTCGCTATCGCTCGCCAGGGAAAAAATTGACACCTAAATGGCACGAAAGGTCTTAACATTGGCAAAGAAATGGGGCAAAAGGTCTGAAAATCGCCAAACTAATGGAGCGAATGTTTTGAAATCTCATAACTAATAGGTCTTTACATTCAAGTTATCTGTCACTATCATATATATATAATTATACAAAATATGTATTTTTGTATATTTATATTTAATAGTGACAGATAAGCTGAATGTAAAGGCGATAATTGGGTTGGGTGGTGGCTGATAACTACCGTGTTTGATGGAGGAGCAATAATGGTTTGGTGGTTCTAACACGTACGCCACGGTAGCCCTGTCCGTTTCTTAGTCATTCAGGTGTGACTTTAACCTCATGACACAGGGACAAGTGGGGACGGTGTGTGAAACAAGTTGTGGCAAAATATTATACTACTGGTTCAACTGTTCATGATGTAACCCGGCCTCTGAAAGCCATAGTAGTATAGATATATGAAAATACCGTTCAACAAATAATGGAAATATACTGTACATTACACAACAATCAACCCATCTTAAGGGGGGTCACCTGCTTTTTGTTAGTTCTGTTCTTTTCTCTTTTTCTCTGGCTTGTATCCATTCGGCCCCATTCAGCCAACTAATTTAAGACGTTTATCCCCATCTAGGTGTCGATTTCTTCCTGGCGAGCGATAGCGAGCCACCATTATATGAAGAAATCCGGCTTCGCCGGAGACATTTTTCTATCGAAAAATGTACAAATTTAGCCTGCTGTAAAACAAAAATAAAAAATATGCTGGCTCGCTACCGCTCACCAGTAAAAAATTGACACCTGGATGGGGATAAACGTCTTAAAACAGTAGGCTGAATGGGGCCAAATGGATACAAGCCAGAGAAAGATAGGACAGGACAGAACAAAAATAGGTCACATATATTTGTATACCAATGAACCCTCCAAATATATGTACAGTTGATATAGTTAAATCATCAACACATTAATGATCATGGCCACTAATAGAATGGTGACACAGATATGGAATAGTTACGTGACATTAATCTCTTGATGATTTTGACGCATTTTTACCGTTAGTTTGGGTATCATTAGGCGATTTTCTTCAGAGTAGGAGGGGTATATGGAAGTCAGAGGGGTGAATGGACCAGGCTTGACCCTTTTAACTCCCACAGATCATTCCGAAGCTCTATAAGATTGTGTAATGATTGACAGAATACGTTGTTGGAATACGTCATAGTCTTCTAGGGGTTAATGCTATATAAACTCAACGCTCTGAAGATTATGACGCATTAGACAGTTAATTATGGCTATCATTAGACGATATTATACAGTTTAGGAAGGTTATTTGCCAAATATAAGGATAAAGACACTCAATTATATCTCTGACTTCCATATACCCTTCCTAATCTGAATAAAATATATATACCCTTCCTAATCTGAATAAAATCGTCTAATAATAGCCAGAAAACAGAAATGAAATGTGTAATCCGATCTTGAAAAGGTTAAGGGGGGTCATTTTTTTTTTTTTTTTTTTATCTCCTCTTCTCCCTCTCTCTGGGTTGTATCCATTCGGCCCCATTCAGCCTACTATTTTAAGACATTTATCCCTATCCAGGTGTCGATGATTTTCCTGGCGAGCGATAGCGAGCCAGCATTGTATGAAGAAATCCAGCTTCGCCGGAGACATTTTTCTATCGAAAAATGTACAAATTTAGCGTGCTGTCAAAAACATATTTACAAATATGCTGGCTCGCTGCCGCTCGCCAGGAAAAAAAATCAACACCTGGATGGGGATAAACGTCTTAAAACAGTAGGCTGAATGGGACCGAATGGATAGAACCCAGAGAAAGAGAGAAAAGGAGTGAAAAAAAAAAACAAGTGACCCCCTTAAAGTAAGATAAGGTAACCCGCTCGACACTTAGTTTGAACACATTCACTAAGAGCGAAATAATGTGTCGGCAAACTGACCTGGCCTTGATGTACAAACGTGTCCCTGATCACACTGTTGCAGTCATTTACATGCAACATGTTATAATTAAGGGGAGATGTCCACTGGAGGGATTTTTTTCTTGACTCCTTTCTCCCTCATGTTTAGCCCCATTGTTTACTTAATGTTAAGACGTTCGCTCCCTTATTTTGACGATTTTAAGAACTTTCAACCCATTTCTGTCAATTTTAAGACCTTTTGTGCCATTTAGGTGTCGATATTATCCTGTGAGCGATAGCGAGCCTGTAATTTCAGAGAAACCAGCTTTCAGCCGGGACATTTTCTATCGAAAAATGTACAAATTGATCTTGAAAGGGGCTCAAGGGGGTGTAATCTTAAGCTTGAAGGATATCTACGGACCAAACTAAAAACCTCCCCTAAACTTGTATGTAGGAGAGGTGGAGGGCGGGAGGGACGGGTGGGGGTTGGAAAGAGAGAGAGAGAGAGAGAGAGAGAGAGAGAGAGAGAGAGAGAGAGAGAGAGAGAGAGAGAGATGAGAGAGAGAGAGTAAAGAAGAGAGTTGACCTTTGCTAGCTCCGCTCTTTGACCTTAGCTGACCTCACCTTCATGTGGCGCAACAAGTGGAGAGCGCTACAGGGAGTTACAAGGGATAAATAGTGTCTCAAAGGTCTTGCAGTCCGTCCCTAGGAGATATTTGTTTACGATAAAGACATGGGTTTGTACAATTCGCCAATATATATATATATATTAAGCGTCTTAAAATCTAAAAAGCAATGGGGCTAAACATGAGAGGGAAAGGGGTCCAGAAAAAAATCCCTCAAGTGGAAATCTCCCCTTAACAGGCTTCGAACTATCTCACTTATAATAGTTTTTAAAGCTAGCGCATGCTAAGCCAGCTAAGGATAGCCCAATAAGGCCGATTAGACGTATTTCCATTGGGGTCCTGTACTACTACCCCATCCCCTTGCTCATGAGGGATGGTAACGACTCAGTGCTTGTGAAAAATCTTTAATGCGCCGAGCGTGGGCGCGATCCCGGGCCTTCTGGGTGGAAGTCCGAGACGCTTAACATTTTTTACTACCACAGATCCTTCCCAAATTCCACTAAATTGTCTACATTTTTCTCTCGAAAAATGTACAAATATATCTTGAAGGAGGGTCTTGAGGGAGTGTTTTTAAAGCTTGATGGAGGTCTAGGGAGGAAACTAAAAAGATAATAAACATATACATATATATGAGCAAACAAATACGCCCATCTACCCTTAACCCCTTCTGTACCGACGACGTCTTTATAATTTTATTCTAGCTATATTTAAAGGATTATGTGCAGCTTAAGAAGGATCTGTGGTAGTAAATAGGGTTAAGTGAGATAGTTCGAAGCCTGTTTATTGCTGGAGGTCCTTTTGAAACTGAGTAAAATCGTCTAATAGTAGCCAGAATAAAGTTAAAAGGACGTCGCGGTACAGAAGGGTTTAACACTCAAAGAGCGGGTGGTGGAATATATTTGACTGCCGCCCAGCGGGGGGTTTTACCGTAAACGAGCTTGTTTCCGTGCTCGTTTTCATGCATAAACAAGAGCCAGAGCGTAATAGAAGTATGTATCCCTGAAAGGGCGTTAAATGAGATTTCCAATGACACCAGAACCATCCTTCTACGATCACTGGTTGTCTTGCAACGATCGTGCAACCGAAGGGCAAAATCGGTAAAATACGGTCATTTCCTTACATTATTACGTGTGAAACGAGTGAGGGAGGGTGGAGTACATCTCAGTAGCTCCATGGCCACCGTGGCGAGCGGTCATGAGGTAACCTACGCTCCTCCCACCGCTCCGCTCTCTCTCAGAGCACATTACGTGCTCAAAATTGCATGCGACTATAGCCGGGCCCCGCCACATAGTCCTTGGTTCTCTCGCCCGGCTATAGCCGGGAGCCGCCAAAGAAGGGTTAAGAAGGCCCATTGTTATTTAGAAGGTTAATTGTGATCACATTTACCCCTTGGAGTCTTAGAGGTAGAATAATGGCTAAAGAAAATCGTCTAATGGTAACCAGAATATGCTAAACAAAACTACGTCATCGTGCTGAAGGGGTTAACGCTATCTGGTCCGACGTCTTGGGGGGGAGGGGGGGGGGGAGGGTTTAGTCCGTTCATTCTAGGTTGGGCAGAAATCGTAACCTCTAACCTCTGTAACTCAACAAGGGCTAGAGCAAATGAGCTGTCAATTTCCACACCTACTTCCTAGCCAAGTCTTCCTGTTTGGTAGAAATATATGCTCGATTACTCTAAGTCCTCTTTGAGTTGTGAGAGGTTAGAGGTTACGATTTTTCCCAACTTAAAATGGACAGACTATAGTAGGATATTTTACATAATTAGTATTGGGGATTTTGCTTGTTTTGGCCATTTTCGAGCAATTCATTACAGTTTGTCCCCTAGGCTAACAAAAACGCCTTCCCAGACTTTCTTGAAGCTTTAAAAAAAAAAAAAAAAAAAAAAAAAAAAAAAAACCTACCCACCCAGACACCCTTTAAGCTCATTATCGCCAATCGAATGGGGTGAAATGTCTTAACATCTCCTAACTAATCGAGCGAAACAGGGGAAGTCCAAAAAGATACCCTACTGTAGACCACCTTAAACATATTAATTATAATTATAATAATAATAATAATAATAATAATAATAATAATAAAAATAATACAAATAAATTAATAACTAAACAAATAAACGTTCAAGCTAAATATGTAGATAAATGTCTCGGCCGAAAATTGGTTTCTCCTAAATTGCAGGTTCGTTATCGCTCGCCCAGAAAATGTGTACACCTGAATGAGGTGAAATGTCTTATAATCGCCATACTAATCCCGCGAAACGTTTTAAAATCTCCAAACCAATGGAGTGAAAGAGGAAGGTTAAACATGACCAACCTCGCACCGGATAATTAATATTTTTGTGTCATGCCCCAGCGAGGGTTCGAACCCAGGCCAGTAGTATCATTATGTTCTCTCCACTAACCAACTTTACTCCTAAACTCGATTAATGAAATTAACAAACACATGTGGCAGTCCGGGGATTCGAACTCAGGACGCTCACATGTTCTGCCAGCACCTGTTAATAAATAATTAAACACCTGTGGCCTATCTGGGGGCGAGGAGGACCTGTTTGGTCCCTCCCTGGTTCACTACATTATCGTGGACATTATCAGACGTTTCACTCCGCTATTTCGGCTATTTTAACCCCTTGAGGATTATGACGCGTTTTGGCACTTTATTTTGGCTGCGTTTAGGCGATTTTATTTAGATCAGGAAAGCTATGTGGAAGTCAGAGGGTTAATTGACCACTTGCGAGTTTCAGGCTATAAGGAAGTTAGAGCTGTAGACATCGATATTTAGCAGAACTACAATAATAATGTACGTGTCTGATGGATAAATGGTATGTTGAATTGGGTTTTATATATTAATAAATGTACTACGACCGTATTTTAGCTGTACATGCTGTTAAATATCGTTGTCTACAGCTCCAACTTCCTTATAGAACGAAACTCGCAAGTCGGCAATTGAGACCATCTTTGCCCTTTTTAATGCCCATATATCCTTCCTATGCTGTATAAAATCGTATAATGATAGCCAGAATAAACTGTCAAACGCGTCATGATCCTCAAGGGCTGTCTATTTTGGCAAGACGTTTCACCTCCTTAGTTTGTTAATTTTAGAAGACGTTTCACCCCACTTAGGTATCGATATTATTTGGGCGAGCGATAGCAAGCCAGCAGTTTAGGAGACACCGGCGACTCCCAATTTTCGGCAAAAACTCTATAACTCAAAAAGGGCTTGAGCAAATGGGCTGTACATGTCCACACCTATTCCCTGGCTAACCCTTCCCAAATGGTAGAAGTAATTATGAGCTCTATTACTCTAGCCGCTTTGTGAGTTATAGAGGTTAATGTGCAAGAGTTTTGGCCTACTTATTTGGAACAAGGTATTAATTATACTGTGTAGAGTATGATAACCCACTGACTTTTTTTTTTTTTTTTTTTTTTTTTTTGACTGACTCACTCTTGGGATCAGCCCCACTCCACAGTCAACATGTACAGTCGCGCTAATAAGTCATGTCCCAGCTGTCATTACGTTCGGCTTGCTCTGTGCTGAATTAAGGGGGGTCACCTGCTTTTTTTCTCTTTCTCTCCTTTTCTCTCTTTCTCTGGCTTGTATCCATTCGGCCCCATTCAGCCAACTGTTTTAAGACGTTTATCCCCATCCAGGTATCGATTTCTTCCTGGCGAGTGATAGCGAGCCAGCATTGCATGGAGAAATCCGGCTTCGCCGGAGACAATTTTCTATCGAAAAATGTACCAACTTAGCTTGCTGTCAGAACAAGAATATATATATGCTGGCTCGTTACCACTCAGCAGGAAAATATTGACACTTGGATGGGGGTAAACGTCTTAAAACAGTAGGCTGAATGGGTCCGAATGGATGCAAGCCAAAGAGAGAGGGAGAGAAGAGACACAAAGCGAGGTGGGCCCCCTTAATGTCTGTCAGATGTTGAATAGGGTGGGTAAGTGTAGGAACATGTTTGTATATTTCACTCGATGTGAAGAAATGAAGCTTAGATATTGCTGATACCAATTATTGATCAAAACATACTTGGTGCCGTGACATCACTTATTAGCGCCACTGTACTCATCTTAGAATTATTGTAAGTAGGCCTATTATAATTATCATTCTAAACAATTACAACCACAACTACAATTTTCATGGATTTAAAGCTCAATTACATCTGGAATTACTTGCCAAAATATTATTTAATAACTAATGTGTAATTAATTAAATTTCAAAAACATTACATTTACAATTACTCCTAGGTGAAGTTCCACCCACCCTCCCTCCCTCCCCCTCCCTACCTCCCTAACCCATTCCTCCTCCTCCCTCCATCCCTTCCCCTTTCCTCCCTCCATCACTCGCCCTCCCTTCATCCCTCCCCCTCTCTCCATCCATCCCCTTCCCTCCATCCATCCATCCCCTTCCCTCCATTCCTCATTCCTCCCTCCATCCCTCCCTTCGTCCCTCTACCTCCCTCCCTCCACCTCCCTACATTTCTCCCCCCCCCCCCCCCCCCCTTTCCTCCCTGCCAAACTCCTCATCAGTCAGCACACTTACACAGTCCACATACTTTAGTGACTGACACACACACACACACCTGTAGTTCTTCTCTCTCTCTCGCGCTCTCTCTCAAACCAATATCTCTTCCGGTCTCGCTCTCTCACAAACACTTATCTCTTCCTCTCTTGAGCTATCTCTATCACATCTCTCTTTGTATCTTTTGCTCTCACAAACATCTCTCTCTCTCTCTCTCCCCCCCCCCCCCCCCCACACACACACACCCGTAACTAACTCGGTATAAAGATTGTCGGGCCTTCAACCTACCGTCGTGAGGCCGACGCCACACCCCCGGTAAGGCTAGGCCTAGGATCCACACACCTGTGTAGGCTTACGCAAGAACACAGGTGACGGCTTAGACCACCCTTCCAGACGCACGATAACAAGTAAGAGGATATTATATAGGCCTAGATGTGTGTGAATTTGTGTTTTGTCTGGGTGTGTTCGTTGTTTTGTGTTGTGTTTGTGTTTTCCCTGTTCTTGCTCTGTCTTGAGTCGGCCATCCCCCCCCCCCTCCCCCAAAAAAAAATAAATTAAAAAAATAAATAGGAAAAGTGGGGATTAGGCCTGAGTAAATAAAATAGAATAGACAATATTTTTTGTTTTATTGGATTCAACATTAGGAGTACACTTTCACAATGTAATCTTTGTAATAAAACCGTGCACAATCGATGTACTTACAATCATAATATAAATAAAGTGGAATGCGTTAAATGCAAGACATATCAGCTGTAAGAAATCCTATAAATATTTGGGATATATGTGAATCACTATAGGTAGAGCCAACGAACTAGACAATAATCTTGACCCCTTAACTTCTTATAACTCGAAATGAATAACAGCAATCGGGCTGACGTTTCTATCATTTGGGAAGGGTCCACCAGGAAATACAGTAAGTGTGGATATTTACAGCCAATTTGCTTTAGGCCCTTTTGAGTTACAGAGAGATCAAGGATCAAGATTATTGTCAAGTTCGTTGGCGCTACCTATAACACAACGACAGAGGATCCTAAACTGCGGTGAGTGTAAACCTGTAGGTCATATGAAGTGTTTCAGTAAAGAACATGAATTTTCATACAATAAATGTGTATTGCTGTTATTACCGAATGTTAATGAAAATATACCACGAGACACCCCGAATGACACCACAGAATCCAGTCAGGACACACTCTAAGATTGATATACAGTTTTCATTAACAAAGGGCTCCACTTTATCCTCATCATTAAGAATAAAGTATGGAGCAACAATAAAGTAATACACATCCAGCTTGTAACGTCTGGAGGTGAGGGTTGGATTGATTACAACGACGGTGTGTTGAAAAACAGGGATGGGAGGGTAGCGGTTGTGGGCTGGATGGGTGTGGGTGTGGGCTGGATGGGTGTGGGCTGGATGGGTGTAGGTGTGGGCTGGATGGGTGTGGGCTGGATGGGTAGCTATCCATGCACGTCTGTCTGTCACACGGCCTCTCGATCGATACAAATGAAGTTCAGGCTGCTTGGAGATATGCGTTGTGGTAGCTTGACGGAGGTTTGGTAGTTTAGTTGGATGGAAATTGGGGATCATGGTGTAATCCTTGCTTTCAATAAATAATTATAAGAAAGACCACTGCTGCCACCATGTAACTTAGTAGCTTTCCACCAATAGCCACTGTGTAGGTTAATATGTAGCTTGGTATCCCGGTAGCCACTCAGTAACCTGGGAGGGAGTAAGTTGGAATATAAAAAAAAAAAAAAAAAAAAAAAAATGTACTTGTAAATAACAGTAGTGCTTATCGCTTGCCACCACCTAATTATATTTAATGACCTAACGGGAAGTCAGAAAAATACACAAGTCAATCAGCCTGGTATTTATTAATATAAGTAGGTGTAAAATCAACAGCAGTAGGTGAGGAACAAACAGCAACAGGTGGTAATTATGATAACTTGAGATAAACAGGAACAGGTGATATATAAGTAATAATAATCAATAGGTAGATATGGTGGCGTGGTGAGTGATTCTATCCAAGTCTCAATATATGGACTCGGACTAAACTGTGGTTGATGAGGTGTGCAGGAAAATCCATGAATGTCCCTCCAGTATTGTGGAAACTGCGCCCTATTCAGAGGCCAGCAAAGGTAGTGGCTGATATGACCAGAAGGTGTTTACTTCCGTAGCCATTTCAGCCCGAGTGTGAATTATGCAGAACATGCAATTCACAGGTGGTGGTGTGAGGTACTTAATGAATCAGCAATACAGCGATCGGTAGAATACCAATAGCTCAGCATAAAACGTCCGGTAGCCACAGTCAACTACCAGTGTAAGGTCATATACCAATAGCTCAGCATAGAACGTCCGGTAGCCACAATCAACTACCAGTGTAAGGTCATATACCAATAGCTCAGCATAGAACGTCCGGTAGCCACAGTCAACTACCAGTGTAAGGTCATATACCAATAGCTCAGCATAGAACGTCCGGTAGCCACAGTCAACTACCAGTGTAAGGTCATATACCAATAGCTCAGCATAGAACGTCCGGTAGCCACAGTCAACTACCAGTGTAAGGTCATATACCAATAGCTCAGCATAGAACGTCCGGTAGCCACAGTCAACTACCAGTGTAAGGTCATATACCAATAGCTCAGCATAGAACGTCCGGTAGCCACAGTCAACTACCAGTGTAAGGTCATATACCAATAGCTCAGCATAGAACGTCCGGTAGCCACAGTCAACTACCAGTGTAAGGTCATATACCAATAGCTCAGCATAGAAACGTCCGGTAGCCACAGTCAACTACCAGTGTAAGGTCATATACCAATAGCTCAGCATAGAACGTCCGGTAGCCACAGTCAACTACCAGTGTAAGGTCATATACCAATAGCTCAGCATAGAACGTCCGGTAGCCACAGTCAACTACCAGTGTAAGGTCATATACCAATAGCTCAGCATAGAACGTCCGGTAGCCACAGTCAACTACCAGTGTAAGGTCATATACCAATAGCTCAGCATAGAACGTCCGGTAGCCACAGTCAACTACCAGTGTAAGGTCATATACCAATAGCTCAGCATAGAACGTCCGGTAGCCACAGTCAACTACCAGTGTAAGGTCATATACCAATAGCTCAGCATAGAACGTCCGGTAGCCACAGTCAACTACCAGTGTAAGGTCATATACCAAAAGCTCAGCATAGAACGTCCGGTAGCCACAGTCAACTACCAGTGTAAGGTCATATACCAATAGCTCAGCATAGAACGTCCGGTAGCCACAGTCAACTACCAGTGTAAGGTCATATACCAATAGCTCAGCATAGAACGTCCGGTAGCCACAGTCAACTACCAGTGTAAGGTCATATACCAATAGCTCAGCATAGAACGTCCGGTAGCCACAGTCAACTACCAGTGTAAGGTCATATACCAATAGCTCAGCATAGAACGTCCGGTAGCCACAGTCAACTACCAGTGTAAGGTCATATACCAATAGCTCAGCATAGAACGTCCGGTAGCCACAGTCAACTATCAGTGTAAGGTCATATTTCAATAGTCACGTTACCAATATGAAACTAAGATTAATATAGCTTACGATAAATTACACCTTTAAAAACAAGGGTATGAAAGGGGTATGGAAAAAGTATATAAGATCATTGGGTATATAGATAGGCTAGTGATTTACCTTTCTAATTGTTATAAAAAAAATTGTATACTGATAGAGATATACCTTTATAATTGGTATAAGATCATTGGGTATAGGTCTATATATAGTGACTTTACATTCTAAATGGTATTAGATGGTTGGGTATATATATTGATAGTGATTTATCTCTCTAATTGTGTGTGAGAGAGAGAGAGAGCGCGAGAGCAAGGGAGAGAGATTTACATATCCAACGTATATAATTTACTGATACTCGCTCTCTCTCTCTCTCTCCCCCTCTCTCTCTCTCTCAAAATTATTATAGGTGAAATAAATACGTTCAGAATTCCGGTACACCCGGATCCCATAGTCTCTAGCCCACTCATTTAATATTCGTGGACTTTACCTAATTCTATTTATGGAAGTATATCTCTGGAAACAAATGTACGCATATAAGTTTCTATACATCAACTACAAAACAATATATTTTACATATTGCAAAGTCGACACCTAAATGACACACACAGTCTTAATAACCTATTGACAACGAAATGGGGCGAAAAGTCTTGAAATTGCCAAACTAATGGGCCGAACGTCTTAAAATCTGAAAACTAATGGGGCTAAACATGAGGGAGAAGGGGGTCCAGAAAAACGACCCATCTCCCCTTAATGCTTATACTATAGAATAAGCCTTGATGGTAAATAACAAAACCTGATGCTATTATATTTGTCATCATATTATAGAATTTAGATCCGCATAGCAAGTAATGTATCCTGTACCAGTAATAATTGTATTTATTTATTTCACTCCCAACACCAAACACCTCCAAATGAAATTAATGAAAGCATGAGATCCTACCGGGATTCGAAGTTGGGTTACCACATACAGATCTTAACCCCTAAAAATCGGGGCCATTTGTAACATCAACTACCTGCCAAGCGGGCATATTTACCCTAAACAAGCTTCATTCCATGCTCTTTTTCATGCATAAAGAAGAGCCAGAGCGTAATACAATTATGTATCCGTGAAAGGGCGAAAATAGAGCTTTCCAATGACACCTGAATCATCCTTGTACGACCATGGGTTCGCTTGCAACGATGTTGCCATACGAGTGCAAAAAACCTAAAATACGGTAAATTCCCGAGATATTACCTTGCCTCGCGAGGCAAGGCATGTGTAAGGGTGTGGTAGTACCACCAGTTACCTCGCTAGGCCCAGGCCAAGCAGTCCTCCCACCGCGTGGACTCTCTCTCAGAGCCGATAATGTGTTCAACATCTCTTGCGACTTAAGTCGGGACCCGCTGTTTAGGCTATGGTTCTCTAACCCGACTTAAGTCGAGAGCCGCTGCTAGAGGGTTAAACACTCTAAGCATTACACCATCAGTGAGTGTGGTAGTATGTCCTAGCATGTACATTGGGGTCATAATTCCCTTTCTACCCCTCGATCCCTAAACCATAGATCTGGCAGCGCTGGGTGAGCGACCGACTTTCTCACACAGATAATCAGACTCAGGTGGTCAGCTCAAGTCTGATTATCTGTGTGAGAAAGTCGGTCGCTCACCCAGCGCTGCCAGATCTATGGTTTAGGGATCGAGGGGTGGAAAGGGAATTATGACCCCAACTGTACAGTATATCATGTTCGCACCCAGTCGGAGGACACCTCGACGACGTACACAAACTAATAACACACATACCAAAGCCATTCCAACAGCTTCCTCTATCTACAACACCTCTGCTATCTACACTTCCACAGTCGTATGGTCCTAGTGTACTATTTGATGGCGTAATCATGTAATGGGATTCCAAATGTAAGATACAAATGGATATGGATATATTTGAGTA
This sequence comes from Paralithodes platypus, assembly GCA_032716605.1. Taxonomy (NCBI): domain Eukaryota; kingdom Metazoa; phylum Arthropoda; class Malacostraca; order Decapoda; family Lithodidae; genus Paralithodes; species Paralithodes platypus. The sequence continues at coordinate 18,511,670 of CM064493.1, read as the reverse complement.
TAAAGGGAGGCAAACAGACACCAGTGGCACCAAAATGTCCGATCTCTGGGTGTGGTGTCCCGAGTTCGATTCCCGGGAGGAAAATATGCTTTTATTAGTTTATTCAAGTGCATTGGGGAAATTGATGATTAATGTTAAGAACGGTGTGTTACTTAATACTACGATCTCTATTTCTTCCCACAGATACCGGTACCACTAGCTCCCCGGTATTGCCAAGTCGTACTATACCGGTGAAGCCCTTGGTATACCTATTGAGTCTACTACTACTGGTGCCCTTACTGGTATACGCGTATACCTACTTCACCGCTGAGAACAACTACATACAGTTTACAGGCAAGACGTTAAAAGGGGTCACCGGCTCTTTTTTTTTTTTATCTTTCTCTCCTCTTCTCTCTTTCTATGGCTTGTATCCATTCGGCCCCATTCAGTCAACTGTTTTAAGACGCTTATCCCCATCCAGGTGTTGATTTCTTCCTGGCGAGTGATAGCGAGCCTGCATTAAACACCTTTCGCCCCATTTCGTTGTAGATTTTAAAGACCTTTCGTGCAATTTAGGTGTCGATTTTTTCCTGGCGAGCGATAGCGATCTTGGGACCGGCCAGGACATTTTCTACCGAAAATGTACAAATGAACCTTGACAAGGGGTCTAGGGGGTGTTTTTTCTAAGCTTGATGGAGGTCTAGCGAGTAAACTAAAAAATAAATGAACAAATGAAATAATAGACCAAAAATCCAGCCACTGTCCCCTTAAATGCAATGTCTATACGAGTATAATATTTAAAAGTTTATTAAATATTTATTAATTGTATTCTAACATTTTGTTTTTCAGTTCCACAATGGGCCCAAACACATCAGAAACCAAGAGCGCGTATTTCTGCCCTCCAGCCAGGTGCACACTGACTAGAGAGGCCAGAGCAGATCTTTATAAGTACCGGATAGCCAAGGCAATCAGCGAGGTGGAGAAGGAGATTATTATAGAGGCTGGTAAGTAAAGGCAGCTCTATGGATGAATGGAAAATAGCTCCAAATTCTGCTCCGGGTGAAGCTTGGAATGAAGTTGTGAAGGTGGGATACAAATTTTAAGCGTGACTATTTTCTAATCGTTTCCTTGAAGAGCAATTATTATTCATTTAGAAACAAGCTTGGTAAAACTGCTTTTATTACTCCTATTTATCTTCCATAAAACTAATCAATTTTTTATTCATTTCACCACAACACCAAACACCTCCAATGAAATTAATGAAAGCATATACGTGATACACTAGGATTCGAACCCGGGTTATCACACACAGATTTTTAGACACCTTAACCATTACACCACCAAGACACACCACCTTGATATAACACTACTATTGTTCAACAGGTGGTAAGGGCATAGTCTACGGCAGCTGGGCCAAGCGTCTACTATCACTGGTGACAGAATTGGACAAGAGGAGTACAAAGGAGTACAAAGGAAATCAAGCAACAACATATCTAGTGACCCTTCTAGGTTGCTTGTCCTCCAAAACACTGAGGATCAAGTGTCCAAACAGTGGTTTAGAGTGGGTAAGGGAACATTGGAAAGGGAATTACTGCCCTGGAACTAATGTCCGTGGCAGGATTAGGAAGTTAGTAGGGGACAGATGGGTTAGTAACTGAGGGGGGGATAAAATAAAGTTATTCATTTACAAACGCAGTCAGTCGCGGGTTTGATGCGAGATATTTGTCTAGGCGGACTTTAAATGAATCAACGGTGATGCAGTCTATAACGTTTCGGGGAAGCCCATTCCACAAGTTGACAACTCGATTGAAGAAGAAATTCTTAGATTCGTGTGAGTTAAAAGATTTACCAATAATTTTGCAACCGTTTCCCCGCGTGTAATTAGATTGGTCGATAGTGAAGTACTTACTAGAGTTCATATTGTCGATGCCTTTGATGATTTTGAACACTTGAATTAAGTCACCTCTTAATCTGCGCTGGGTTAAAGGAAATAGATTTAATTCTCTAAGACGCTCTTCGTATGGTTTGTTCTTTAGGCTAGGTATCATTTTGGTAACTCTACGTTGAACTCGTTCTAGCTTGTTTATATCTTTTTGGTAATAAGGGCACCAGGATTGAACGCAGTATTCCAGAAGAGGGCGGACTAAGGAATTGTAAAGGGTTAGGATAACTTCTTTGGATTTATGCTCAAATGACCTGCCTATAAAGCCAATTATTTTGTTTGCCTTCTTAACAACTTCTGAACATTGTTGACTCGGTTTTAGGTTACTCGATATTGTTACTCCCAGATCGGTTTCTCTGTTTACATTCTTAAGCTGAGTGCCATTCATCGAATAGTTTGCTTTCTCATTTAGGTATCCGATATGTAGTACTTTACATTTATCCGCATTGAAACTCATTTGCCAAATTTGGGCCCAACATGACAATTTATCTAGATTGTGTTGTATATCGTCAACTTGTTCTTTTGAGAGTACGCTATTTGCAATTTTTGTATCGTCAGCAAATTTTGAGATTGTACAGGTGAGACCCTCATCTATGTCGTTGATGTAAATTAGAAAGAGAATTGGTCCTAGTACCGATCCCTGGGGTACCCCGCTACTTACATTGGTCCATTTTGATGCCTTACCGTTTATGACTACTCTTTGCTTTCTGTCGCTGAGCCAATTTTCTATCCATTTCAACACACCGTCTTGTATTCCATGCGCTTTTAGTTTTAGCAGTAAACGTTTGTGGGGAACTTTGTCAAAGGCCTTTTGAAAATCAAGGTATATAATATCTACAGCTTTACTCTCATCGTAGAGGTTGAGGATATCGTGGAAGAAGTCTAAGAGGTTTGTTAAACAGGAACGTTTTTACGAAAGCCGTGTTGAGTATCTTTAAGTATGTTATTTCCTCTAAGTGATTTACGAGTCTGTCTCGTATGACCGTTTCTAGCATTTTACATACAACTGAGGTTAAGCTAATTGGACGATAGTTACTGGGTAGGGATTTGCTGCCTTTTTTGAATATCGGTGTTACGTTGGCTAGCTTCCACTGATCGGGCATAGTTCCAGACTGCAAGGATTTATTGAATAGTAATGTCAGTGGTTTGGAGAGCTCATCCTTAGCTTCCTTTAGAACTCTAGGCGAGATTGTATCAGGTCCAGGCGTTTTATTTACCTTGAGTTTATCTAAACAATTCAATACTTCTCTCTCTGTAACGGTGATATTGCTTAGAACATCTGAATTATCAATCTGAATCGGCGATGGTGTAGGGATATCACTGAGGTCTTCTGTTGTAAAAACTGATGCAAAGAAGGTATTGCAGGTGCTCTGGACGCAGGTGCCAGAGCCTATGTACTCAGCACGGCTTAAATCCATGGGTCCAGCGCCACACGTCAACTTTACAGGCCATGTCTGTTCGGAGATGTACCTCGGTGAACCCAACAACTACTTTTTCAATAATAAAGGCATGCAAATGGAGAATTGTACATATGTCCCAGCCTTCAGTTCAGTGGTTACAGCTGTGTTGCCAGCCTGGAACTGGTTGCCAGTTACTACCAACCTGGTGATCTCTCAGTTAAGAAAGTACTATAACCTGCCCATCGTGGCCCTGGTCAACACCAGTAGTCACGTAACATCCCGGGTCAATAACCTCACTGTCCTCACACCCACCAAGTCACTCAGTGAGGCTGACCTCATCAACCAGGCTCTGATAAACATTAAAACACCATTTGTCTTTGTGGGTCTTGGACTGAACCACTTCAACAACCAGTCCTCACTGGAGCGTCTGGTACGTGTATTGGAATCAGTACCACACGCAGCTGTGGTCGGTGGTTCAGCTCGTGATGTACTAGGTCACTGGCAACATGGCTGCCTTCAACAACACACAGCACTGTACCAGTCCATCTATAACCGAGGTTATTATCACTCTCGACACGAGTGTATGTGCCGTGATGACCTTCTGACACCTTTCATGACCTCTACAGCTCTCCTTCACCGCCTTCCGTTGACCTCCGGCCTCAATGACCCCGTCCTTTACCGTCACTGGATGACCCAAGTGAGAGCTACTGGTCATCTGACCCTTGCCTGTCCTGACGTCATGTTCTACGTAAAAGATCACGTTAACATGATGCGTCAACACTGGCAAAGCCTGGCTACACTTCATGATATTTATACAATTACTGACTACGCTGATCAGGTCTACAATTTTCCTTGTGATACTGTCAACAAATGCACTAACGTAAATAACATTCCATCACTTTTGTTGCCACGATGCTGCCAGGATATTATGGCGAAGGAACTAGCATATATCATTGACTACGCCAACAAGTATAACCTCACTTACGAACTACATTCAGAGGTAGTTTTGTCCGCTGATAAAATGGGGCGCTACCCACCCTGGAGTATCGACACAGAGATAGCAATTAGAGAAAGTGACTATAAGAGATGGTTGATGATGAGAAATCCATACCTCACGGAAAAGCAGTGCACCCTCACAAACATCAAACCTACCGCCACAATCACAATAACATGCCTACACCTAAACGTTACACTAGTAGCCCTAGATAAACTTCCTTCTAGAATGTCTTTATCACCAGAGGAAAACCATGTACAAAACTAAAGTAGAGTACAATGGCCAGTGGCTCAATGTTCCAACAAACCCTGGTCTTTACGCTCGTGAAAATGGAGGACTTGAGACTTTGAAACACTGGCAGACTGGCAATGTAAACAAATCTAAGTTGGAATCGAACCCTGGACGTTGGGCTCGATGTAGCTCCCCCGGCCACCACTCGTGTCTGGATCAGTACCCTGGGGATGGAAGCTTACCCTATCTTAAACCCTTTCTCCATCCATAAAAATATGCTTCAGGACCTTTGAATAGTTATGCAATGTGAGCTCTATTGAATCCGCCGATATGGAGAACTAAAGATTATTACTGTATGGTACCATTGATAACAATAACCTTTCTTTTTATTATTATCATATTATTATTATTATAATTATTATTATTATTATTATTATCGTTGTTGTAGTAGTACGGTAGTAGTAGTAGTCAATCAATCAATCAAACTTTATTTCGTATTAAATAAATAATACATATGCCTTAAAAATTATATGAAATCAGTGCAAACAATAGAAATATCAAATCAGTACCAAGAGTCTATAATATTGACCCTATTTTCTACAACAATTCCGATACCTGCACTCCAGTTCTGATTTCATGGTTTTGAACCCAAGAAATTCTTGATTTTATAACATCCATCTCGAAGTGATAAAAATGTATTCCATACTTATTATTAAAATATTGTATAGCATTAGATATTTGGTATCCATCTCTAAGGAACATACGAGACATCTTAAATATTGCATTATTTTTCCTCATGAGGCTTTTAAAGTATCTACTTTGTACAAGAGCCACATAGTGGTTAAGTAAGAACTGATTAGTGAATTCTGCTACACTATGGCTACTTGCATATCTTGGAACATTAACAATTTTCTTTAGTGCATTAGAGAAGGCAATATTGAAAGCTTTAAAAATTTGACACTTACTGGCATTTCCAATATCCCACAACTGTAACCCATATTCAGGTAAGCAGTATGTTCTAAATAAAAAAAGGAGAGTATTATTATTGACTAGCTTAAACTTTCTAAATACAGAATTAAATTTACCATAAAATGTGTTAAGTCTCATTTCAATGTCAAAATTATCTTTCAAATTACAGTTAATCATAATTATGTCCCAGGTACTTATATTTATCTACAGTTTGATATTGATTAATTATTCTTAAATTATCCCCTTGATTAGGAATGTTTTCTTAAATATCACACATTTTGATTTGTTTTTGTTTATACATAATTGTAGATCAGTAATCTCATTTTCAAATTTATCACACAGTACACCCAAATTGTTTTCAGATTCAGCTAACAGCACCACATCATATGCATAAGCTAAAATGTTTATTCTAGACAGTTCCAGCCAACATCCTATGTTCATTGAAACTATAACATTAATAACATTATCAATATATAATTTAAAAAGTAGAGGTGAGATAATTCCTCCTTGCCTCACTCCTTTATCTATAAAGAAATATTCACTTTTGCTTCCACTCCATTGTATTCTTGCCTGCTGATTTCTAAGATAGTTCATCAATAATAGTACAATATCAGGAGGAATATCTCTGTCCAGTAATATTTGTCCTAATTTAAAATTATTAACATTATCAAAGGCCTTTGATAAATCAATAAAAGAAGCATATGCTTTTCCTCCTTTGATGATATAATTCCACACTGTTTCTTTAAGAATATAATTATGTACTATCTGTGGTAGACATAACCTTACTAAAACCAAATTGTCTACTATTAAAATTAAGTTTCTCATCTAAAATATCAAATATGTGCAGTTCCAATAATTTTAAAAGACATGATGATATCATTACCGGTCTGTAATTGGAGTCAGAAACACTACCATTCAGATCTTTTAGAATTGGGTTTAAATCTCCCTTTAATAGATTTGTAGGAATATGGCAGTGAGAATAACAAGTGTTCATAAACTTTGCAATACATAATAACAAATCATCTGAACTATGTTTCAGAAGCTTAGAATGCAGACCATCAGGCCCAACTCCCTCATTCAGTCTTTTTAACAATTGTCTGATCCTTTCTACTGACACTTTTATGTAAAAATTTATTTTGTCCTTGCATATATATTTTAATCTATTAAGTAATATCCCTTCCTCCTCATCATTATTATCCACATTATTATCTAGAAACTTTGTATTAAAAACATTAATTATATCGTTACTAGAATCATAGCCATCAATTATCTTAGACAGCTTGATTTTTCTGTATTGTCTTTTAACTTCTTTCCAGAAAAACTTCATATTTCCACTACAAAAATTTTCTTCAACAGACTTAGATCTTTCAAGTTGTTCATGTTTTTTACACTCAGAGAGGGCAACTTTAAACTGCTTTCTGCTCTCACACATCATATTACATGTAGTTTCTTTATTCATGCAGAGTTTAGTCAAATTTGCCAGAACGTCCCGGACTTCCCAAACTTGACTACTTCCTTTAACGTGACGATAGTGCGTTGTTATATGTGCGATTAGTTTGCTTGGGAAACAGATTAACTTGCTCATGTAGTAATGTACACCCTATGTGGTGGATTGTGTTCTTTTATTTAATAATTTTGATTTAATAATTTTCATTTTAGTAAGCGTTGTTTCCACATAGCGATTTTGATAATTTAATTTGACTTTATATTGTCCTTGTCCCAATTTTGGTTTGTTTAGTTTGCAAGTTTTACATTTTAATTCTACAGAATGTCTCGTCTTACCTATACTAAGCCAATTAAGATAGTGTGACCTTGCAACAGAATACAATCCTTTCACTTGCCTATTCCACCCTGGAATAATTTTAAATTTATCCTTTTTAATTTTCTGCTTAGCATATTTTTGTATAGCACTATCAACAGACATAACCAATTCTTCATATATTTGATCTAGCTGCTTAATATGTTCCTTTGACTTACACCCTAACACTGTGCAACCAACAGTTTCATAATTCAAAGAGTGACCCATTTTTTCCAAAACATTCATCTCTATTTCAGAAATTTCATTATAATTTAATTTCTCCCAGTTGATATAAATTATAGGAGAATCTTCATAATTTATGATCTCAGAGTTGATAGAAGAATATTCAAAACATAGTGTTGCTAGTAATGGAAGGTGATCAGTTCCAATCTGTTCATATAACGTTTCTACTTTTCTGACTCGTATTTCATTAGTATTATTTCCTATAATATGGTCTAGCCATTTATTGCAAGCACCATTGTAGGGAACAAATGTAATAGTATTTTTATTCATTAAATTAAAATCAAAGCAAGTTAATTCATTTTTACTCATAAAATTATTCAAATTCTTCCACGCTCTCCCTACAAAAGGGTCTGCATTAAAATCACCTATATAAAATATACTGTCGTATTTATATTTTCTTAAAATACTTTCCAGATCAGCTAAAGATTCCAGATACTTATTCAATGACCTATTATCATAAACATCACTTCTAATATAAATATTTACTAAGAATAATATATGTTAACCAATAGTAGTAGTCTTCACCACATTTGGAGGGATGGGACCCAAGGCTAGCAGAGATAATCGCAGAGAAGAAGCAACAGCCCAGGAGCCAAGTTGTAGCCTGAATGAGGTGCCGCCTATCTTTCTCGCTGCTCAGATCAGCACTACTATGCCTGCGGGGAACAAGACTGTCTGCACCAAAACCAACAGCAGTCGCAGACATGGACTACGAGGCAGCAGTAGCAAAGACTGGCATCAGGAGGCGACTGAATTGAAGTTGAATGGTAAAGAGTAGTAGGAATAGAGTAATATCGGATGTTGTAGTAGTAGTAGTAGTAGTTTTTTTTTTTTTTTTTTTTTTTTTTAATATTGTTCATACATTTTATTTTACAAGCATCAGATATGACTATTCTACACCATGCAACTTCAATCCAGTCTCCTTCCTATGCGACCCTCTGCCACTGCTGCCTCGTAGTCCACTTCTGCCACCGTCACTGGTTGTGGTGCAGACCGTCTTGTTCCCCGCAGGCATAGTAGTGCTGATCTGAGCAATGAGAAAGATAGACGGCACCTCATCCAGGCTATGACGTGGCTCCTAGGCTGTTGCTTCTTCTCTGCGATGATCTCTGCAAGCCTTGAATAGAAGCACTGGGCCCGGGGTCCCATCCCTCCAGATGTGGTGAAGACTAGTGGGGTAAAGCTGCCATGTTCGACATTTAAGATTCTTTCCCCAGATGACCTGACCTTCTCTTGTTCGTTCCTCGTGTGCAGCATCCAGAGACAGCTCGCTGTAGCTATGGGCCATTGGGTCAAATACTCTTCTGTCAAAGAACGCTCGCTGTGCATTTGTCCAAAAGCCTCTTGCACTAACGTCCAATCTTGCTTTATTGGATGTTTTTTTTTTTTTTTTTTTAAGACAATGAACGGAGGAAGGAAAAACACAGATAAAACAAAAACGGTCCATGTGCCTAAAGGCACATGTGTTGTGTTGGCCGTCCTGTGCTGCATGATCTCCCACCCAAGGGAATGAGTGATGGTTTGCGCACCACAACTCTACACACCTCCCTGAGCATGTTCGCCGTTACATTTCTTTCTTCATCATGCCTGATGCTGATGAATCCTCCTTTCTTACATATCATGGTGTGGTCTGTATCGTTGATGGTTCCACAAACGCATCGATCGGGCAGTCCTTCAATCGGCCAATCATACCTCAGTGCAATAGCATCATTAAATTCTTTTTTGTTGAGATTGAAGCTTTTTGCCTTGATTGGTAGTGTTGTCAGCCAATTTGAAGCACCCGTTTCTTGTGCTATTTGTAGTTTTCTTGTTTGTCTCGGGTGAAGTTGTCCCATCAATTGTGCCAGGTCATTTTTCTGTGAGTTTTGCCTCTCTGCCGTGATGGTCTTTCTGATGTTGTAGATGTCTGCCTGGTCTACTTCACCGTCAGAATCTTGTGCTACGATACGGTCAGTGAGAGATCCTGTTATCTTTACCGAGTTCTGGTATTCCGTTATTGCCCTCTTCACTGGGTTGATGATTCCCATCCCTCCCAACCTAGGAGGCAGTGCGAGCAGCTCCCTCTCTGTAGCATTCGGGGTGTGCGACTTTATCTACGCTGGGATGAGTTTGTCTCTGATGGCATCTTCCAGCGGTTGAAGTAATGCGCTCACATTTGGAACGGTTCTCATCAAGTAGGTCCAGCGATGTTTGACCCCATATGTGAATGCCGAATACGCGGCCTGTGGTTCCGTCTTTGCAATATTGGCCAGTTTCTCAATTTCTTTTACCCATTCTCCGACCTTCTCCTCTATGTATTTGTTCTTGAACTCTTCCGTGCCGATCACCGCCCCAAGGTGACGCTGTCCGTCCTTTGTTACTACCACTTCACTACCGCTGAAAGCTTCTACCGCCCTTTCATAATGTTCTGGGTTTTACTATTAGTATTGACTTTCTGGCATTTGGATGGTACCCTATTTCTGGTCCTACCTCTGATATTTGCTCCCACCAGTGCTTGAGATTGTTGACTTTTCCCGCTCCAGTGAGATCGTCTGCATAGGCCACCTGCTTTACTTGCGTCGCCTCATGGCTTGTTAAGGTTAGCAACACTGAGAGACCTAAGGCGTACATTGCCATTGCTACTGGGTCACCTTGTGTGGTTCCTTCCATTGATTTCAGAGGTGTTCCCCTTCGTGTGTTCTGGTTGTTTACTATGAAGAGGTCCGCAGGCTTTTTATAGGTGTTCTCTACATAGGTGGCAAAGCTGGGGCATTTTACTTTGATGTTATGTATTGCCGTCTTTCTGTTGATGGTGTTAAAGGCGTTTGTTGCATCCACTAGCACTACCACCACCACTACTACTACTACTACTACCACCACCACGACTACTACTACTACTACCACCACTACTACTACTACTACTACTACTACTTCTACTACTACCACCACTACTACTACTACTACTACTACTACTTCTACTACTACTACCACTACTACTACTACTTCTACTACTACTACTACTACTACTACCACCACTACTACTACTACTACTACTACTACTACTACCACCATTTTTTTTTTTTTTTTTTCATTGATTTTTATTTAATATTTTTCATACATTTCATGTTACTACTACTACCATCACCACCTCCACCATCACCACTACCATATATTTAATATTGTACACATACTAAATTTCACAAGCATCAGATACTACTATTCTACACCATGCAACTTCAATCCAGTCTCCTTCCTATGCGACCCTCTGCCACTGCTGCCTCGTAGTCTACTTCTGCCACCGTCACTGGTTGTGGTGCAGACCTTCTTGTTCCCCGCAGGCATAGTAGTGCTGATCTGAGCAATGAGAAAGATAGACGGCATCTCATCCAGGCTACGACGTGGCTCCTAGGCTGTTGCTTCTTCTCTGCGATGATCTCTGCTAGCCTTGAATAGAAGCACTGGGCCCTGGGTCCCATCCCTCCTGATGTGGTGAAGACTAGTGGGGTAAAGCTGCCATGTTCGACGTGTAAGATCCTTTCTCCATATGTCCTGACCTTCTCTCGTTCGTTCCTCTTGTGTGCAGCCTCCAGAGACAGCTCACTGTAGCTGTGGGCCATTGGGTCAAATACTCTTATGTCAAAGAACGCTTTCTGTGCATTTGTCCAAAAGCCTCTTGCACTAACGTCCAATCTTGCTTCAGTGGATGTGTTGGCCGTCCTGTGCTGCATGATCTCTCCATCCAAGGGAATGAGTAATGGTTCGCTCACCACATCTCTACACACCTCCCTGAAGCATGTTCGCTGTTACATCTCTTACTTCATCGTGCCTGATGCTGATGAATCCTCCTTTCTTACATATCATGGTGTGGTCTGTATCGTTGATGGTTCCACAAACGCATCGATCGGGCAGTCCTTCAATCGGCCAATCATACCTCAGTGCAATAGCATCATTAAATTCTTGTTTGTTGAGATTGAAGCATTTTGCCTTGATTGGTAGTGTTGTCAGCCAATTTGAAGCGCCCGTTTCTTGTGCTATTTGTAGTTTTCTTGTTTGTCTCGGGTGAAGTTGTCCCATCAATTGTGCCAGGTCATTTTCTGTGAGTTTTGCCTCTCTGACGTGATGGTCTTTCTGATGTTGTAGATGTCTGCCTGGTCTACTTCACCGTCAGAATCTTGTGCTATGATACGGTCAGTGAGAGATCCTGTTATCTTTACTGAGTTCTGGTATTCCGTTACCGCCCTCTTCACTGGGTCGATGATTCCCATCCCTCCCCAACCTAGGAGGCAGTGCGAGCAGCTCCCTCTCTGTATCATTCGGGGTGTGCAACTTTATCCACACTGGGATGAGTTTGTCTCTGATGGCATCTTCCAGCGGTTGAAGTAATGCGCTCACATTTGGAACGGTTCTCATCAAGTAGGTCCAGCGATGTTTGACCCCATATGTGAATGCCGAATACGCGGCCTGTGGTTCCGTCTTTGCAATATTGGCCAGTTTCTCAATTTCTTTTACCCATTCTCTGACCTTCTCCTCTATGTATTTGTTCTTGAACTCTTCCGGCACGATCACCGCCCCAAGGTGACGCTGTCCATCCTTTGTTACTACCACTTCACTACCGCTGAAAGCTTCTACCGTCCTTTCATAATGTTCTGTTTTTACTATTAGTATTGACTTTCTGGCATTTGGATGGTACCCTATTTTTGGTCCTACCTCTGATATTTGCTCCCACCAGTGCTTGAGATTGTTGACTTTTCCCGCTCCAGTGAGATCGTCTGCATAGGCCACCTGCTTTACTTGCGTCGCCTCATGGCTTGTTAAGGTTAGCAACACTGAGAGACCTAAGGCGTACATTGCCATTGCTACTGGGTCACCTTGTGTGGTTCCTTCCATTGATTTCAGAGGTGTTCCCCTTCGTGTGTTCTGGTTGTTTACTATGAAGAGGTCCGCAGGCTTTTTATAGGTGTTCTCTACATAGGTGGCAAAACTGGGGCATTTTACTTTGATGTTATGTATTGCCGTCTTTCTGTTGATGGTGTTAAAGGCGTTTGTTGCATCCACTAGCAGCACAGCTTCACAGTCCACTTGCTCATATATTTTTCTTATGGCATGAATTGCTGCCTCTCCCCCTGCTTGGTGGCCGGCACACACTTGGAGATTACCGGCCGCTGACCGCACATCGTCTTTCACCACTTCCATTATGCATTTTCCGATGATTCTTCTCAGCACTTCACCCACTCTTACTGGTCTGCATCCTGGATTCTTGTCTAAAGGTATTAGGTGACAAGCTGTGTAAGCCTCCAAATGTTGACAATTTTGGGTGGTCATCTTTCTTGCAAGAGCTGCCAGAGCCCTACATAAGTCTGTTGCTGCTAGTCCGAAGATTGCTCTACTCAGGATTGTCCTCCAGCCGTTTGCATCCAGCCCTGATGGGCCTGCACTGCCTTGTGTCCCTAGAGCCTTTTTCCAAATCATTTTGCCTGTGATTCGTTCGTATATGACGGTGTTCGGTGGTATATAATCACCCTCTAGCCTCTGACTCTCGTGGACACTAGGTTGTGGATGTTTCTCTTTCAACATTTGGATGGTTTCTCTTGTGATAGGCAGCAACCCACAAGCTGCCTCCTTTGTCAGGGACCTTATTGCAGGTGCCACTTTTCCTTGCCTCATCTGGTCGCCGAATCTCCTGGCCTCGTCTTCATTGTTTTCTTTTTTTGCCGCCGCCTGCCTAGTCTCCCTTGTAATGCTCTGGCTTCATTGAGTAAGTCATCCATCTTGTTCTCATTCCATAATTTCATTCTTCTTGTTAGCGCAGTCACACTTTCGCCTTGATTAGATTTGTGGTGAGTTTTTTGCAAGAAGAGATGTGGAATGCTGAAAATTATCTTGAGAACATACGGGGCTAAAGATGTGTCATAGACATAGTTATAAATGAGCTTTGTCATATCGTTCAGCATGTTGGTGGTGGCACCACATTTTGGAGGGTTGAAAAAGTTGTGTGCAGACCAATATACTATTTCTGAGTACGTTGCATCAATCCAAATTCTAACTTCCTCTTCCCGTAATCCTTTCCAGAGTATGTTTCCACCTCTGCCTGCTTCATTTGGCCCCCTTGGAGGCCTGCCATCCTCTCTTCCGTCTCGGTTGTCGTCTCCCTCTCTTGTGTCTCTTGTTGGCTCCTCATTACTTTCCGCTTCTTGGGGTTCTTCTATCTCTCTTGGGGCCCTTGAGTCCCTTGCTACTCCCCTTATTGTTTCGGGTTCCCTGCCACCCTGACGGCCTCCCTCATCTACCACCACTACTACTACTACTACTACTTCTACTACTACTACTACTACTACCACTACTACTACTACTACTACTACTACTACTACTTCTACTACTACTACTACTACTACCACCACTACTACTACTACTACTACTACTACTACTACTAATCACAATAATAATACTAACAATCATATTTAATAAACATTTTAATTCATATAGGCTAATCATGAATATGTATTGCACTAATAATACAGAGACCATTCCGCCTCCATAATAAAAATTGTGTTTCCTCCCGACCCTTCCCTCTATTTTAATGTCCGCAGGATTAAACAAATAAATATATAAATAACAATAACATATAGCCTAAACAAAATATAACATAAGTTGATGGGAGGATTAGGCTACATGCAATATGTGTGGCCAAAGTCAGCAGGATTAAACAAAGAAAAAAAAAACGAAAAAAAAAAACGAAAAAAAAAAAAAAAAAACGGGAGGTTTACATGCAATATTTGTGGCCCTGTTTTGACCCAGATGGAAAACAATACATATTTTTTTCCCGGTACAAAAAGTTAGTCCGGAACTCGCACAATATTTATTAACCCTTTGAGTACAGAGCGCGTTTTTGTATTATATTCTGGCTATCATTAGACGATTTTATACAGTTTAGTGAGGACCTCTAACAATCAAAGGTGTACATCTATCTTGTGTAACCATTTTCCTATTTGAGGACGCTTTTTCACTTCATTCTGGCTAACGTTAGGCGATTTTATAGAGCTTAGGAAGAAGTTTAATATATCGACCTTGTTTTAGGGGAGATATATATATATACCGGTATGTTTAATAAAATACCAGAAATAAAGATCACCACCATGCCACAACAGACCAGCCAGAACCGGAAGAGAAGAATGGAAATAGAAGGAGAGACCATGATAAAGGAGAGAAACAACATAGAAAATACCCCACCAAAGAAAACGGCTAAAAAGGACGGGAATACCAGCACGTCGGATATGTTTCCAAAAGTGCAAGATAGAAACACGAAACAGCAAAGAAGAGAAGAGACCACACCACCCAGGGTGATCACAGAAGAGACCACACCACCCAGGGTGATCACAGAAGAGACCACACCACCCAGGGTGATCACAGAAGAGACCACACCACCCAGGGTGATCACAGAAGAAAAGAAGAAAGTAAAGGGGAAACAACAAAAAGAGAAGAACTCGCCTCAACAAACTAGCGCCAAACAACATCATCACCCACGAGGAAACGAGAAGACGAAGGAAAGAGGGCAACAACATGGCCGCCCAAAACCACACCTAGTCCCGCCCCACCTCAACACTCGAGAGGCCCGAATTGCGACAATAAACCACGCTCTGCCACCCACCCCAGGAATAACAATAAGAGCAACCATCACCACTTCCGGAAAGCAAGATAAGAGAGCAAGATATAGATTATAGCCTACCCAAATCTCCCCCCTCCAGATGCGCCGCTCTTCCGCGCAGGTCCCCCACCATCATGGTGGGAATCTCTAAGGGGCCTACCTCAACCCCCTAATCCGACCAGAACTATTAACTTCTATCCTCTGTAATTATAAAAAGGACTAGAACAAATGGGCTGAAGATTTTTGGCCAACATATAATGAATGGAGTTAGTCTATGCTAAGGGGAGATTTTAACTCGATGTTTCTTTTTCTTTTCTGGAACCCACGTTTACCCCATTATTTAAAAGATATACAGACGTACGCACAATTTGTTTGGCGGTTATAAGACATTTCGCCCTATTTCTGTCAGTTTTAAGACCTTTCGTGCCATTTAGGTGTCAATTTTATTTCCTGTCGAACGAGAACAAGCCTGTAATTTATGAGGAACCGGACATTTTTCTACCTAAAACAATTACAAATTTATCTCGAAAGAGGGGGGGGGGGGGGTCTTGGGGATATAATATTAAGTTTAACGGAAGTGTTGGGATCAAACTTAAAAACTTCTTTAAGATAAGTACTTAGCACTTTAAGATAAGTACTTAGCACTTTAAGATAAGTACTTAGCACTTTAAGATAAGTACTTAGCACTTTAAGATAAGTACTTAGCACTTTAAGATAAGTACTTAGCACTTTAAGATAAGTACTTAGCACTTTAAGATAAGTACTTAGCACTTTAAGATAAGTACTTAGCACTTTAAGATAAGTACTTAGCACTTTAAGATAAGTACTTAGCACTTTGTTTCCCACAAGTTCATCTATAACTCCACCTCCTTTACATAGGGCACGTGGTACCCGTCTTGCAACTCAATCCCACTCCCTACTCTGTGCAACTCTCCAACCCAAGAGTGAAACGTTACTCTCAAACTTTCTTCTACTCAACAGCTGAGCTCTGGAACTCTCTCTCAGAATCAGTCTTTCCCTCTTCCTATGACTTAAATTGCTTCAAACTCCGTGTGTCCAGGCTCCGTGTGTGTGGCTCGAACGTCCCTTGATTTTGGCCCTGTCACTCTTTCAACTATGGGGGAGGCACTCGCTATAGGCAGTTATGCCTTTTGCCTCCCTCAATCACATAGACAAAAATAAATAAAATACATTACTTCATTTAATTATAGCCACGATAAAAGACATTAAGGGGAGGTATTTAGTTTGTTCCCTAGACCTCCATCAAGCTTAAAATTACACCCCCTTGAGTCCCTTTCAAGATAAATTTGTACATTTTTCGGTAGAAAAATTTCCCGGCCGAAGGCCGGTTTAGCTTAAATTACAGGCTCGCTATCGCTCGCCAGGATAAAATTGACACCTGAATGGCACGAAAGGTCTTAATATGGAGTGAAAGTTCTTAAAATCTCTAAACTAATGGGCGAACGTTTTATAATATCAAAAGCAATGGGGCTAAACATGAGGGAGCAAGGGGTCCAGCAAAAAATCCCTCAAGTGGAAATCTCCCCTTAACCCATGCAGTACCAGTGACGTGTGTGTTTTCTATTTCCGCTACATTTATGCGATTTAAAAAGCCTTGATTTCGGTCCTGTCACTCTTTCAACTCTGGGGTAGGCACTCGTCACAGGCAGTTTGGCCTTTTGTCTCCCTCATCCACACAGAACAAAGATATTTTAAACAATAAAAGGTAAGGTTTAGTATTATGGTAGCTAAAAGGATGAATTAAAATTGTCATTAGCCCTTTCATGGGTAGACGACCTTCCAAAGCTGAATAAAATCGTCTAATAGTTGTCGGAATGTAATCATAAGGATGTCACCGGTACTGAATGGGTTAAGGGAGCCCACCTCGCTTTTTTTCTCTCTCTCCCTCTCTCTTTGGTTTGTATCCATTCAGCCTACAGTTTTAAGACGCTTACCCCCATCCAGGTGTCAACATTTGCCTGGCGAGCGGTAGCGAGCTAGCTTATATATACAGTATATGTCTATTTTACAGCAAAGTAAATTTGTACATTTTTCGATAGAAAAATTTCTCCGGCGAAGCCGGATTTCTCCATACAATGATGGCTCGCTATCGCTCGCCAGGAAGAAATCGACACCTGGATGGGGATAAACGTCTTAACACAGTTGGCTGAATGGAACCGAATGGATACAAGCCAGGGAAAGATAGAAAAGGAGAGAAAGAGAAACAAAGCAGGTGACCCCCCATAAAACACCACCGTCACCAATGTATATCCTTTATTCATGAAATAGTCCCTTCAATAAACGATCTCGTTATTTGCACCTTATTTTGTCTAACAGATTTTTTTCATATTAATAAAATCGTCTAATGGTAGCCGAAATATAGCTAGAAAACGCGTCGTTCCATACTAAACGGGTAATTGTACCTTCAACCCCTTAAGGGGTCACCGTTTTTTTTTTTTTTTTTTTTGTCTTTCCTTTTCTCTCTTTCCCTGGCTTGTATCCATTCGGCCCCATTCAGCCAACTGTTTTAAGACGTTTATCCCCATTCAGGTGACGATTTCTTCCTGGCGAGCGATAGCGAGCCAGCAATGTATGGAGAAATCCGGCTTCGACGGAGACATTTTTCTATCGACAAATGTACAGATTTAGCTTGCTGTCAAAACAAAAATATGCTGGCTCGCTACGGCTCACCAGGAAAATATTGACACCTGGATGGGGGTAAACGTCTTAAAACAGTAGGCTAAATGGGGCCGAATATATACAAGCCAAAGAGAGAGGGAGAGAAAGAGACAAAAAGCCAGGTGGGCTCCCTTAAGGATTACGACGGGCTTTGGTAGTGTTTTCTGGTTACTATTAGACGATTTTATTTAGATTAGGAAGGGTAATATGAAAATCAGAGGGTTAGTTGAGACAGTCGATCCTTACCCATTATATTCCCACAGATCCTTCCTAAGCTGTATATAATCGTCTAATGATAGCCAGAATAACCGGTCAAAACGCGCCATGATCCTCAAGGGGGATGGTTCACTTTTTGGGCGATTTTTGCATGCATTCATTATTTTTCTAGTTTCCTCCCTAGACCTCCATCAACTTTAAAAAAAAACATCCATTAGATCCCCCTTCTAGATAAATTTTGTACATTTTTCGGTAGAAAATGCCCCGGCCGAAGGCCGCTTCTTCCAACATTACAGGCTCACTATCGTTCGCCAGGGGAAAAATCGACACCTAAATAGCACGAAAGGTACGAAAAAATGGGTCGAAAGGTCTTAAAATCGACTAACTAATGGAGCAAACATCTTAACATCTGAAAACTAATGGGGCTAAGCATGAGGGAGAAAGTGGTCCAGAAAACCGGCCCATCCCCCCTTAACCCATTCTGTACCAGGGACGTCCTTTTCACCATATTCTGGCAACTATTAGATGATTTTATTTGGCTTAGGAAGGGCCTTAGCAATAATAACACTTCAAACTATCTCAACCAACCCTTTTAGACTACCACACATCCTTCCTAAGCCGCATAATATCGAATAAATAGAGCTAGCATAATATATAACACACGTCGCTGGTACTCAAGGGGTTAATATTAAAACTAGTACACCAAAGTTTCATGCAAGTACTTTTAGAGGTGACTGTACCGAAGTCACAGTATCTATCTATCTATCTATTGCCGGACGCCTTACTTTCCTTAATGAGGGTGGCCATAAACAGAATACCCCCAAGCGGACCTATTCCCTGTGAGAGGGACAACCCGAACCAGTTTACTGAAGGACTCACAGGATTGTCCACTCAATTTAGAAGCCCGTCCGACTCCGAGGCCCTCTGTGTATCTTGTTAGCACTATTTTTCTACAGCGGTGTTCGGCTAGTCCATCCACTAACCTGCCTTGCTCTTAGGTAAGCAGTACGGATTTGTATCAGGTTTACTCCCCTAAACAGGTTGCCGACCAAGGCTGACGAGTCCAATCCACCCATCATTAATATTGCAGTGTATTGTGACTTGTATTTCGTCTATCTATCTATCTATTGCCGGACGCCTTACTCCCCTTACGAGGGTGGCCATACACAGAATGCCCCCAAGCGGACCCATTCCCTGTGAGAGGGACAACCCGAGCCAGTTTAGTGAAGGACTTACAGGATTGACCACTCAATTTAGGATCGGTCCGACTCCGAGGCCCTCTGTGTATCTTGTTAGCACTATTTTGCTACAGTGGTGTTTGGCTAATCCATCCACTAACCTGCCTTACCCTTAGGTAAGCAATACGGATTTGTATCAGGTTTACTCCCCTAGACAGGTTGCCAACCAAGGCTGACGAGTCCCATCCACCCGAATTTGTATAAGGTTGTCTCCCCTAGATGTATTTCGTGTACCCTTTTATTCCTAGATTAAATAAACTATTTATATGTTTAGGTTTCTCTTTGACTTATCCAGTTGAGTACTATAGTACCCTTGCTTTATTATAATTGCACAACATTCCTAAATTGCAGGCTTGCTATCGCTCGAACAGAGAATAATCAACACCTGAATGGGCGAAATGTCTTATAACCACTTACCTAATGTGGCGAAAAGTCTTATAAACACCTAAATAATGGGATGAACCGTCTTAAAATCTCAAAATGCATTGGGACAAGTGGGGGGGAGGGGGGCCCCAAAAAGCCCCCCCCCCCCCCCCCCCCCCCCTTGATAGAGATAGAGGCAATCTGATTATTGCCGACATTTGCACAGACCGTAAATTTTGTGGAGAGAGTTTTGCGAAAGTCTAATTAGGAACTTGAAGGGTTCTGTGTGCGTAGGACATACATACTATACATACACATCCGTTCATGGTTGTTACGCACATGTAAATATAAATACATACATACGCTCTCTTGGTTCTTCGCACATAGTAGGCACATAAGCACATATACATATGAATACGTTAATACATACAAAGATACATGCACCCCCATACTATCTCTCTCACACACACACCCACATTCACAGCCACTAACATACAGATATAAACGCACACATATACACACACATACATATATACTCTCTCTCGTACACAAAACATACATACACATATATAAGCACATAAATACACCACACAAAAATACACAAATACACACACACACACACACACACACACACACACACACACACACACATTATCTCCCTCCCACACATACACACATAGAAAAGCGTGCCCAAACATAAACACTTAATACACACGCACACACACAACCCCTAGACTTGATAAATAAACCGTCTATTATTATTATTATTTGACACACACACACACAATATATATACAATTAATACACACACACACACACACACACACACACACACACACACACACACTAACAATATATATATATATACAAAATTGATACACACACACAGTATATAAACAATGAATACACACACACAAACAATATTTAAACAATTAATACACACACAATAACAATTTATAAAAAAATAATACACACACACACACACACACACAAACAATATATAAACAATTAATACACACACACAATATATAATTATATACAATTAATACACACACACAATATATAAACAATTAATACACACACACAATATATAATTATATACAATTAATACACACACACAATATATAATTATATACAATTAATACACACACACAATATATAATTATATACAATTAATACACACACACAATATATAAACAATTAATACACACACATACACAAACAATATATAAACAATTAACACACACACACAAACAATATATATAAACAATTAACACACCACACAAACAATATATAAACAATTAATACACATACACACACATACAATATATAAACAATTAATACACACACACACACATACAATATATAAACAATTAATACACACACACACACATACAATATATAAACAATTAATACACACACACACACACATACAATATATAAACAATTAATACACACACACACACACACATACAATATATAAACAATTAACACACCACACACACAATATATAAATAATGAACACACACACACACACAATATATAAACAATGAACACACACACACACACACACACACACAATATATATAAACAATGAACACACACACACACACACACACAGGCTCTCATTCCCAAAATACAGATAAGCAGATGGTAATAATACGTAACCTAAAAAAAACAATGGACAAATTCAAACGCCCTGACTAAAAATAAAACGAATAACAACCCAATATAATTATACTTCCCAGAACAAATAGTGTTTATGGTTGAAAGGGAACGGCGGTGCAGTTATATTATATATTGTTGAAGCTTTAAGGGGGGTGACCTGCATTTTGTTATATCTGTCATTTTCTCTCTTTCTCTGGCTTGTATCCATTTGGCCCCATTCAGCCTACTGTTTTAAGACGTTTATCCCCATCCAGGTGTCAATTTTTTACTGGTGAGCGGTAGCGAGCCAGCATATTTTTTATTTTTGTTTGACAGCAGGCTAAATTTGTACATTTTTCGATAGAAAAATGTCCCCGGCGAAGCCGGATTTCTTCATATAATGCTGGCTCGCTATCGCTCGCCAGGAAGAAATCGACACCTAGATGGTGATAAACGTCTTAAAATAGTTGGCTGAATGGGGCCGAATGGATACAAGCCAGAGAAAGAGAGAAAAGGACAGAAATAATGTTTATGGTTGAAAGGGAACGGCGGTGCAGTTATATTATATTTTGTTGGAAACTAGCTGAAGGTTTAAGGGGAGACGGGCTGTTTGTTTGGTCTATTAATTCATTTATTCATATATTTGTTTAGCTTCCTCCCTAGACCTCCATCAAGCTTAGAAAAACACCCCCCCTAGAACCCCCTATTAGATAGATTTATGCATTTTTCGGTAGAAAAATGTCGCGGCCCATGGCCGATTCCTCCTTATATTACAGGCTCGCTGTCGCCTGCCAGGCACAAATCGACACCTAAATAGCACGAAGGGTCTTAATATTGACAAAGAAATGGGGTGAAAGGTCATATAATCCCCAAACTAATGGAACCAACGTCTCAATATCTCAAAACTAGTGGGGCTAAACATTAGGGAGAAGGGGGTCCAGACAAAAAGGGTCTGTCTCCCCTTAATGCACATTTTTCCTTTGTTCAACCCTCTGTCTGACTCAATAACAAAGAGGGATTTATGAACCTTTTAAAAACTATCTGATGCGACGTTTTTGGGGTTATTGTGATTTTGTATAATTATCGTATTTTTATTATTTATTTATTTATTTGTTTTTTTTTGCCATTTTCGGGCATTTTTTTTTTTACTTTGTCACCTATTTTTTTTTAGTAGGCTAAAACAACCTCCCTAGGCCCCCCCTCCCTAGCCCCCTCTTCAAGCAAAACATGTACATTTTTAGTAGGCTAAAACAACCTCCCTAGGCCCTCCCTAGCCCCCTCTTCATGCAAAACATGTACATTTTTCGATAGGAAATGCCCGCTTTTCCTAAATTGAAGGCTCGCTATCGCTCGCCCATAAATAATTGACGCCTGAATGGGGTGAAGTATTTATGGGGGGTCACCTGCTTTTGTTTTTATCTTTCTCTCCTTTTCTCTCTTTCCCTGGCTTGTATCCATTCGGCCCCATTCAGTCAACTGGTTTAAGACGTTTATCCCCATCTAGGTGTCGATTTATCGCTCGCCAGCATTGTATGGAGAAATCCGGCTTCGCCAGAGAAATTTTTCTATCGAAAAATTTACAAATTTAGCTTGCTGTAAAAACAAGAATATATATATGCTGACTCGCTACCGCTCGCCAGGGAAATATTGACACCTGGATGGCGGTAAACGTCTGAATGGAGCCGAATGGATACAAGCCAAAGAGAGAGGGAGAGAAAGAGAAAACAAAAGCGAGGTGGCCTCCCTTAAGAGATTTAGTGATAGTATCTACAAAGGAATGAAAGGAATGCAAACAACAACATATACTGTATATGGAACTTCTTCACTTAAAAAACCCTGCTATATCTGGAACCAGCTTCCCTCTTAAGGGGAGACAGACCGTTTTTCTGGACCTTCTTCTCCCTAATGTTTAGCCCCACTAGTTTTGAAATTTTAAGACGTTGGTTCCATTAGTTTGGGGCTTTTATGACCTTTCACCCCATTTCTTTGACAATATTAGGACCCTTCGTGCCATTTAGGTGTCATATTTTCCTGGAGAGCGATAGCGAGCCTGTAATTTTAGGAGGAGTCGGCCGGGACATTTTTCTACCGAAAAATTTACAAATCTATCTTGAAGGGGGGTCTAGGGGGTGTTTTTCTAAGCTTGATGGAGGTCTAGAGAGGAAACTAAAACAAAATTATGAATAAATGAATGAATAGACCAAACAAACAGCCACTGTCCCCTTAAGTTGTAAACAAATATGTGATGGAATTATTTATATATTTGTTTTATTCTAGACCCCCTTCTCCCTCATGTTTTTAAGTCGTTTGCCCCATTAGTTTGGAGATTTTAAGACCTTTCGCCTCATTTCTTTGCCATTTCTAATACCTTTCGGGCCATATACTGTAGGTATCGATTTGTTTCCCTGCAAGCGATAACAAGCCTGTTTTTTAAGGAGGTGAGATATTCTTCTACCGAAAAATGTACACAATTTATCTTGTGTGTGTGTGTGTGTGTGTGTGTGTGTGTGTGTGTGTTTTTTTTTTTTTTTTTTTTTTTTTTTGCATAGAATAATAGAGGTCTAGGGAGCTACTGGGAAGATTGTAGGCACCAAATAGAGCAGGGCAATACCCAGAGGAGGGTGCATAGGCAACATCTAATTAATTAATTTCACTCCCAACAACAAACACATCCTAATGAAATTAATGAATGCATGTGATCCTCCCTGGATTCCAACCTGGGATAGCACATGCAGATCAAAACACACTAACCATTACCCTACCAAGACAATTAAACGTTAAGTACATGAATACGATTAATGTCCATTTATCGAATACTGGATATCAATCTAATCATATGATAAGGAGTTGCTGGAACTCCTGTTGCATTTGTCTGGCTTCCCTCATTATTTCTATGTGCCTTACCTACACAGAGAGTAATCCAGCTAACTCTGACAAACACTTCCTGATCATATTAATTTAATTACACTTAACGAGCATCCCACACTTCTTTCTGACTCACCTAAATTACCTCTAATGTGCCTTGATTTTCACGTTCGAACACTCTTTCAACCTTGGGGTGGGGTGGGGGGGGGGGGGGGAGGTACTTGTTACAGGCAAATTTGTCTGTTGTCTCCTTCATGCACATATACTAAAAATAACTAAAATCCACCCTCAAGAAAATAATATATAGTATTCTGCACAATTTGCAATGAGTGTACAGTCGCGCTAATAAGTCATGACCCAGCTGTCATTACGTTTGGCTTGCTCTGTGCTGTATTAATGTCTGTCAGATGTTAAATAGGGTGGGTAAGCGTAGGAACATGTTTGTATATTTCACTCGATATGAAGAAATTAAGCTTAGATATAGCCGATACCAATTATTGATCAAAACATACTTGGTGCCAAGACATCACTTATTAGCGCGACTGTACTAGACTGTATAATCATTCATAGTATTCACCAAGAATATCTCCTTGGAATGAGCAGCAACGTCTTTGAAACACTAACTATTCCTTGCAACTCTCCGTCACTCTTTGTGCCTAGGCTTTTCTCAGAATGTCGGCGTATCATCGTCTCCTGTGTCCTTCTCTTGCTCTCTTTAGGGGAGGCGGACCGTTTTTCTGGACCCCCTTCTCCCTAATGTTTAGCCCCACTAGTTTTGAGATTATAGGACATTCGGCCCATTAGTTTGGCGATTTTAACACCTTTCGCCCCATTTCATTGTCCATTTTAAGACCTTTCGTGCCATTTAGGTGTCGATTATTTCCTGGCGAGCGATAGCGAGCCTGCAATTTCAAGAGGAACCGGCCTTCGGCCGGGAAATTTTTCTACCGAGAAATGTACGAATTTATCTTACAGGGGGGTCTAGGGAGTGTTTTTCTAAGCTTGATGGAGGTCTAGGGAGGACACTAAAAAAATATATGAATAAATAAATTAATAGACCAAACAAACGGTCTGCCTCCCCTTAACTTCTAGCATTCATATTGTGTTGCCATGTACCTTGAAAAATCCCTAAACCACAAAGCTATGCCGAGTTGGTGTCTGAGGAAGTGCAAAATAATCATGGTTGAAGTATAATATACTCACCACATGTATCAGCATAGTCCTCCACGAGACTACCACCTGGTTCTTCTAAAGAGAACTAAGGTTGCTTCCATAGAGTAAAGAAGGATAGAGGAGAAAGAGGGTTATTTCGCCGCGCGAACTAAGAGTGTCAGCACTATCGTGGGGCATAATATTATGAGCAAAAGGTCACAGTGGATATCCCTTATTAAATATTCCTTGATATATGCGTGCCTGGCTTGTCTGCAGTGTTACCATAGTTAGGGAAAGTCCGCATAATGAGGGAGCGTTAGATTAACCCTTCCTGCCCGGGCAGTATTTTAAAAGGACGCACCTTGCGAAGGCCAGGAGCCCAGGCGTCCTTTTAAAATCCATAAGCTTGAAAGCGTATTAAGCGTGTTTTGAAAGCCGCGCGGCGAAACGTTTGTAAACAAAGCCGATCGGAGCGACGCCAAGCCTTAACCCTCTCACGTCCTGATGCAATTTTTGAGCCTATTAGGGATACTTTAAAGCCTTCGTTACCGTCCGAGGTATTTATAAACCTTTAGTTTATTTACTTCAACCTCTGCAGTTGTCTTTGAGTTAGCTGTGGGCAGAAAACTAATTTTGGAGAGGTAATTGTAAGAGTGAGAGTAATCTATTTATTATTGCTAATCTGGCAACCTCTGCGTCATAAGGATGTGAGAGGGTTAACAAGAAGAAGAAGAAGTCCGACCTTGTCCGCCATTGCCAGTTAGAGCGAAAATTAGTGTTTCTTAGGGTCCGATATCGCTAAATCCGCGGCAAAACTCTCCCCGGAAATCATCATCACAACTGAACCAGTCAATACCAGTCTACAGATAGAAGTAAGGGCTACATTTTGAGATTTATGTGAATTCTCTAACATTTAAAATAACAAAAATAGGCCTATGTTTACATACGTTTTTTGGCCATATCACCCGGATAGGCCTATCATCATTTATAAAGCCTGCCCGGGGAGAAAGGGTTAAAGAGGGAACGTCTTTAATAGTGATTTAATGTTGGTAAAAACACTTGTAAATTATTTTAAATAAAATGGATATATAAAAGCAAGAGGAAAATATTAGGAATACATATACAATATAAAAAATACTTATATAATTATGATATAAGCTGTATAACTCCAAGCAACACAACAAGAATTACAATGTAATTTTGAATATATATTATTAGTTACGTGTTATGTAGATGATAATTTATAAAGTGGCACTAAAACAGGACATTTCACGAAATACGTTCATAGGTTATACTTATGACATTTAGGGATATTTTGTCCCAGCCTG